>REGM01000070.1:1196378-1288107 GCA_004194415.1 Aurelia aurita
GTGGGGGGTATGAAACATTTTTGTAAATTTTGGGGAGGGTATGAAATTTTCCAAGGTCAATTCTGGAGAAAACTAATTCAATGAGATGCAAAGGCCTACAGTATGGACTACTATATCTTGGCACATGTCTCATTTTGTACATTTTGTATTTGTGTTATAAATTAATAGAATGCAGTAATTTTGCTCTGTTTCAAGTTTTCTATGGTACGTTGTTTCTTTGCTGTGCTCATATAAGCATTCATTGCAGATGTTGCTGAACATCGCATGCACTTTTCAGGAGCCGCTGCTTCTTTTCTTTCTCTGACTTGGCAGCATTTGCTTTTTTTCTCTTTGTTGTACTTTTTCCGTCACAAGGGAAAGAAGTACTTTTCAGCTTCAAATTAATTTAACCTGCAAGGCTAGCAAGCTTACTAATCACAGGCTTCAAATCTTCTAGTATGTTGTTATAAAATTCTAGCTCATTGGCCTTCCATGGTAGTATTTCACTGTGTCGAAATAGACTTGCTCTCCTATCTTTCACCTCTTTCACAAAAACTGAAGTTTTTTTGATGTGGTAAATACAAGTGCAGCCGCAATGCGAAGCAAGAGCAAAGTGAATCAGCAGACAAATACATTGAAAAAGCATCTAAGTAAAGTGAATTAGACTTATATCACAACTTGATAGATGGCCACTGGGGTATGAAATTTTTGTCTAATTTTTCAATGGGGTATGAAATTTTTATGGGAAAATTGGCAGGGGTTTGAAAACTTTTAACCAGTTTGGCAATTCTAGCCTACCCCGGTACCCAGAGTTATAAATGACTGACCCCTTGTCTCTGTCACAAGTCTACTTCGTAAAGTCGTCTGACCGATCTTATTCCATTGTTGAATCGCGTAAAGAGGAACTTTGGATTGGTAAACTCTAGGTTTTCCATTCCAAGCAAGAATTGTTTTGGTATTACTCTTTTCCCAATGCTATCTACGACGCCCCGACGCCCCACTTTAAAGGGAATGTAAGCATATAAAAGTGGCTCAAGCCACTTGCGGTTACATTCTAGCCAATCAGATATCAGTATTTCCTGTTGACGTACCAAATATGGTGCGGTGCGTGTCAAAGTCTATTGTCTTTGCACGGCTATTTTTATCAAAGGCTTATATATGCTTACATTCCCTTTAACATGCCATAGACAAAAAGACAGCCCTATGGTTTTTTAAAAACCCTGCTTAGCACCCCTATTCGTTTTTAGCGTCTCGGGTGAAATTAAAGGGACCGTAATTAAAGAAATTTGCGCAATAAACTTACGAAACATACTTGAAGAAAGTGATGGACCAAAAATTTGGTACGCCAGGTGGAAATGACACTAACCTTTGTTTTGGAGCAATTATGCTAGAATGTTGCTTTCAAATCGGGTTCTGTTAGCTATTGACTTTATTTTGCAAAATATTCTTCAGATTCTATTTTCAGATTCTATTTTCAGCTCGACAGAAAGTGCAAAACATTCTTCTGATTCTATTTTGCGCATGAGTACAAATATTATTGATTTTTGGTACTGAGCAAAATTATTTATGTTCCCACGTAATTGACAGTTTGTCCAAACATGGAGAATTAGGGCGGGATTTGTGTAATTCGTTTCATATCGGATTGTACGCACAAATTGACTTTAAATTACTTTTTTGTCTAAGAATGTAAAGAACGTAACATACACACACGCTATGACGTCATTATTTCGTTAATTACAATTACCCCTAATTTACCAAGTCTGAAAAGTGGTAATCCTTATCCCCGGAAATACAATGCTTTTAGATCATAATAGTTTTTGATAGTGATTTGCAAATCGAATGGAATGAAAGAACAATTTGAAAACATTGATAGCAACCATAATAATCGTTTTGGCAAGGCACTGCGTCCGCATTGAAATTGTTTATAAGGACAATGATTAGGATTAGCACCGACTGCCGCGTGTATTTATTTTTGGGTCCTAGTTATTTTTTTCATCGCAAAATGAATGATTTCCTTTTCAAAAAATATTGTTTGCGTATAACTTTGAATGTAGCCTGCGTGCAGACTATACTTTGAATGAGACTGTCAATGAACTTCTGAAAAGAACCCAAGGCAAAAACCAAAACTGGTGACTTGCCGAGGCCGCAACCTGAGTATTTCTTATCCAAAACCATGAACACATCAATTTGCTAATTTTACTCTCTGATATCAGAAACCTAACTTCCTTATCTTTGTAATTCCAATTTAGCCGTCCCCTAATTCTAAGGTGCTAATAGGATATGCGATATCTTAAAAAATAGTTTGGTTATTAACGCGATTGCACAGAATGAAATGTTCAGATCAGGTCAAAGTTAACTTTGCAGATTGGTTTCGAAAATGCTGGATTTTTTAAGAAGATAGAGCGACCAATAGATGAGTAAATCAATGCACTCTCCGTCGCAGAGGCTGTTGTTTGCAAACGAGCAGAACGTGAAGCTTTCCTCTCCTTCCTCGCGCTGCGCGCTCGATGCGCCTTCGGCGCGGATCATTTCATCCGTCCTCCGGTAATACAGCCTCTGCGAAGGAGAGTGAAATCAATGAGTGGATAAATATAATGAACTTATCAGATTAATAAATTATCTGATAAATAATTAGATCAAATTATCTGGGCTGTCGTTTTCAGTTGATTGATGGGTTGTACTCATCAACAGCATAGGGCTGAAATCTTTCAAATCTTTAAATAGGTGCGTGTAAAATTCTATTACTTTTTTCTTTGAATTGAATGGCTTGAAACGAATTTAGGGTACTTTGCTGAAAATCTGCCGTGGAGATTTTTTGATATCTTGATTATTTTGCAAATAGCGACGTTTTTATTTTTGTTGAAAGAATCCATGGACAATTTTGAAAATATTAAAATCATCGTAAATCCTAAAGCAATAGAGGAAAAATGATACAATCTCCAAGAAAACCATTGTTTATGACGGTCTACCATATGGTGGTAAGCAGAAATATGCTGCTCTTCTGGTTTAGGATTTAGAAATTTGATGACGTCACAGCCTCAAATATAATAAATGCCGCCATTTTGAAAATAACCAGAATATCAAAAAATTTCCATGGCAGATGTACAGGAAATTACCCTAAGTTCCTTTCAAGCCATTTAATTAAAAGAAAAATGTAATAGAATTTACACCCACCTTTTTAACCCTAATCCATATGGGGGGGGTGGATTCCACCCCCTCAAGGTTTTTTGTGCAGCGTTTTTAAACGACATCAGCTATGTCCCCCCAGTCTCCTTGACTTTTACTAATTATCTATTAGCTACATTTTGAAGAAAAAAAATTTGAACAATAGAGCTCACAGGTCACGTGACATGCCCATATTTGGAAGCAGGTAACAGCAAAATCGTTGTTTTCGATGATTTCAATGGCAACATTTGCTTAAATTGTGAAGTATTATATATCAAACGAATCAGCAAACAAAGGGCTTTAATTTGATACCGGAATTTCTGGAATTTGACGACGTCAGCATTTTTTTATTATGACGTCATTTTGGCCGCCATTTTGGGCTAGTTAGCAATTTTTTTAAATATTTTCCACCTTTTTCCATTAAAAACACTCCAATGATGCATTTGTGATTTACATGGAACAAATTTATAACATAAATTACGTCTTCAGAATTGAATAATTTCTACCAAAATATCATTCGAAAATCGCTGTTTACAATAAAATAACATTTTTCAGCAAGTATTTTGACAAACTAGACCAAAAACCGCATACATTTCTTTCAAAATCTTCGTTCAACTCAAATTTAACTTGAGAACCTGATTTTGGCCAATTTTCAACTTTATGACGTCACTGTGACGTCATAGGGCGTGGCAACCACACCCAAATTGTGCTACATGTTGCAAATTACTTGCTCTATAACTGTGCCAAGTTATACTGAATTCTGGTGAGTCTAAGGCTGTTTTCAGAGGGGGGGGGGGTGGAAAGCACCCCCCCCATATATGGTAGCTTGAAAAAAGCCCATATGGATTAGGGTTAAGATTTGAGCCCTATGCTCTCATCAACTCGTAAATCTGATTTCTTTGGAGGTAAATTCCTTTCAGTTCAGTTATCAAAATACACAACAAAGATACAAGCTAAAGACAAAAAACCTAAATATGAATAATATAACTCAAATACAGGACAAGCTTCCAAGAGTGTGATCTAGCACATCAGCCTGTTAGTACATAGAAACGTTGTATAAAAACACAGAACCTCAGGGACGGCAGAGTATCACTGTGGGGCTAAAGCCCCTGAAGCTTTAGCAGGTCTTTAGTTTCCATTCAATTATATTTTGTTGTTCATTCTGGAGGGCTAGAAATACCTATTAGCCCCCGATGAGCCCTGAACAAAATAACGTGCATCCCTAGGCTGATGAATTGATCAGGTACCACTTGCTAAAGATTTCTTTCAACCGTGCTAGTTGATTTAAATAAAGTTGCATATTTTTGACGACTGTAGAAGCTGATCAAATGTGCATGCCATGCTTCAAAACCAGGTTGCTCATAAAAGCCCAAATTCCTGCATATCTAAAGCCAGACTTTGTAATATCTTTCGAATTGATTTGTTCCTTGAAAAACATGCACAAAGGGACATTTTCAAGATCGGTAACATAATCAAATTTTGGCGATTTTTCAAAGATTTTGCTTTCTTGGGCCATTCGGTGTTATACGCCGTTCAACGATGTTCAACCTTGCCTTCCCTGCATGCAACAAAAGTTTCGAGTAAAGCTAAGTAGCGTTTCTATGACCAGCCTCGTTCTGGCCAGAAGTTTTGAACCATGTATTGCCTTTGAAATTGATGCTTGAGACTTCGCAAAAACGATTGCACCATATTTCCCTGAACCGATCATGTTTGAAAGTTGAAAGGAAGCAGACTAAATAAGTACGCCTTCAACAGACGATTACGGAAAAGATGGTAACAGGGGGCATTCTCCCATAATTGTTTTCATTTTTGGAAATAGATTGTGAGCATCATACGTTTTATTTTCTATCTTAAATCAGATTCAATTTTCCTTTCGCCCCTTCTGAGATAAAAATACACCCAAGTCGAAATATTATCTTCTTCAAATTTCAGTTGCTGTTGGGCAGAGAAAGGACAACTGCCAGATTATTGCCGACATTGGTATCGTGGTGGATTCTTCTGGAAGCTTGCGACGAGAATTTCATAAAGAAGTTCAATTTGTCAAAGACCTTGCCAAGAAATTAACTGTGAGCGAAGATGGAGTAAACATTGGCGTTGTTACATTCAGCTATTATGCCCAGTTGACTATCAAGTTGTCGGCAAATAAGGATACAGCATCCTTTGTTAAAGCTGCGGGTACCATTCCTTTGATGAAGTCTCAGACATACATTGATAGAGCACTTAGAGTAGCACACACTGAACTATTCACTGAGGCAAATGGTGACAGGAAAAACGCACCTAACATCTTAATAGTTCTAACAGATGGGAAGCAAACTCAAAGCCAATACTCAACACCACCAGAACGACAAGCAGATATTTTGCGTAAGAATGGTGTGGAAATCATTGCTGTTGGTATAGGGAGAGGCGTTGATGGACTTGAATTGGCAACACTTACTGGTAAACCTGAGAATGTCCTCTTGCCAAAATCATTTGATGAGCTTCTGACTGGTGCATTTCTTGAGAAAATTGTTAACAAGGCATGTGCGAAAGCTGTTGGTGAGTGTATATTTGTGACTTGTACTACCAGCCGGCTCAGCTGCCTTTTTTAAAAATTAACTCCTAAACTTTCTTCTTGGGGAAAAGCCTCATATGGTTTTTTTCAAATTCTTCAGATAAATCAAGTACTGTTCACAAAAGTATTTTGAACATGCAGCGTAAATTAAAAAAAGGGGGAAACTTTGAGGGAAGATGTCATGTTTTCATGTTTCGTAGTTTAAAATGTTAGAATGTAATAAACAATAGGACAGCCTCATTCTCGCTTTGAACGTGACGTCAGAGGGCACTGGACTTTGTGCTTAATGACGTCACTACGCACTGATTGCTCATTTGAATACTTAATTTCACAGAGAAAAGACGAAAAATGGTGGAAAAAAGTACGACACACCATTCATAACAGTACAATGTTTTATTTTATCGTCGATCATACCAACCCCTGACTTGTCCCTTAAAGCGGACAAGATTTTTATGAAGAACAAAAGGATTTTTAGTAATTTTTGGGAATTTTCGCGAAAACAAGGGGTCTTCGCCAAAGTGGACGAGATTTATAGAGAATGATGTGCCCCTCAGCTCTGTATAGCATACTCCAAATCTTTAAAATACATTGCACGGATGGTTAATGCATCTTTCGTTTTATTTTATGGCTTGAAAGGAACTTCAGGTACGTTTCTATAATCCTACATGCAGCAGTTCTGATTTCTTGATTATTTTCAGAATTACAGCGGTTTTCTTCTTATTGAAAGAACTCTTGAAAAGTTTTGAAAAAAAAAAAAATAATCGTAGATCCTAAATAAAAATACGAAAAACGGTACAATCTTCAAGAAAATGATAGTTTATGAAGGTCTATAATATGGCTGCAAGCAGAAATCTGTAGCTTTTCTAGTTTACGATTTAGCAATTTGATGACGTCACATTCTCAAAACTGGCCCAAGCGAAGAAGACGCTGTAATTCTGAAAATAATCAAGATATCAGAACTGCTGCATGTAGGATTATAGAAACGTACCTGAAGTTCCTTTCAAGCCATTAAATCAAACAGAAGATGCATTAACCATCCGTGCAATGTTTTTTTAAGATGCCAAAGATTTGGAGGCTATGCTGCTCTGTATTGCTGCTGCAGATGCATCGCAAAGTCAATTCTTGCGATTTTCTTTCGAAATTATGCGGAATTTACATCCTCAAAGACCTGTTTTATGGTACCCAATTGAAACTGAGTTTAATTTTAGAGGAACTCCAAGTCATGAGTGCTCAATGAAATACAGTTTTGGCAAGGTTAGTTTTCTCTCCTTTCAGGCCGAAGGAATGCCTGCATATGTATTGGCCAGAAAATCTTTGTTTCCTTTAAATACTTATAGGGAATCCAGTTTTTGTTTTTCTAAGTGTTTCTGTTTTCCCAGCTCAGCAGTAAACTAGAGAGCTGGGATTCAAGAATTGGAAATTTTTTCCAAATAATGATTTATAGGAAGGTACAGATTTCGGAAGTCAATTGACCGATGCTACTTGATTTGGTATGTAAAGTTGGTTTCCCGCTACAAGCCATTAATATTTTATTCCATATATTCCAGAAAAACCTGCACTACTTTGTGCTACTGGTTTGGATGTTGGGTTTCTTGTCGACTCATCTCAGTATAAGAAAGAAGACTTCCTTGCTGTGAAAGCACTTGTTAAAAGAATGGTCAGTGGCTTCTCCTACAACGCAACTGGCCCAAAAGCCGGATTGGTATCATTCTCAGAAAGAGCTTCACTTGAAATGCCATTCATTGACTACAAAAATCCATCAATATTCGCCAATTCAGTTGATAAACTAACCCAAACAGGAAGAACAAGGCAGATTGGCGAAGGTATCAAGGTAGCATTTAATCAGTTGTTCGGAGAAAGAACTGGAGCCAGGCGGAATACACCTCGTTTGCTTGTTCTTATAACAACTGGAACCCAAACCAAGAATGAAAGGTCGTTGCTACCCTCATTTGATGCTGAATCTTTTCATGAAGTTGATCAGAAGATTCTCGCCATTGGCATTGGTCCTGATGTGGATGAGGAAGAACTTCTGCGTATCACAAAAGACAAGAACATGGTCAAGATCTTCAAGGATGTTAAGGAATTGGAAAAGAAGGAAATTTGGCAAAACTTAACTTTGAGGGCTTGCTATGGAGCGGGTAAGTGAAAAAATATAGTACTGAAATATGATTAGTCGTTATTTTGAATAACTGAGCATCGATATCTTACTTTTAAATGTATCTGCCTTGGATGCAGAGATATTTATGTTTGATGCTCCAATTTTTGATCAGCCGCCAACCAGAATCGTTGCAAAATGTAACTGAAGATACAGTTAGTAAGCTCTTATTGATCAAATTGCTCAAAAGAAAAAGTCTACTTGTAACTTTTTTGTTAGACTTCAGGCATTCAAAATCCAAAATCCAAAACGAAATTTTATTTCATTTTACGCACTTCGATCTAAATAAATGTTTTATATTGGAAGAAGTTCGAAGAAGGTATAGTGTTTTGTCACGATCAAATATCCTTTCCTTTGGCCTTGCTAAATAAGTTATTTTTTTTTTTGCTTTTGCGTTTCAGTACCACGATGCAAAACCAGACTGGATGTTGGCTTCATAGTGGATGCATCTGGCAGCCTCCGGCTTGAATACCACAAGGAAAAGGCATTCATAAAAGAGCTTATAGATTCATTCGGGGTTGGACTTTCGTCTACAAGAATAGGAGTGGTAACATTCAGTCATATCGCAGAGCTCAGCATCAAACTTTCACAGTTTAACTCTAAAGAAGATCTGAAGAAAGCGATTGACTTATTACCCATGATTGGAGCAACGACAAGGATCGACAAAGCACTGAATGTTGTCGTCGACCAACTGTTTACTAACGCCAATGGTGCAAGGTATTGATAGTAGTTAGTAACTCTGCCGTTTTAAAGAACAACTTCTTGAAGCAAGGACAGATTTTGTAAAAATGGCGTCCGTTTCTCTTTATTGACACGCCAGTACAAATCGAGTAGCGATAGACGATTACGCTGAAGATAGCGGCGGGGAACTTTTTACCAAGATGCATTGCATTCCAATTACGAATATTTAACGATTCTATAGGGATTCGATTATAGAACGCAATCCATCTTAGTAAAAAGTTCTTCGCCGCCATCTTTAGCGTAATCGTGCATTGCAGACAAAAATAATTCTGCAACCAATTAGTCGAGCCGTCATGAAAAATAAAGCAAGCTGCACAAGATACTCCAAATTGTGGATGGCTAACCCACTTGTTGTGCGTGCCATTTGTATATATCGAAAGATGAAGGATAGAACGTGTCATGTCTCTAATTGATGATTCAATTAAACATTAGCGGCCGTCGACAATCGATTTTCATATTTTAGTGGCATTTGGCCGCTAACTTAAGACCCCCTCCCTCCCCCATCCCTTAGCGGCCATGTCCTGAATCTTAGAAGAATTCAAGGTCTAGAACGCTTATGCCTAGGCTACCGGGAGCCTCAAAATCTTTCTAGGTTGTCTCAATACGCATTGAAAGTGAGGATGATGCTCTCTGAATAGCGAGAATGACAAAGGCATGGCTTCAAATACTCCAGTATTATGGTAAACAAAATTCCCTATAAATTCTAAAGTAAAAGTTTCGCTACGGAGATTGCGTAACGAGTGAGCTAGCCATCCTGGTTCGGGCATCTTTTGCAGCTTGCATTTGCAGCTTGCATTTGCGGTTTGACTAATCGACCGTAGAAATCCCTTTGTTTGTAATCGCTGACCACTCAATCAAAAGCAACGGATGCTGTTGTTACACAATCTGCCGCTGTTATTTCTTGAGCTATTATTTGCCACAATTGCATTGAGTAGCCAATGGTAATAAAACTTTCAGGAACTGGTTTGTGTAAAGTGGTGACTGTTTAGAAACTGGTGCTTTAACTGAGAAGTATTTTTTAAACCCTTTCTTTACCACCATAAGAAATATTCATTATACGGTACTCAGATTTTGAAATTAGATACATATAGGCCGTAATAGAATAAAAAAAGCGAAAAAAATTACCTAGGGGGGTAGCTCCAGGTATTCTGAATTCATTTGTTATGGTGGCCTAACGAAAGTACAAGCAAAAACATGCAAGAAAATCACATACTTTCCCATTCTAAAATATGTACATGCAAAGAAATTAGATATTTCAACCTTCAACTTACCCCAAAATTTTAGTCTTGCCCAAAAATGGACAATAGGCTCTCTGAAAATTTCGAAATCACTCGCCATGTTGCAAGCAGGAAGCAAAAGGAAGTTTTCAAACACGACATAAGACATTACTCTATGTAGAACCGCACAAGGCATAGGTACTTCATGTAACTTGAACATTCTGGATAGAATTTATCTTGGTGGGACTTAGAAGTCCCGTCGGTAAAGAAAGGGTTTTAATAAAAACAATATTATATTGAATAAACAAAAAACTACAGCAATACAAAGCAGAAAGATGCAAACAAGTTACGTAGAAATTACCATTGATGTACCGGATGTAGAGTTGATTAGTATTCGTGGAGGAGTGTCGAGGCTACGTGCAGGCTTACATCAATGAAATCTAAGCAGTTTACGAATATACTTTTTGTAATCCGGCAGCTTCTTACCACTACAATCCACACCACACGACATAAATCCTTCAAATGTCGATCAAGGCTCCTCTAACGTATGTCACGAATTACGCTTTACTTTTTCAATTTGATAAGAGAAAGGGGGGGGGGGGGTATATTAATTTGGAACCATTATCGTGCAAAAATTGCTCAAAAAGCCTCCACAAACTGTTCAGCACTATAGTGATTTCATAATCTTTACTATCCTGAGAAATTTCATACAGCATTTTGCATCTTTCGTGGCAAACATGTTCCGGCTTACTTGAAAGCTCTTGCTCTCGGGCCACTAATGTAAACAATGGCATTGCTCTTCGACTGCAAGTGTTGCCTTTACTAATTCTACACGAAAGTATTTTCTTTTCCAAGGACTGGAGTTCCAAAAGTACTAATTCTTCTGACAGACGGATCTCAAACACAAGATCAAGATGCCTTTGAGCCTAGCTCTATCGCAAAAACACTTCGTAAGGCTGGCATAACTATCTTTGTGATTGGTATTGGACCACAGGTAAACAAGGATGAACTGACGCGAATAGCTGGAGGATCACAATATGCACATACAACGAATAGTTTCGATAATCTCGTAAAACCTGACTTTGTGCGGAAGATTTCTAATGACAGCTGTAGAACTGGTGAGTAACCTATATAATTTTTGAACACGAATGCGGAATGGTACCTCCCCTAGCATTTTCCTAAGACTTACAAACCCCCTCTCGAAAAGAGGTAAGATTTTGCTTTAGCTTCATGTTCTGTTCGCAAAATGGCTCAATACATCTTTGACAAGACACTGGACGTAAACTTTGCCCCCAGCTTGTGGAAAGGTTTTCGTTTCCGTGCTGCAATAAGAAACATTGCAACACATGCAAACAATAGTTTGACAGTTTGCGTTTTACATAATCGTAAAATTGTAACATCGTAAAATCGTAAAATTGTGGATATGATTCGTAAAATCATGTTTGGTTTCTCTAAAGATCACAGAGCTCACAAGTTTTGTGAACTTGCGAAATATGCTGAGTCAGTTTATGGCTGTATCTCCATAAGTGTTCATTTGCAAAAATATGAACCTATATAGATTAGCTTGACATTCAAGATTATCTGTATCATATTTAACTGGTGTAAACACTTCTACCTTGTGAATTGTTATTTCCTCTTGCCTGCTGTTAGCTGCCTTAAGCATGCGTTCTGTGGCCAATGCCGAGTAGAAATGTTGTGCGCAAGAAGACTTTTGTTCAATTTGATTTTTTATCTTTTTTTAAAATCTTTTTTACCCATGGTAGCCCCTCAATGAGAATAATTGATTTACAGGGGGCCATGCTAAAAACTTACAATAACTACTAATTTACAATAAATACGAAATTCGCTATAAAACTTGAACTAATTACAATTTGTCATAAATAAACGAAAGAAAAACGAAAAGAATTGTGGAATGATTCATATTTGCACCTTCTTTTTAAAAGATCTTATGGTTGAAGAATTTCTGACTTCAGTGCCAAGATTGTTCCAAAGTTTGGCGCCTCGGTATGCGAAGCATTTCTGCCCCCCTGCCGATTTTAATAATGGCAACCTGAGATCTTCAGCGTTTCTGAGAGAACGAAGGGTAGAGTTGTTGACTCTCGTGAACATGTCTTTCATATAAGAAGGTACGTCCCCATTAAGGGATTTGAAGACCATTTTCTGAGCTTCAAAATCAATAAGCTCCCTGACAGTGGGCCATTTAAGAGCTCGAATAACTGGTAAAGCAGTCGCATCAAATGGACTATTGGTGACGAGTTTTGCGGCCCGATTTTGAAGTTTCTGCAATTTTTCAATGGCAGTCACCCCAGCATTTCCCCAGACAGGACAGCAATATCTAAAGTAAGGCTCCACTAAACTCTTATACATTGTTTTGACAGTTGAAATCGGAAGGTACTGCTTGGCATACCGAAGTACACCAATACCTCTAGAGATCTTATTAGTTGTTAGGGCCAATTGAGATGTCCATTTAAGTTGATGATCAACCTGAACACCAAGGTATTTGACCTCTTTTACCAACTTGATATCCTCTGAACCAATCTTAAAGTTTGGTTTAATCGAATCGACTGAGTCAATTTTTCGCAGCTTACCATTACTCCCTATGATCATTGCTTCAGTCTTAGCTACGTTTAAAGACAACTTATTTCCTTCAAGCCATCCTTTCAAAGCTTCTAAGTCAGCATTAACTGCCTGATTAATGTCCGATACAGATTCAGAGGCATAGTAAATGCTTGTGTCATCTGCATACATGGATACAAGGGAATTTTTCAAACAACAAGGAAGATCATTAATATAGACCAGAAAGAGAAGTGGTCCAAGACATGAACCTTGTGGTACACCACAAGTTATACTGTCTGTAGCGGAAATTCGCCCATTTACTTTACAGCATCATTTCTCTGTTATTTCAGTTGCCTAGACTGATTACGGTCAGTCCCAGTTATCGCTCACCAAAACGGGACTAACGCCAGCCAAACCGAGACTGTATATCAATTCGGCGGAGGAGCGAAACTACGACATGTAATCAGTCTAACACTTGCCATTTTCGCTGATTTTTAAGTTTGTGAGATTTTTAAATCTTTTATGATGTACTTGATGCTGTTTGAATTTAATCAAAGTCCTACATTTGGAAAGTTTTTCAAAAATTTTAAACTGTTGGATTAATTCCAGAATTTTTGCGCCCACTTGGGCAAGGAGCGAATTTCGAATGGCCATTCATTCAGATTTAATCTAGATGGGACCATTAAAAATAGAGTTTAATCAGTGCTTCGATAATTATCTAATGATATTATTCTCATTTTAGCAACTGGACCGGATAGCCCATGTCCCATGGACCTTGATATTGGTTTCATAGTCGATTCATCAGGCAGCTTAAAAACAGAATTTAACAAAGAAAAGGAGTTTGTCCAATCAGTCCTTGGTTTGTTAAGCGGATCTGGAAGCAGAGTTAGAGCATCCCTGGTCTCATTTAGTGACACTGCACGCCTTGTGACTAAATTCTCTGAATACACTGGAAAAGAGAACTTCAAGAACATTGTAGCAAACCTCCCTTTACTGGGACAGACCACTCGCATTGACACAGCACTAAATGTTGCTTACACCCAAATGTTTGGAGCTGGCAGCGGAGTAAGGCAAAATGCTCGGAAAGTGTTGGTGTTGCTAACAGATGGCGAACAATCCGCAACGAGTGGCTCGGTTAGTCCGTCAGTAGCGGTCATGCCTTTCCACAAAGAGAAGATAAAAGTGTTAGTGATTGGCATTGGTCCGGCAGTCAATCCCAAGGAATTAAAGTCTGTTGTGGCAAAACCAGATGACTTTTACGCTGCCCAGAATTTCAATGTGCTGAAATCTAGTGCTTTTATTTCCCAGATCTTTGAGGCATCTTGTGAAATATCCGGTAAGTTTCAAATTATTTGTTGCATGAACCAAAGGGCGCCTACCTTGTATGAATTGGGTTCATTCGCAGTCCTGTTTTCGTGACATAGAACACAGAGCAATTGCTGTCCTGTTGTCCTGTAATCCGAACCGGACGACGTAAGATGACGTAAGAAAAATTTTGTGGTTTCAAATTCAGGTGTTGATGTAATACGATATCAACTGTTGTAAGAGATGACCACAGGGAACCATACAGCGCGATTTTTGAATAGCACCAGGACAAAAATTGCTCCTTGTACTATGTTGCGAAACAGTAATGAATAAAACCAATTTATACAGGTTAGGCGCCCTTGCACGAACTCGTGAAGAATAGATGATGATGTCTGCAGAATCACCTTGATTATTTCTTTCAAACACAAACACAGACAGACAAATCAACTTCATTTGTCGAGATTTTGATAAGTATTCTATAATTTCCTGGGTCACCACAAATAAGTCTGGAAATTCAGATAATACATATTACCGCAGAACATAAAATGCATGTTTTTATAACCACTGAAACGTTTCAAATGGTTTCTTAGGATTGAAAGTTGGGTGATATCGTATCATGTCAATGTACAGCTTGACACAAAATTATTGAAGTGAATGCTCGAAAAAGATTTTTAACATGACTTGGGTAAATGTTCTTCGACAAAAATAGTAATTTTTCCACAATGATCGATTTGCACTTCTTCGCAATATTCGTCCCCAAATATCTTCCGACAAGCAAACGTTGGCGAGGGCAGTTTTAGATTTGTTAATTCTTCCTCAAATTGCTCTGAGAAATAGGATTTTTCCCAATAAAATATTAGGGCATTTGAAGCAATATTTACCCCTGTAACACGACTGGCACTATGGAGAAGACATCTTTTTTATCTTATGTCGGTTTATTTCATCAGTCTGAAACAGTGTATCATTGCTATTTTTTCCAAATTTCTAATTATGTCTTGATTTGCATTCTCGATAAGCTAAATCATCTAAAGTTCCTGCAAATATCTCCAAACTTAACTTGTCGTTCTGCTATTTTTATTGACGTAATAATATAAAAAACTACGAAAAACTGGTGGGAGGTGTTTTACTTACCTACCAGGTACTTTCATATTGCTGTTCTTTGCTAATTCAATTCAATTCAACTTTTTTCATAGAATACAGGGCTAAATGCTATTACAGGTATATATAAAAAGATCTGTATCCTATACGACAACAGTAACGCATAGCTTATCTAGCTTTGGCCGTTAAATTAAAATGTCGTAAAAAAGAAAAAGAAAATATGAGTGTACATCAAGTATTACAGCATTTTTGAAAAAGATGTACATAGATAATGATCAATAGTTCATAGAATGATAATTTTGATCTAAAGTCTTTACGATTGTTAATATTTCGTTATTTTAAACGCTTTATAGCTTGTAGTAAACTCTTTTATTTTTATTATGTTTTTTATCGATTTTGGCAAATTGTTCCATAATCATGCACCCTTGTTTCTAAAAGTTTTATCAACCTATTTAGCTATGGAATATGATTACATTGTAACAGTACTGCTATATTTATTTTTCAGTGAAACCTTGTGTGTATAGTGGCGACTTTATTTTCGTTGTTGATTCATCTGCAAGTATTGGATCTGGTTTAAAAGCCGAGAAAACGTTTGTAAAGCGTTTCATTAGAGCTACTGCTGATGATAGCAAGTTCGGGGTTATTACATTTGGTTCATCAGCATTAAAAATCATAGGAATTGGTGATTGTATTTCAAAGAAAACATGTGCAACTGCAGTCGAAAGAATTAATCCCGTAGGAGGAATCACAAGGATAGATAAAGGTAAGTCGGAAACATTTTCAATTTTGCATCATTCTCACTTAAAACTTCCCTATTAACTATTTTTTCTCGCAGCATGTACAGGACCCTAAGAAATATTTACCGGGTAAGTAAAAAGAAATATCGACCTTTGCCAAAATATGCAATCATAAATTATAATCCAAGTTCAACAGAGGACCCCTGCTGCATTCAATTTCACGATTCTGCATGCACTGTACTGTTTTTCTCTCGTTAAAATGAACTTACTCTCCGGGTTAGTTAACCAACCCCTTTTGCATGTATGTGTGTGCCTCGAATCTTTTCGCATAATAGGTTGGCTTCGTTTCCTCATTCTAAACAATGTACAAAAATTGAAGAATTCGACACGAATTTTAAAGCCAATTTTACCAAAATTGCACCAAGACTTTTCATCTGGAAATTCCACTCTTATTCGGAGAATGTACGAGTATGTTAGGGGTAAACCTCTCTCTCCTGAGCTAGTTCCAAACTCCAAAGAATAGGTAAAGATTTACAATCCCTCTTGTAAACAGATGGCAGTGACAAGCTATTGATACACGATTTTCTTTCAGGTTTGATAAAGGCGAGAGATGAGCTGGTTAGAGCTTCCCGGCAGGACACTACAACTCGACCAAAGATCGTTATCGTGATAACCGACGGCTCGCAAAGTTCACAGCCAGACGTTGTCTCCCTTTCAGTTATTGCAGATGAAATACGAAAACTTGGAGCAAGTCTCTATGTTATTGGCATAGGAAACACTGTGAGAGTGAAAGAATTAAACCTGATCGCTGGAAATCCTGCTAAAGTTTACTTAGCAAGCCATTTCAATGAGATGCAATCGAATCCGTTTGTTAAGCGAGTGTCAGAAGATATCTGCGAAACAAGTATGTTACGCTTATCTGTACTTCTTGTATTTCAGAAATTATTCCCTTGAATCGTGTATCAATATAACTGATGGGCCAAAAAAGTAACCCCTAAGATAAAACATTTCTGAAGTACTAAATGCAAGATTTTGACGAAATTTATATGGCACAAATTGCAAACTGAAATACACCTGTTGAGTGAAAATCAGTTCATTATCAGCTGTAGTTACAGAGAAATAAGCTTTTGAAAAAATGATGGTTCTGAAAACCACTGTAACAAAGTCATTAATCATCAAAGCACAACTTGACCAATCGAAGTGCCCAAGGCAAGACATTTTTTCCTGCCAGGCATTGTTTCCACCTCTACTAGCATCTTCTTTGTAAAATAACGACTACATTACAAGATACTTACAGAATGAGAGGCATTGAAAGATAATGATCGAACATGTCAAAATTTGAAAATTCTCTTTTTACCAGAATATTGTGTTACTTAAGGCTGATTTCCAGTCCGTGGGATTTTCCGAGCGGGCGAAATTTTACACAATCAAAAGTCACTCAACCTTAAATTTCTATTCAATTGTGAAGCGACATTTTCTGTCGAAAACAAAAGAATTTCCGCCCGCTCGGAAAATTCCACTGACTGGAAACTGGTCTTAAGGCTGATTTCCAGTCAATGGACTTTTCCGAGCGGGCGGAATTTTATACAATCAAAAGTCACTCAACCTCAAATTTCTATTCAATTACAAAGCGACATTTTCTCTCGTAGACAAAAGAATTTCCGCCCGCTCAGAAAGTTCCACTGACTGGAAACTGGCCTTTACGGACCATGATTCGACTGAGTCGCATAGCTACGAAGCAAGACTTTTCCATACACAGTGTCAAACACGTATACAATACTATTAAAAATGGACAAAAGAACCAGTCGTTTAATAACCAACAACCTTAGATTTAGCAATACACTTTCCTGAGAAATATTGCTTATCCGGGCATTTTTAACTGTAAATATTTCATAATGTCGGAGCTTGAGTGCTGTTATTTTATTTAGTGTTTTGTGCGGAAAAGTTTTGTTGAATCAGAAGAAACTGACAACAACAAATTTAACCTAAGAGCAGGGAATTTTGGTGCTGCCGTTGTTGAGCAGTGAAACTATTTTCTTAATACTTCAGCACTACCTTGATTCTTTCTAGCCAATGATTCCTTGTCTTCTGCCTAGTTTTCATTTTGTGACGGTAGCGATCAACTGGCAATGGAAGCAATACAACTTGGTTTTATCAAAAGGAGAAATTATTGCTCGTGTATTAATAGTAGTAATTACCCAATGAAAGCTAGCTTGAACATAACTTGCAAACTCTGCTCCACTTAAAGTGGTCACTATTTTCTTGTAGTGTACGTTCCTGTACGATGCAGTTTGAATCCAGACATAGCATTCGCAGTTGGTTTATCATCAACAAAGGCTTTGCAATTCACTCGTTTCCAACAGTTCATCACACTGGTCGCTAAGAGGTTCAAAATATCTCCAACTGAAGCACAGGCAAGCGTGGTGCAGTTTTCAGATACAGCAGACCTCAGCGTAAAGCTCGACGCCAGCCCATCATGGAGATATTTCGCATCGTTCGTAAACAGGTTGAGATATACAGGAGAAGGAACACGTGTTGATTCCGGCCTTCGAACGGCGTACGACCAAGCATTCTCTACCAAAAATGGCATGAGAATATCAAGCCAACAAGTTTTGGTTCTCGTGACAGACATAGAACAAAATGACCAATCTCTTCTGCAGCCTGCTTTGAGGCTGTTTGTCGAGGCAGGAATTCATGTGATAGCTGTCAGTCTGAAGGATCAGGTTATTCCAAAGAACGTCTTGGAAGTTGGTATCGATGTTCTCAAACCAAAGAGCTTCGATGATCTCACCTCAGTCAAATTTGTTGACGACGTTACGCAGATGATTTGCTACAGTGCAGGTAGGAAGTTATGACTTACTACAGGAGAGTGTTGGCTAAAAACAAATTACCCTCAAAATTAAGAAAAAATTCCCTTCAAGTTATAATTTTGATAAAATTCATACTATTAACTCAAGACATTCTCTACTGTAGAAGAGTTCAAAAATATACTAAAAAATAGAATAGAAACCTTTTTAAATGTCTCCATATTCAACTTCATCAGTAACTTGTATTACAAATGGCATGGGTGCCTACTTATAAACTTAAAGTCTGTCTCAAGTTAGATGTCACGTGAGATCTGCGATAACGCAAAATTAGCCATGCAAAACATTTCTATTGTTTTTATTCGCGGAAATTTTCACGTGACATCTAATTTGAGACAGACTCTAGATTACAATAAAAAATGATTTGGGGGCAATTATGATCGTGAGTGAATCTATTGAATGTCCCTATTGTAATATAGGTTTATGGGTAGGCCCCCAAATCTTTGCTATGAAAACACAAAGGAAAAAACGAACAGAAAGCAAGAAACACAAAATTGTGCAATATCTGAAGAGTATTCATGTGAATCGTAAAAGTCTCTTTGCCAAATTCTTATGAAAACAATTGACACTACCCATTGCGCTGTTCCTACCAAATAACTCGCTTATACATGTTTTAGATAATACTTTATAGTATGCGACTGGTTATATTTCATTCAGCAGTTGTATAGTGTGTTTATTTTTCCTTTAATTCATAGTTCCAAAATGTGGTAACCCTGTAAATCTTGGCTTCATTGTTGAAACTCCTAAAAACTGGAAAGAGAATCATCTCCAAGTGAAAGAATTTGTGACCAGAGCGGCCAACCTGTTCAAAATATCGCCACTGGGAAGTCAAGGTGGTGTTGTGACGTTTGCAGAGGATGCCGAGATGAACATTCCTTTTTCTAACACCGTTGATGCTGATGCATTCAAGAAAGCAGTGAATCAAATATCCTTCAAAGGATCTGCTAAAAGCAATATTGAAGGAGGGCTTATCGTCGCAGGTAGCCAGCTAGTGCCTACAGCACGGAAAGACCTCCCGAAAATGTTCATCTTGCTTACTGAAGGAGCGCCATCTACAGCAGTAGATGAACTTGGCTTACAGTTGAGTTTGGGGATCTTAAAAAACGCAAATGTAACCATTGTCGTAGTAAATGTTGGGGAAGATGGAAACCGTAATATCTTAGAGAAGATCGCTGGTTCCAAAGAAAATGTATTCGCTATCCCATATTTTGAAATGCTTCGATCAGCTGAACTTGCCAACTCAATTTCGAAACGGTTATGTAAACAAGGTAGGTTTCGTGCATATAATTAAGAAATACACATAATTTTTTCAAGAAACCGCTTACAAGAAACTGTAAACAAAGTTGTCAGGACCATAGGAGATATTTTGGGCTTTTGATCTTAATGGTTTAAACATTACGTTTATCTTCCTCACATCTGCCAAAAACTAACCTGCCTGAAATAAGAGCCAGTTTCTTGGAAGAAAAAGAGAAATGATTGCAATGGTTCCATATAATAAAGATCTTGGGATAACAGAGTCTTGATCTTTATGCATTTGAAAATATTTGCTACAAAGATACTTTAGAAGACACATTTCCCCCATCCTGACCCATGTCACCCCAGCCTCCATTATCTTATCAGTCAAACAAGAAAGGTTTATGCAGCTTCCACTTCAGGCTGCCTTGTGAATTTTTACTACCTTAGTTGATAAGATACCGCGCCTAATTTTGGTGATGTCTTTTTGAGCTTGGTTCACACTGGAGTAAAGCGCGTAGAAATAATGTTTGCCGCAATTTTGAGATTTTGTCAGTGCATTCGACATCATTTGGATGGAATCAGAAAGTCGTGATTCGATTGGAAGAAATGACTCATTAAAAATACGTTCAACACGAGTTTAAAAAATGCGATATCCCAACTCGGGTGTGAACGAAGCGTTATTGGTAGGGATTTACTATAACCTAAGACGATATTTTGACTTCTTTGTAGCCACCGGGCCTTCAGGATGCAAAACACCAGCAGATGTCGGTTTTATTGTGGACTCATCGGGTAGCCTGAGACGACAGTATTCCAAAGAAAAGGACTTTGTCAACTTGTTAGCTGAAAAACTTCAAATTTCACCAGAAGGAAGCCATGTGTCTGTGGTGCTGTTTAGCTATCATGCACAGCTGAAAATAAAGTTTTCTGATTACACAAATGTCAGCGATTTCAAGTCGGCAGTAAATGCACTGCCACTGATGAAAAGTACTACTCGTATTGACAAAGCATTGAATACTGCATTTAGTGAAATGTTCAATGAAAAAAACGGAATGAGAGTCAATGTGCCAAAAGTGCTCGTCTTGCTGACAGATGGGGAGCAGACAAAAGATGCTGATGCGGTCGCTCCATCGAAAGTGGTGCAAAAGTTTCATGATGCTGGAATTAAAGTTGTTGTGGTTGGAATCGGACGATCTGTTAACCCAACCGAACTTCGGTCGTTAGTACGCGCAGATAGAGATCTGTACCTGGCGACAGACTTTGACCAGCTGAAGTCAGACGACTTTGTAGACAGTATTACTAGCACAACTTGTGTAGTTACCTGTAAGTGATTTTTTTAAATTCCCCTTGTACCTGGTTACCGAAAAAATTGCAACCTTTGAGGCTGTTTGCGAAATGGTTGATCAGTTGTACATCTGACACGGAATTGTTATTCTTGATTAAGGCCAATTTACGCTGTAGTTAGTCTTGCTGGATAGTTTGGTCTCACCGGAGCAGATTCCACTCCTTGGCTATATTTACAATATGTATACTACCTAACTGCTTTCCTAGAATTTCAAAAATCAATCTGTGTCGGATGAACTCTTGATGAACCATTTGGAAGAATCACCAATTTCATCATGTTACGTATCTTGAAAATTATTTTCATTACTTTTTGTGAAGGGTCAAATTGGTTTAAAAGATATTGCATAGTCCAGAAATGGCTTACTGTAGCATTTGTGAAAAAAAAATTTGTATTTTTATGACCTGCCTGATTTTGAGGCAAACTTTGAAATCGCAAGGGATGGCTGCAAAAACATTTATCGTGCACCACCCGTCCAAGTTTGCAGCTAATGTCGTTGCTAAAGCTCTGTTATCATTTAATGCCGATGTAGGACTCGATTCCCTACAGAATTAAAAGATATCGCCTTTGGCTGAAAGTGCAATTTTTCGTCAGATAATATGGCACTGAAATTAATTTGATCCTTTACAATACTATCAATTTTTTTGCTGATTTTCAAAAAAGGTTGTAGGACACCCTGTTTCCACTGTGTGGAAGCCTAATGAAAAGGGCCTACTTGGTCCCGTAGCAGCATGGCTTAACTGAATATCGCTATACCAAATATCAAAATCTCAAAATCAGTTTACGTCAATGGTAACGAGAATGATGAATTGCTATCAGGCAAGAAAATTAGCTATTCCGTACACAGCTTATTTTTCTAAAAGTTTTCAATCAGTCAGATAGCAAGCATGGTACCACAGTATAAAAAGTCTGATAATAAACTGAGACGTAAAAACTACATTTTGATGAGTTTGTTTTTACTTTTATTTTCGTTGCTTATTATTATTTTATCATTTTAGTACCTCCATGTGCACAAATTGCGGACATTGGTTTTATTGTCGATTCATCTGGCAGTCTTCGTCGTGACTTTGGAAAGGAGAAAGAATTCATCAATATTCTAGCAAGCAGCTTTGGAATCAGTGCAGATGGTAGTAGGGCAGGCATTGTGACATTCAGTTACGATGCAGTGCTCACTGCGAAGATGTCAGATCACAAAAACATAAAAGATTTCAGAGTTTCAGTAAATAAAATTCCGTATATGGGGTATACGACAAGGATAGACAAAGCACTAAAGGTTGCACGAGATGAACTGTTCGTTGAGTCGAATGGAGCCCGAGCTGGTGTGCCGAAGATTTTGTTCATCTTGACTGACGGATCGCAAACGAAGGATAGGGATGCTGTCGACCCAGCTCGCATAGCAGAAGAGATTCGCCAGAAGTACGGAGCTATCGTATTCTCGATCGGGATTGGCCAAAATGTGAAACGCGATGAGTTGATCAAGATTGCGAGTGACGTAGCAAGAGTCTTCGTTGCCAAGAACTTCCAGCAACTGAAATCTGAAGATTTTATCATACCAATTGCAAACAGTTTTTGCGCTGCAGGTAATATTACGTACATGTATTGAAATACATTCCAACTTACATTTTACATAAATCCCTGACCACCTGGCCATTGTTTGCCAAGCATTTGATATGTGCTTGCCATAAAAATGTGTGTCCATTTGGCGACGTCGCAAATCCTTGCTTCTGTAAAAAAATTTTAAAGTTTTGCAAAAACATTACGCATCAAATTCTGCTTAATACTGATTGTCAAGCATCTTTGTGACGTGGCCAAACCTGAAAGCATTGCTTGAAGACAAATCACAAATCCCTGGCTAAAAAGGTTTGCTCGTTTGGCAAAAGTTGATAGTGTTGCTCACATTAAAAGCAAATGGCCAAAGTTTGGCCAAAGTTGATAGTGTTGCTCACATTAAAAGCAACTTTGGTATCGTTGCTGAACAAAGGACCTTTTGTTTTGAAGCAACCACTCTTTTGGCTTCCCTGTGCCTTAAATCAGCAATCACGTGTCAGATTGACTCAAACAAGGTCTCAAACTCTAAGTTGAACCATATCCTATGCAACTGTATAAAAAAAGAGGCAATTTATTTTACAGCTCCTCCACGGCAGCTTCACAAATGGGGCACAATGTTTGAGACACCCTGTAGAATTTTAAGCTAACCAATCATACATATTGGGTTAATATTGAAATACATACGATCTTTCACTTCTTTCCATAGCTTTACCAGTTGCAACTTTGTTATCTGACGCACAGATGTGTAAGTCTCGCACAGATGTTGCATTCGTGGTCGATGCTTCAGACAGCATGATGGAGTTTTTTGAAGAGGAAAAGACGTTTATCAAGAAAGTTGCTGAAAGTTTTTATATTGGAGATAAAGAAAGTCATGTGGGCATTGCAGCTTTTAGCAACAAAGCTAAACTAGTGTTGAAATTTTCTGAGAAGAACAATGCTTCAGTATTGGAGACAGCAGTTGATAGTCTTTCATTGCTTGGTGGCACTAGCAGGCTAGACAGAGCGTTGAAGCTAGCGTTCGATGGTTTGTTCCGAGATCATGGACTGAGGCTGGATGTACCGCAAGTACTTATTTTGCTGACTGATGGTGCTCAGACGAGAGACATAAATGCAGTACCGCCTTCACAAGCCATAGCGCCATTCCATGAATCGAATGTGAAAGTAGTGGTTGTTGGTATTGGAGAAAGGGCGAAGAAATCGGTACTAGCTGGCTTGGTAAAATCGGACAGTGACTTGTACATGGCGAAAACGAGCAAAGATCTCATTTCAGACAGGGTTTTGGCGGGAGTACGAGCATCATCGTGTCAGCCAGGTAAGCGTCTTAAATAACTTATACGTGTGTTTGTTTGCTATATTTGATTGGGAGGAGCTCAACAGAACGGAATCGAAAGGCTAATGTATTGTCTAATTGACATTACTATATCACAAGAAACGAAAGTAATGTTTTGGACTACCATGCATATTGTATTATAACCTTTTACAGGGTGGGCTAAAAAACTAACCCCCAAAAATGAAAGAGATGATTTTGATATTTGGTATCATACAGGAGTCGTGTCTTATTGAAAATTGTAGAAAGAGACACTACAAAAGGCTCAAATTCCAATTTCTTGAAGTCTAATGTAGATGTTGATATCTTTTGCTGAAGGTTGAGCACTTAATTGGTTGTGATATCTGATTAGGCTAATGTATTGTCAGCCAGGTAAGCTTGAGAATAAATTGTCGAATTTTGATGCTAGCGACTGAAGACTCGAATGAAGTAAGAGTAAATTTGCATGCTTGTTTTATTTGTTAGCATAGCTTGTTGACTGAATATTTTATAATTCTTACATTTGCTGAAGCTGAAAATCATTTCATAAAGAAAACATGTTTTTAAAAACGTAGATATTTGGAAGTATTTAATAATGAATGAGAATTGGAGACGTTGTGAAAAGAGTTGCAAACAAATTATACCGGGTTTTCAACAAATTTTACCGATTTGAGCTGCTGCAGAAGAGCAACCACAGACTAGCTTACGAGCAGACCCATTATTCAAAAGAAAAAAGGGTCTACGAAACAAAGAACAAAAGCTTGCTATAACGGTTTCCAGATTTCTAGAAACATAATTTATGCGGCCTTTGTTGAGACGCGTATCACACATTAATTGAATAGAGGATTAAAATAATTATTTGGGCGACCGTAGTAAGCTATTGCTCGTTGTTTCGTAGACCCTTTCTTCTTTTGGATAATTGGTCTACTCGTAGGCTACTACTGACCCATTTTAAGCAATTTGAACGGCGACCTTCCCCTTAAAGGCTGACTTGGACTCGAATGATTTTATGCATCTTTTTCCTGTTAAATGATCACCATAATTGGACTTTCTGACACCTTCAGACTCGAAACCTACGAAAAGTGTTAGATTCAGCTATAAAGGGATGCTCCATTTTTCAAACCATTCATATGAAGAGCATGCAAAGATCCATCAATTTATTAACACTGTGCAAAGTGCAGGCTTTACCTAAGGCAGAGTCTAGAAAAAGGTCAAACCTCCCTCCGAATGCCAATTTCGTTAGTTAAACCTTCCTCATTTTAGCAAGTCAAAATAATCAGGTTTTTTCCAGCTCCTCGCGTTGTTTTTAACCCTAAAATTTATAAACCAGTTGCTGTTGCCAAAATAACCCAAAATTTTCCTTGGCTCAGTATAAAAATTACTAAACCTTCCTCAAATATAACATTAACAAGCAAAACCTTCCTCCGGCTCGCAGCCGTGGAGCCGTGACTTTTTCTGGACTCTGGTCCTGAAAGAAATAAAAAGAGACACAATATTCCACATAAATCGAGGTTGTTTGCACATACCAATAGTAGAGACCCTGAATGCCACACGTTGACCCCAAAAAGATAAACGACTTTCCCTATCAACTTTGATCAGACCAAAGCTAGGCTTTGTTCAATAGACTGCTGTTTTAATGTTTATTACAAAGCATTCAGTACTGCACTAATAGGGATCACATTGGGAATTATTGTGCTTCACCCAGTAATTTGTTTTTCCTTCTTTATTAAAGGACCAAAGTGCAACAACTTGGTCGATGTTGGCTTCATAGTGGATTCATCGGGAAGTTTGAGAAGGGAATATGGAAAAGAAAAAGCCTTCGTAAAAAGCCTTGCAGAGAGCTTTGAAATCTCAGCGAATGGCAGCAGAGCTGGTATCATCACTTTCAGTTGGCACGCAGAGCACAGTGTGAAATTGAAAGATCATGCAACTACGGAGAGTTTTAAGGCGGCCGTTGACAAACTGCCACTGTTTGGACACACGACTCGAATTGATAAAGCTCTGAAAATGGCTAGGGAGGAGTTGTTTAAAAGTGAGAACGGTGGCCGTGCTAGTATTCCAAAATTGGTGATAGTACTGACTGATGGTGCGCAGACTAAAGATGCTGATGCTGTTGATCCTGGGGACATTGCAGATGAGATACGGCGCAGAGGTGTGAAGGTGGTAGTTATTGGGATCGGAAGAAGAGTGAACAGCACTGAATTGCTGCACATGGCTGGAGGGGAAAAGAAGAATCTGTATCTAGCGAAAAACTTCGATGAGCTGAAATCGGCATCGTTTGTGGAGAGTGTCTCTAAGAGAAGCTGTAAACAAGGCAAGTAACTGTTAGTTGCTAGATACATATATGACCGGTTAGGAAAAGAATTGCTNTCATTGAAAGTTGATGATAATACACGATGCTCGAATAGCTGAAGAAATGCCCATCATGACTTAACTCATGAACCTCGTGTTTAACATTGTTGATCTATGGAATTAAACAAATGTATGTCAAATGATGGAATAATTATGGTGCAGTCTGTTTGTTTTAGTCTACCAATCTGTACTCTTCTAACCCGACACATGCAACTGTGATCTTTAATTGTTGACTTTGTTTATTTGTTTTGTCTACAGTTGCGCCATGTGACAACATCGCTGACATTGGTTTTGTGGTCGACTCGTCTGGCAGTCTGCGTCGTAGCTTCGGCAAAGAGAAAGACTTTGTAAAGATTTTGGCAGACGGGTTTGGAATCAGTAGTGGAGATGGTAGTAGAGCAGGCATTGTGACATTCAGCTACAATGCAGTGCTCACTGCGAAGTTGTCAGATCATAAAGACATAAAAGATTTCAGAGCTTCAGTAGACAAAATTCCATATATGGGGTATACGACAAGGATAGACAAAGCACTGAAGGTTGCACGAGATGAACTGTTCGTTACATCGAATGGGGCCCGAGCTGGTGTACCGAAGATTCTGTTCATCTTGACTGACGGATCGCAAACGAAGGATAAGGATGCTGTGAACCCAGCTGGCTTAGCAGCAGAATTGCGAGAAAAGCTTGGCGTAGTTACATTTGTGATTGGTATTGGGAGAAATGTGGTTCCTGGAGAGCTGAAAGAAATTGCAGGAGGCATTCCTTCAAGAATGTTTTTGGCAAAGGATTTTAATGAGCTGCTGTCTTCGGTTTTCGTAGCTGGAATTTCAAATGCATATTGCCAGAAAGGTACTGTGATGTTTTCTTGCCCCGTTAATGTGATGCTTTGATTTTTTAGCAGGTAGGAAACAGACAGGTAGGCTGCATGGCCTGCTATCGAAGCTGATTTGAATATGTAGAATTCAAATCAAGCAGACATGAAGTAAATGCTAGAATAATTCCATATTTTTACATGAATACAAGAGGAAAAAAGGGAGATTTTGTAGAAAATGGCATCAATTACTTTAAGAGTAGAGAAAAGGAATATATGATATTGTGATAAGATGTGTGATGAAAAGTGGAAGGATCAAACCAAACATTTGCCTCCGAGATTATGTTGAGCTAAGGTTTTGCTTGTGATTTATATCAGTAAAATTCTATCGGCAAATGTTTAGATTGATCGTTGTATTTTTGACACAGACTCATGATTCGTTGCTCGCCTGTTATAATGTGCCTTGTTAACATCGACAGTACAAGGCGACTAGATANGAAGTAAATGCTAGAATAATTCCATATTTTTACATGAATACAAGAGGAAAAAAGGGAGATTTTGTAGAAAATGGCATCAATTACTTTAAGAGTAGAGAAAAGGAATATATGATATTGTGATAAGATGTGTGATGAAAAGTGGAAGGATCAAACCAAACATTTGCCTCCGAGATTATGTTGAGCTAAGGTTTTGCTTGTGATTTATATCAGTAAAATTCTATCGGCAAATGTTTAGATTGATCGTTGTATTTTTGACACAGACTCATGATTCGTTGCTCGCCTGTTATAATGTGCCTTGTTAACATCGACAGTACAAGGCGACTAGATAATGAATTGTTTATTCGTTTTACTAGCTATGGCAGTGGGAGCATTGTTATCTGACCCTATAGTGAAGTGCCAGTCTCGCGCAGATGTTGCTTTCGTGATTGATGCTTCAGACAGCATGGTGGACGTGTTTGAAAAGGAAAAGATCTTTATGAAGAAAGTTGCTGAAAGTTTGGATATTGGAGATAAGGCAAGTCATGTTGGCATTGCAACTTTTAGCAACAAAGCTAAAGTAGTGTTGAAATTTTCTGAGAAGAACAATGCTTCAGTATTGGAGAAAGCAGTTGATAGTCTTTCATTGCTTGGTGGCACTAGCAGGCTAGACAGAGCGTTGAAGCTAGCGTTCGATGGTTTGTTCCGAGATCATGGACTGAGGCTGGATGTACCGCAAGTACTTATTTTGTTGACTGATGGTGCTCAGACGAGAGACATAAACTCAGTGGCTCCTGCACAAGCCATAGCGCCATTCCATGAATCGAATGTGAAAGTAGTGGTTGTGGGTATCGGCGAAAAGGCGAAGAAGGCGGAACTGGCAGGTTTGGTAAAATCGGATAATGACTTGTACATGGCGAAAACGGGCGACGATCTCATTTCAGACAGGGTTTTGGCGGGAGTACGAGCATCATCGTGTCAGCCAGGTAAGCGTCTTAAATAACTTATACGTGTGTTTGTTTGCTATATTTGATTGGGAGGAGCTCAACAGAACGGAATCGAAAGGTAAATGTATCGAAGTTGCTGACATAACTTCTTGATTGAAGATGTTACAATACATTGATTTGGTGAAGAAGATTTGGTCGAGCTGCCTTGTTCAATCAGAGTGGTTGTTTGAAGCCAAGGAAACGATATTGTTGAACTAAAAGTTTTTTCTCATCAAATTGTTTAATGGTGATTAATGGGTGGAGATGGAGACGCTATGAAGAGAATGGGCTACAAACAAAGTATCGTACAAATATCATTGTTTTTTATTTGCAGGTCCAAAGTGCAAGAACCTGATTGACATTGGCTTCATAGTGGATTCATCGGGAAGTTTGAGAAGGGAATATGGAAAAGAAAAAGCCTTCGTAAAAAGCCTTGCAGAGAGCTTTGAAATCTCAGCGAATGGCAGCAGAGCTGGTATCATCACTTTCAGTTGGCATGCAGAGCACAGTGTGAAATTGAAAGATCATGCAACTACGGAGAGTTTTAAGGCGGCCGTTGACAAACTGCCACTGTTTGGACACACGACTCGAATTGATAAAGCTCTGAAAATGGCTAGGGAGGAGTTGTTTAAAGGAGAGAACGGTGGCCGTGCTAGTATTCCAAAACTGGTGATAGTACTGACTGATGGTGCGCAGACTAAAGATGCTGATGCTGTTGATCCTGGGGACATTGCAGATGAGATACGGCGCAGAGGTGTGAAGGTGGTAGTTATTGGGATCGGAAGAAGAGTGAACAGCACTGAATTGCTGCACATGGCTGGAGGGGAAAAGAAGAATCTGTATCTAGCGAAAAACTTCGATGAGCTGAAATCGGCATCGTTTGTGGAGAGTGTCTCTAAGAGCAGCTGTAAACAAGGCATGTAACTGTTAGTTGCTAGATACATATATGACCGGTTAGGAAAAGAATTGCTTTGGTCAGGAAAGGTGATAGACTTAAAAGTATTCTTTTGTCAAGTTTTGCACTGCAAAGAAGGAAATTTGTTTTTAGTGGGACTATTGGATGTCTGTCTGCGGGAAGAAGAGACTANAAACTGGTGATAGTACTGACTGATGGTGCGCAGACTAAAGATGCTGATGCTGTTGATCCTGGGGACATTGCAGATGAGATACGGCGCAGAGGTGTGAAGGTGGTAGTTATTGGGATCGGAAGAAGAGTGAACAGCACTGAATTGCTGCACATGGCTGGAGGGGAAAAGAAGAATCTGTATCTGGCGAAAAACTTCGATGAGCTGAAATCGGCATCGTTTGTGGAGAGTGTCTCTAAGAGCAGCTGTAAACAAGGTATGTTGTAGAAGTATTAGGAGATTATCGTATTCATATTTCTTTCATATTTCAAATGTCAACTAGAAATCCGTACGATTTGCACCATTATAGACCAAATCAAGTAACATTCGGCTCTAATTGTCTTATTTCTTTAGATGTAAAGGTGTGGAACAGCCTCTCTAATGAGATCAAATCAGCTGAAACTCTGAAAACTTTTAAACAGATCATGAAACAATGGAGCCGCATATAATGCACATGCAATGTATGCCGCTACAATATGTCTTAGATAGGATGAGCTTTCATTTTGTTTTGATACGTAAGTGACTGACAGACACCTGTAAAATATGTATGTACTTTTGTTTAATTTAGTTTGTAATTTAGTTTATTGACATTTTTCGAATTAGATTAGTTTCTTTTTTATTTGTATTTAAGAATCTTTTTCTAATTTCAGCGGAAGAGCCCATCAAATGCAAGTTGAATGCCGACATTGGATTTATAATTGATGCATCTGATGATGTGCGTGCTGCTTTTACCAAACAGCAGGCTTTGATTAATGGTGCAATCTCATCTTCCCAATTGACTTCCAATGGAACTCATGCTGGTGTAATTTTAGCTGGAGGCAAAGTAAGAATAGCTGTGAAACTGAATGAATTTGAAGATGCTTCTCGCTTCATGGCAGCTGTTAATCAATTGAAGCCTTCAGGTGGACAGATGCGTATCCAGCAAGCACTTTCTACTTCACTCAGGGAATTCTTTTCGAATGCGAATGGAGCAAGACAAAATGTTCCACATGTACTCATCATTTTGACATCTGCGAAACGAATTGGCGGTGTTGACATTGATTCTTTGTCACGCTCTGCTCAATCTCTTCACGCTGCCGGTATTAGAATAATATTATTGGCTGTTGGAGCTGGGGCGAGTACGGACCATTTCAACAGAATTGTTCTCGCACCTCAAAACATTTTCCACCTTGAGAAGTTTGAAGAGCTGGCAACCTCAACTTTGCAAAATGTTGTTGGAAAGCAAATATGCAAGTCAAGCGGTATGTAAATTCTAGTATTGCTTTATTTAGCTTCCTTTATCAAATAAAGCTTACAGTATTTCAACATAAAACGCCTTGGGCCTGAAGCACTTCAAATCGTATCTCTTTGCACGGAACAATACACACAAAGCATTTTATCTCTCTCAAGATTTACAGGAAAGCTATTTTTAAATAAATGCTGAAGTTTTAAATCCCATAGCAATAAATGTGCAATTGAAATCTAAAACCAGTGAACAATTGTACTTTCTTTATTGTTCTGTGCGGGAAGTTTCTTTACAATTTGATCGATTCCTATTCAGGCCTTTTGCAACAAAGGAATTTGTGTTATGTTGAATTTATCTATATTTTCAGTACTCATAAAAACGAGAGAAAAATAAAAAAGATACTTCAGTTTTTTGGCTTTCGAGTAAAGCTCGATTCATTCAAATCCTTTCAGTATTTCAGGTGCTACGAATTTTCAAAATAGGGAACTTTTTTGCCTCACTCGGTGTATGTAGGCCGCTGAAACAGGCTCTCTCAGCCAAGACACGTAAGAACTTCTCGAATTATCTAGTTTCATTTTTAAACATGCAAAACTATCATGAATGACTCTTAAAGCAACGCTGTCTCGTGTTTTGAGAATTTTCATGATTGATGTATTCTTGAATTGATTGTTCCAGCAACCGTTTCTTTTTGTTCTGTAGTTGCCAAGTGTAAAAACGTGGCCAATATTGGTTTCATCGTCGACTCATCTGGCAGTATGCGTCGTGATTATAACAAAGAAAAAGAATTTGTGAAAGAAATTGCAAGGTCATTCGGACTTGGCGATGCTGGCAGCCGCGCTGGTGTTGTTACATTCAGTTACGAAGCACAGCTAAGTATTGGCATTGATCAGTACAACAATGTGAACGACTTCATCAAAGCAGTGGATGATATTCCATTGATGGGCTACACTACTAGAATCGATAAAGCATTGCAGCTTGCAAAAGAGAAGCTTTTCCTTGGCTCACGCAAGGATGCAACCAACATACTGATCCTCTTGACGGATGGTTCCCAGACACCTGACAAAGACGCAGCGAATCCTGCTATTATCGCAAAGGAGTTGACTGATGATTCAACCAAGCTGCTTGTCATTGGCATAGGAAAAGGAATCAAGCTGAATGAATTACGTAGTATTGCTGGAAACCCATCTAATGTATATCTGGCCAAAGATTTCGATCTGCTTCGATCGAGTGAATTTGTTCAGCAGATCTCTGGAGCGATGTGCAAATCAGGTTTGAATCTTATTTTCCTGCTTCTAACGTGTTTGAGGGAAGGTCAAAGGACTTTAACACTAATTTCTTCCACAGACAAATTCATCTAACGTTGTTTAAACCCACTTCAGATCAAATGATTGTCCTCTTGAGGAAACTTTATTTTCATACAAGCTAAGAATTCGTACNATCAGGTTTGAATCTTATTTTCCTGCTTCTAACGTGTTTGAGGGAAGGTCAAAGGACTTTAACACTAATTTCTTCCACAGACAAATTCATCTAACGTTGTTTAAACCCACTTCAGATCAAATGATTGTCCTCTTGAGGAAACTTTATTTTCATACAAGCTAAGAATTCGTACCATGAAAAGCGTGATGCGGGTAACTGTATCAACAGATAAAAAGATGATTTCCCAAGTGTATGGTAACTTGACCTGAAGTGGGTATAAACAACGTTAGCTGAATTTGCGCATTGGGATACACCAATTCAATTAACAACCTCGTTTTGGAAATTACTCAAAATTCTTTCATACGAAATTTTAGAGCCCGGATTCGGATTCACCCAAAATTTAGTCCAACTACAAGTTTATATATTGCTAGTGGTCTTAATGTTGATTTTATAGAGATGTAAAGTTTGAAAATCTATAAGGGATTTGACCGTGAAAAGTGACTCCGGGTGTAAAGTTTCACCCCGAGCGATTTTCGCGGTCAAACCCCTTATAAAATGTTCAACTTTCCATCGTCGTAAAATGAGCATCACAAGCGCTAGCAGTTTGAAACCCGTAACTAGACTAAAGTTTGGGTGCTATATCTGAATCCGGGCTCTAAAATTTCGTATCAAAGAATTTTGAGTAATTTCCAAAACGAGGCTGTTAATTGAATTGGTGTATTGATTCTGTTCTGCAAATGGTTTTAAAAGCGTGACATGACAGACCTATGCGACCAGGTATTTCTAGTACAGTCTGATAGTCCTTGTCAGTGGTCAGTACTGTAGCGAAACCAACCGAGACCGTAAGGAATTTTTAGGTGGGGAAGGCTTCATATCAAAACTACCTGTTAATTTGATTGGATCACTAAAGATCACTAAAGGTAGAATAGTTAGAATACTTTAGAGATATTTGCATCATGACGTTACAGTTATCAGTATGTGTCTTTATCAGCAACAATCTAACAATCTCGGACTTCAATTAATGATCAGGAAAGTCCTTAAGGTAGGGAGGAGCTATCTTTAGGGAAACTCTCCCCCGGATGTCGGAACGGTTTAATGTAAGCAAATATGGGGCCTGTGTCACATCGAATGTCCGGGGGTGATTTTGCGATATCGCAAATTACTCAATGCAAAACTCTTTATCGTTTATTCGCAGATGTTCTCGCCTGACGTTTGATGTGTCGCAGGCTTTGTTTTTACACAATAGCTGAAAACAAAGGCAACTTTCTATGAAGTGCTTTACACTGCTAATTTTGTCAAAACCTTCAAAACACAAGGGAGATTAATACCTGTTAATTTGATTGGATCACCAAAGATCACTAAAGGTCTTAGACCCGTATGTTTCTTCGTAATTATGTCATACACAAAATATATCTAATGGTTTTTCTTTATTTTAGCCAAGAAGGTTTGTGCTGGAAAAGCGGACATTGGTTTTGTGATAGACACATCTGCCAGCTTGTATCGCCAGCACTCCAAACAAAAAGACTTCATAAAGAGTGTAATCGACGGTCTTCAGATCTCACCCACGGGAAACCACGCTGGTGCTGTCGTATTTAGCAAAAATGCCAAATTAAGCATTAAATTTTCTGATCACGCCTCTTCTAATGCATTCAACAAAGCTGTTGATCAACTTCCGCTGCTTGGTTCGACAACGCGAATAGACAGAGCTTTGCTGACAGCATACAACGGGCTTTTCACCATGCGAAATGGAATGCGTGCTGATGCATCAAGAATTCTCATTCTGTTGACTGACGGTGAACAATCTAAAGACATTGATTCTATTCCCCCATACGATGCTATTGTACCCTTCCATGAAGAAGGTGTACATGTCATTGTAATTGGTATAGGATCAAAGATTAATAAAGATGAACTGGCTAGAATTGTCAACAGCAAGAAGAATTTGTATTTTGCAAAGGACTTCGATGAACTCAAATCGCAAGCATTCGTCCAAAATATTACTGCTGCTTCATGTAAACCAATAGGTATGAAGCTCTGATAATTATAATTCTTTTGACACTGCTCTTTGATTTTCTCAAGGCTAAATTCAGGAAGCAGGCAAGTCAATAGGGAGCTTGCCAAATATTTTCTCAGGGAGCCTGTTCTTGGTGCCAGAAAGAAAGTGTCCTGTAGGCAATGTTATATATGTCAATCACGTAATCTCCTTATCAAAGTCAGGGAATATACAGTTACTCGTAATCTTTAGGGTGTTTGATTGGTTATTCGAAACCTACAAAATTCTGAAAACAGTAGACTTCGCAGAGACGGAAATATATTTCCCAATCAAATACAAAAATATTTGAAACAGCAAGTTTCGGATTCACCTTGGCGAAACTGAAAATTCACCAATAAAAACGAGAATCTCTCCGAAGTCTGCCAAACCTTCTGCCTTTTGGAGCAGAAGGTTCAGAAGGCCTTTCAAACCTACCAAACCTACAGTTTTGAGAATCTCGGAGTCAATCAAACACGAATTCCAAGTCTACCAGGTCTACCGTTTTCAGAATTGGTACCAATCAAACACACCATTATTTTCACGGGCTTCGTCGTTAATCTATTGTAAGCCAGTGCTCACAAATTAGTTTTCTTTTTGTTTTGTATAAATGTTAACTTGAAATAGGGCGAAATAGCGATGACGCTTAATCTCCCATTTTAAAATGGTGTACAGAGGTGAGAGGCCTCTGATTTTGAAGCAACCTCTGATTTCGACTTTCTTGTGTCATAACGCTGCAGTTGCTTGTCCGCTTTACTCAAACAAGGTCTCAATTTCTAAGTTGAAACCTTTCCTATAATACAGTATCAAAAAAGAGAAATAGAATCACAGCTCCTGAACAGTACAGCTGTACAAAGGGGGCACAAATTCTCGACATACCCTGTGAGCTCAATTGGTTTAGTTATAAATCATTGAACATTATATTTGGTGAGTACGCCAAATATATCTAAACCTTGAAATAAATTAGGGCTAGGGTTAGGGTTAATTTTGGGGTTAGGGGAAGGGTTAGCGTTCGGGTTAGGGTCAGGGTTAGTGTTAGGGATTTCAAAATTTGAAATATTGGCGTATTACCCATATTTTTACCAAATTAATTTTTTTTACTGTATCATCAAGGGCGCCTACCTTGTGTGAATTGGGTTTATTCGCAGTTCTGTTTTCGTGACATAGTACACGGAGCAATCGCTGTCTTGTTAATCCGTGTATAACATAAGAAATAGCTTTTCTATCCTTACGGTGATCTTCAAATTTTCAAATTCTAGCGTCTATCTGTGTTGACCAATCAAAAAGCGCGCTGTCTGGTTCCCTGTGGTCATCTCCTGTAACTGTTGATATCGCATTACATCCACACCTGAATCTGAAACCACAAAATTTGCGTCACCTTACGTCTTCCGGTTCGGATAAAACGACTACAATACAGCAATTGCTGTATGTACTAGGATGTCACGAAAACAGAACTGCGAATAAACCCAATTCATACAAGGTAGGCGCCCTTGGTATCATCTGTAAATACTGAACATTAAAGTAATTCAACGGAGTTAAAAGGCAACTTAGCTAGGGGGACTGGGTCCATCTAAATAGAACCTATTGTATTTGATGTTCTCGATCAATGAAAACAAAAGGAACATAAGTGGCGCGTGCCGTTCTTGTGTGCTATGTTTAGACTAGATCGCTATATCTCCGTTCATTTACTTTAAAGGTAATTTATTTCTCTTTTACTTTTTCCAGCGAAAAAACCACCAAAAGCTGACATTGGAATCGTCATTGACTCAGCTATTGATTTCTACCCAAGAGATTTAATCGAACTGCAACAGTTTGTCGCCAGTTTGGCCCAAAGATACAATGTATCTCGTGACAGGAATAGAGTTGGTGCTCTTTTCTTTAGTGATGAACGATGGAAATCAATACAATTGAACAAATTCTTCAATGCTCCTGAATTCTCATCACGTTTGAAGAGCTACTTACTGATGAACAATTTCAACACTATAGCGGATCAACTAAAGCTTGCGTATGAGAAATTACTCGGACCAAAAGCAGGCACTCGCATCTCTGTTCCGAAGGTTATTGTTCTTCTAACACATGAGAGGTCGCTGAGAAACATCAACAGAACTGCATTAGTAGCTGCAATGAAGCCAATAGAAATGTCTGGTATCCGGGTTATTGTTACAGTTGTCGGTAAAAGCAATCATTTCCCATTCATAAGGAATATAGTAAAGAAATCCTCTGATGTTTTGATGGTGCCAAGCCTTGCGGATGCTTTACAAGCTAACTTCCTGAATGCCATAACCAAGGAATCGATGAATGCTGTTGGTGAGTGGGATGTTTGATATTCTCTGACATTCGCCCTAATGCACATTTGAATGCGATTTTTCCTTAAAATGGAAGTCCTGAAGTGGAAGATTTTGTTCACTATTTTGTAAACAACCGAATAATGCTTACGTGAGATTCTCTTAAAAGAAGGCGTTGTTGACCCAGATCATTGTCTAAAATTAGATATTCAGTTTGGTCTGTTTAAAGTGTTTTTAAAGGAAAATCTTTGCAGACTACCTTATCATCTTGAGAATTTCCTTGTCCTTCCGGATACATCGAGACTAAGTTGAATTTTTGCGATATTTTCTTGCTCAGGAGCACAGCGCTGCTTTAGCAGCTGCTAGCACCTCTCAAGCACACAACACTGCATGATTACACTGCATGATTGCACTGCATGATTGCATTGCATGATTGTTTCGTACTTCTTTAAGAAAGTTTCATTTTTTTTTTTTTTTTTTTTTATATCCATAAAATCATCTAAACAAAAACGTATTTACATTATTTTGTACCATCCGCAACGGGCGAGGACTCAGGGTCATCTTGCTCCCATTGCGTATGGTACTTACAATTCAACAATATTTTTAATAGACAATGCAACAAGAGACAATAACAATACAACAAAGTACAAGTAAACAATAAAAACAATGAACAATACAACAAAAGGCAAATGGAAGATATTTAAAATTAAGCTAAGTTTTTAAAGGCAGTCTGTCTCGCGTCTGATTGGCTGCAACGGTCAATCGGTGCTCGACAAAACGTATGTCACCGTTGATATCGGCATTTGAAATAAATGAGGGCTGATCGTTATCACAGCCATTCATTTAAACCTATTTTACCTAAGTCCTTACCACCCAATCCTCTGCGTGACAGACTGTCTTTAACTTAGTGAAAGAAAACAGCAACGCAAATATGAACTAACAGTTGACAAAACCAAATCAAAAGGGGTTTGTGGGGGCTGCAGTTTCAATATGTATGTATATCAATTTAGCCTTTTAGTCGATTCGATGAATGAAATTGTTGCTTCAAGGATAACTCTGTTCTCAACTACGTTAAAGTGTGGGTTTCCATAAAGAAGCAGCTTACACAATGTTTTGGCATGAAGCTTTGTGATGTCTAATCCTGGGATGTCTGAGAGTTTCCGTAAGAGATCTCTGCGCATCAAGTCAAACCTTTGGCAGTGCAGGAGAAAATGCTCATTGTCTTCCATTGCCACTCCACATGAACAGAAGGGGTTTAAACAGTCAAAATTATGCCGAAATCTATGTGCATTTAGCTCACTGAATTCAAGTCGAAGTTTAGTTAAACGTCTAACACCTAATATATCGAAGACTTTGTAAACAGAGTTTTTTACAGGTCTTATGATTTTTAGCAATCTGTTCTTAAATTCGCAAATAGTCGATGAATTTTTTATGTCATCATTGAGCAAGTTCCACTCACTGAGCACGTTTTGAAAGTATGAATTTGAAAAACGATTAGTCCTTGCCATACCTTGGTCATAAATGCGCGGATGCCTAAGATTATACATAAAATGACGCTCAGTTGGGATTTCAGCAAATAAATATGCAGGAGAGTGTGACTTTTTCAAATTATAAAAATGAGACAAGCGACGAAACCACCTTCTTTGATACAGGTACTCCCATCCTAATTCCTCATAGAGTCTTTGCCTGCTTGTACCTCTCCATGCTCCTGTTACAGCAAGAGCTGCGGAATATTGAGTCTGCTCAAGCCTCTTTGTGAAATCAAGCTTTATGTCGGGATCATGTTTGTGATAGATTATGTCACCATAATCGAGATGAGGTCTCACATATAGCTTGTAGACTTGATCAAGTACGTCCCTTGAGACATATTTAGAGAGGTATCGTATTATCCCAATTCCACGCCTCGCTTTGAGAATAGCCTCCCTAATATGACTTTGGAAAGTAAGTTGAGAATCAAGGATCATCCCGAGATGCTTGTGTTCTGTCATTCTGGTTACCTCTTCGTTTCCTAGGAAAAGAGGGGGATGAGGGGGCTTAGACCTTTTTGTTGAGAAAATAACCTCTTCAGTTTTATCAGCATTAAATTGCATTTTCCACTGCCACGCCCATAATCGGGCTTTTTCTAAATCCCTGTTTAACTCGTCAGAAGTTTGTGTCACATTTCTTACAACAGAAAAAATGGATGTGTCATCAGCAAACAGTCTAACGTCACTATGTATATCATCAACAAGATCATTTATGTAAACAAGGAAGAATAAGGGGCCTAGAACTGAGCCTTGGGGAACCCCTGCTGCAATGTCCTCCCATTGAGAGCTTTGCCCATTTAAGACGACTCTTTGCTTCCGATCTGCTAGAAAATTTCTAACAAGACTGAGTAAATTTCCAGAAATTCCACTGCTTTCAAGCTTATATATTAGGCCATCATGCCATACTCTATCAAATGCCTTAGAAAAGTCAAGAAAAACGGCACGAGTTTCTTTGCTAGGCAATTCTTCAAAAGAACTGTAGATTTTGTGCGTTATTGATAATAACTGATTAATTGTTGAGTCACCTGGACGAAAACCAGATTGCATAGCAGTTAGGATACCATTTTCACTGAGATGGCAGTATATTGAATCAAATATTAACTTTTCAAAAATTTTCCCAAAAATTGGTAATAAGGATATAGGTCTATAGTTCTTCTTGCACTGCCTACTTTCTTTCTTATGAACAGGGATAACGTTGGCTTTTTTCCAAATAAAGGGGTACACTCCCGTTTCCAAACATTTCTCAAAAATCAGGGAAAGAGGCTCCACAATCAAGCTATCACATATTTTGATCATTGAGATAGATATTTCATCACATCCATGGGCCTTTTTAGAATCAAGTGAACGGATAAGTTGAAGAACTTTTCCTCGATCAATGGGAAGACTTTGCAACAAGGGATAACGCCTTGGCAAGAAACTAGGAAGGGTGCTAGCAGTAGGGATGACGGAACACTGTGCAACGAAATAGTCATTTAAGATAGTTGCTTTCGTCTCAACGTTAGTCACGAATAATCCATTTTCAAGCAAGGGAGGAATATTTACAGCTTTCTTCTTATTCAACAATCTTTTCAAGACAGACCAATATGTTTTGACTCCTTGACTGTTGACAGTAAGTTTTCGACCTAGTGCCACATAATATTTTTCTTTAGCATCAGTGATCATGTTAGATGTTGAATTGCGAACCTCCTTTACTAGAGCCCAGTCTTCTGGTCTTCTGCCACGATCTACATATTTTCTGAACACTCTATGCTTGCGTTTTATTGCAGTTTTAAGTTCATGTGTTATCCAGGGTGGATCTTTTTCATCACACTTTATTACACTGTTAGGTATACAGGCAGACATAATTTCGTATATTATTTTGGTGAATGCGTTAGTCATTTCCTCCGATCCTTGGTTGGTGAAAGTCAAATCCCAATCAATTCCTTGCAGAGAATCCCTAATTTGTCGAATATCTGCTTTTTGATAGTCCCAGACGGTACGTTTATAAGGGGGTGGGTGGGGTACCGACATGTTCAGCTTACCATAAATTATTTGGTGTTGGCAATGTTCATCCAAAGAGGGGTGTACACCAGATTCAACAAAAATATTGGGTTGATCAGTGATAACTAGATCGATACAAGACATGCCTTCCCCTCTTATATTGGTGGGCTCGTTAATCAATTGGTATAAGTTGTTAGTTTCAACCAATTCATCCATGGAAGTTCCTTCGGCATTTTCGATATCTTGTGGCCACCACTGAGATGATCTACAATTAAAGTCTCCAGTCAGAATTATGGAATGAGCATTTTCTGTTCGCATTTGATTCAACATTGTTTGTAATCTTTCTAAGAATGTCTCAAACTGCTCGCTATTTTGACTAGGACTGCGATAAATCGTGGCAAACAGTACTTTTTTACGTGCAATATGAATTTCTGCGACCACTATCTCTTGCAAAATTTCAAGATCCCTTCTACGCTTGATTGAGAGACCCTCCCGATAATATAGACATACTCCTCCAATTTTAGTGTTACTTGGGTGGTCATTTCGAAAAATTTCCTTACTGAAGCCTTCAATTGAGATGTCATTATCACTAATTGAGCCATCTAGCATGGATTCTGAAATTGCTATTACATCAAAACGATGGACGGAATTGTACGCTTCAATCAGTGGGATTTTAATGTTCCCTCTAGCACATATACTGTTTAGGTTCCAATGAAAAAACTTGAAGAGATTGCTACTAGTAGGTCCAGGGTTTAGTTCAACATCGCCAGCACACAAAAGAAGGAAGCTGGACGAGAAAATTTGCTCAATATTGAGAATGTCCAAGAAATTGCCGACCAATGCTACATACAGTGTGTGCTGTAATAACCTTGGCATCTTCCAGCGCAGCAACGGTTCCAGTCCAGGATTCATACATGTGAAAGAGTTGGCCAAAAAGTAAAGCTCGAAAAAGATCGATGGGAGAACAGAAGTCAATTTGACGAAACATACGACAGGATCCTGAAATCGTTCAAATTTTGTCAAAATGAGAGTATTAGGCCGTCCAATAAGTTGTGCTAAGAGCAAACATGATGAGGCAACTAGAGCAGAGAACGGAATGGTGATAAGCGAAACGAGAATAAAGAGGTACAAGTAGGCAAATGAATACAAAGCAGATATCAATAAGTCGAAAAGAGGGATGTTTACGCAAACTTTCGCGAAAAAGCAGTATTTTACGGATGCAATACCTGCACGCCATTCTTCTAATCCTACAGGCATTTGATATGCAAACAATCTCCATGGAAACCCTCAGTTGACAAAAGTTTTAAGGTCGATTCAATTGTAGCAAAAATGCAGCACGATTGGGAAAAACTTACAAACAAAACAACAGTAACAATGGGAAAAAAGTCACAAATGAAACTACACCTAAACAAAAAGTATAAATGAAGAAACCAATAATGAAGTCTCGTCATCATTCGTGAAGTCATCTGGGGATACTGGTTCAGTTGTTTACAATTATATTGAAAAGTTATGTTGAAGTATGCAGCTTTCTTGAAAATTTCAANGGATTTGATCAAGTGTTTTAGGCCCTTTTTCAGGCATTTTGCAAACACGGGATTTTCGTAAATTCGAATTAAGCTGTATTATCTGTACCCATAAAAACGCGACAAAAATCACAAAAATACTTCAGTCTTTCTGCTATCAACCAAAGTTTGATTCATTCAAATCCATCCAGAACTCTAGGTACTACGATTTTTCAAACGTGGATAGTTTTTTTTGGCGCACCCGGTACAGTATAGAAAAAGAGAGAAATAAAATCACAGCTCCTCATCAAAGGGGGCACAAGTTCTCGACATACCCTGTGAGCTCAATTGGTTTAGTTATAAATCATTGAACATTATATTTGGGGAGTACGCCAATATATCTAAACCTTGAAATAAATTAGGGTTAGAGTTAGGGTTAACATTGAAATAAATTAGGTTAGGGTTAATTTTGGGGTTAGGGGAAGGGTTAGCGTTCGGGTTAGGGTCAGGGTTAGTGTTAGGGATTTCAAGATTTGAAATATTGGCGTATTACCCATATTTGCACCAAATTAATTTTTTTTACTGTATCATCTGTAAATACTGAACATTAAAGGTAATGTGTCCATACAAGTAGGCCTCTCAGAGCAAGGCATGTGATCAATGAAAATTTCTTTTCAATCACGCATTACAGCAATTTTCTCTATTCATGTGATCAGTTTGAATAGCAACCAACCATTTGCCGAGAATTTGATAGATGTTGACAGGTTGGGTATACGCTGGCCTTATATATGGACACATTACCTTTAAAGCTGATTTATTTCTCTTTTACTTTTTCCAGCGAAAAAACCACCAAAAGCTGACATTGGAATCGTCATTGACTCAGCTATTGATTTCTATCCAAGAGATTTAATCGAACTGCAACAGTTTGTCGCCAGTTTGGCCCAACGATACAATGTATCACGTGACAGGAATAGAGTTGGTGCTCTTTTCTTTAGCGATGAACGATGGAAATCAATACAATTGAACAAATTCTTCAATGCTCCTGAATTCTCATCACGTTTGAAGAGCTACTTACTGATGAACAATTTCAACACTATAGCGGATCAACTAAAGCTTGCGTATGAGAAATTACTCGGACCAAAAGCAGGCGCTCGCATCTCTGTTCCGAAGGTTATTGTTCTTCTAACACATGAGACGTCGCTGAGGAACATCAACAGAACTGCATTAGTAGCTGCAATGAAGCCAATAGAAATGTCTGGTATCCGGGTCATTGTTACGGTTGTCGGTAAAAGCAATCATTTCCCATTCATAAGGAATATAGTAAAGAAATCCTCTGATGTTTTGATGGTGCCAAGCCTTGCGGATGCTTTACAAGCTAACTTCCTGAATGCCATAACCAAGGAGTCGATGAATGCTGTTGGTGAGTTGGATGTTTGATATTCTCTGACATTCGCCCTAATGCACATTTGGATGCGAATTTTCCTCAAAATGAAGGCCCTCAAGTGGAAAATGTTCTACACTATTTTGTAGTTAATCGAAGAATGCTTGCGTAAGATTTTTCTTAAAAGGAAGACGTTTTGGCGCTTGTCTAAAATTAAATATTCAGTTTGGTCTGTTTAAAGGTTTTTTAAAGGAAAATATTTACAGACTACCTTATCATTTTGAAAATGTCCTTGTTCTGCGGAATACACTGGGACTAAATTGTTCGTGGAAATTTTTTCCATTTTCTTTAACTCAGGAGCACAGTGCTGCTTTAGCAGCTACTAGCACCTGCTAAGCAGATAACATTTCTTGATTGTTTTGCACTTTCAAGAAATTTCATTGTCACGAAGTTCCGGTTTCTACACTTCTGTGTGTAGAAAGACGCATTTTTACCAGAATAAAACATCGATATTCAGAAACATGGTTTGAAAGTTGAAATTGATGCTTTGTTATGATGCATGAAGCTAACAAAATAGAACAAATGTAATTTACTGATAAGAGAACATATACAAATGCTAGCGGACTCCTTGCGGCACTAAGCCTAAAATGTAACATGAACCTTGCAACAGGAATCCTCTGATGCAACTTTGGTATGAAATAGAAATAATTTTCAACCTTTTTGGAAGTTTTCTATTGCTCAATGTTGCACTATGCTATTTGAAATTAACATGTGAATCAATCTTTTGCAGCTGACATCTTATCTCATCCATGTCCAGAGCCAATGGATGTGGGATTCGTCATTGCCACATCATCTGATGAAAAAGGCCAATTTTCGAATTCTAAATCATTTACTAGTCATATATTCATGAGCTTCGCCTCACCCAAGAGCAGAGCTGGTGTAGTCACTTTGCAGACAGCAAGTGACACTGGATCATTCTTTGTAAAGACACCCAGGGAACTCAATGCCAAGCTGAATAGATTGCTGAAATACACTGGAAGATTAGGAGCTGCAGAAATCGCAACGTCAATCGAGGAGATTATTTTGCGTATGACTATTGACACTAAAGGGTCGAAAAACAGGCTGATAGTATTACTGGTAGATGCTGATAGAACTGATTTAAGCAATTTAGAAAGCATTGTTGACCTAATTAAAAGGGAACTTGCTGTTAATGGAGTCAGGCTGTTTGTAATAGCAGTCGGTAGAAATGGAAGACGGGATACCTTAANCACTTTGCAGACAGCAAGTGACACTGGATCATTCTTTGTAAAGACACCCAGGGAACTCAATGCCAAGCTGAATAGATTGCTGAAATACACTGGAAGATTAGGAGCTGCAGAAATCGCAACGTCAATCGAGGAGATTATTTTGCGTATGACTATTGACACTAAAGGGTCGAAAAACAGGCTGATAGTATTACTGGTAGATGCTGATAGAACTGATTTAAGCAATTTAGAAAGCATTGTTGACCTAATTAAAAGGGAACTTGCTGTTAATGGAGTCAGGCTGTTTGTAATAGCAGTCGGTAGAAATGGAAGACGGGATACCTTAAAAGCTCTTACTATGTACCCAGACGAGGTCTTAATAAAAGAAAGATTCGATGAGTTCCTTGAAGATGGGTTGGCCAAAAAAGTTGCATTATCACTTTGTCACATGATCGGTGAGTCTATTTTCATGCAGACCTTTTTTGTTATATTTGCATTGATAGTTGCTGTGAAAGCTTCCTCGATCGTGTGGTATCTGTTTTCAGCTACAAAACTAGAAAAGCATGCACGTATTGTGAGTTTTGGCCCTCGGTTTCTCCACACAACATTTTCTGATCAATTATTTCATATTAAAGGGGCTGTCGGGTATTTTTAGTCTCTTAAGCCTGCAGTGGGCTTTCGTGTGTTTCAGCTAAACACTTCTAAAGTTAGTGGCTCAGAATCCAGCTGTATCTCCATAATCGTTGATGGTATGAAAAATCTGATTGCACTGGCCAATTCTGCGGAATTTAAACCGATAGAAAATATCTTCATTTGCAATGTATCTGCTGCTACGTGCCTGCGTTAGGGAGAGAAAGTCGTGGCTTTTTTAAGTTTAGCTATACACAGCCCCGTTAAAGCTGTAACAAGCTAAATAGTTTTCTATTTCTTCATTCCCGTTGGTCTTAGATTGTCTAGATTGTTGCTACCTTTAAAAAAATTTATTAAAATGTGCTGTAAAATGCCAAACTTTTTGCAGGTATTCGATAAATGTGGATTTGACTATGTGGCATTGAGGTTTAAAGATATAGAAATGTCCTTTCCAAATTTTTAGAAATCTTGGGGATTTTACATAACTGTCAACACTTCAAACTTTTATAACACAACTTCAGGCTACTTGAATATATGGAAGTTTATGTTCCTCACAATCTTATTCGTGATTTAGACACTTAACCTAATCGCAAACATCCAACCTCTGCAGGTCGACCCCAGATAGCTGTGAAGCCTCCAGTGAAGAAACCAACGCCAAAGCCAACTCCTAAGCCAACACCAAAGCCAACGCCGCGACTAGACATAGGAAGCATCGTTAAACCAGGTACAGTCTTCCACGTTTTCTCTTAAATTTGGTAACCCATGAATTTGTGATATTATTTTACTAAAAGTTTCATCATTCAATGAAGTCTCTTGTTCTAAACTTTAAACGCCAATAAGAGTGCTCTTGAACTACGGAGGAATAGTGAGCTTTGCATCACTTGGAAGATGACATTGTCGTACTGCTATGATTTTCGTTTGACAAAAAAATTTGACAAAAAGAGCTAAATTTTAATTTTCAAAGACATGTTTCGGTTGTACAACAATCATCATCAATTTAAGTTAAATTTGAAGATACAATGAATTTAATACAGTTAGCACATGGCGGTGAAAAAAAAGTAAAGTTAAAATCAAATAGGTGTTAAAATAGAAAGCTTGTGCAATAGACGATTCCGGAAAAGATGGCGTCGAGAGGCATTTGACCAAGATGTATTGCGTTTGATGATCGAATTTCTATAGAATCACTGTTGATTCCATTATAGAACGCGATGCATCTTGGTCAAATGCCCCCCGACGCCATCTTTTCCGGAATCATCTATTGGTAAAAGCAATGGCGGCGAACAAGAGATTTTCACTTTGCAGTGATATCACTGATATTTCCCCCCTATCTTTACAGAGAGTTGTTTGTCATATTTGATTTTCGTCAAACTGAATTAAGAAATATGACACGTTATGACTGCCGATCGGTTGAGCGCTTGGCATAATCTCTTATTAGACAGCATCATCATTCATGCAACTGCACCATTACTAATTGCTGCCACCTACTTAGACTTGACTGAGTTGACTGAGTTGACGAAATAGACTTGGGGCAAGTCTACCACCTACTTGGCTTTGTTGTATAATATGAGATATCAGAGTTTTATGCTAACAATAGAACGTGCGTTCTATCAAAATAGCTTTTCTTGACATATCATGTTCTTTTTTCCACAGGTTCGGCAAACATGTTCGATATGAAGGTAGGTGGTAGAATTTTATTTTGCATTCCCTTTCCTATGGCCTCCAACAACAACACCAACTAGGCATCCTCATCTACAGTGACTTATATCCTGTAGTTTTTTTAAGTGTTGCCAATAGTTATTGTCCTCTACAGACATTTTGTTGTCGCGAAATTCGTTTTGAGCCCTGTTCGAACATCTTTAATACCTCCCAGCGTCACTTCGTGTCGATTTATTTCGACCTTCTGTATATTTTAAATGATGCTCCAAATTCCTTTTGTCCAAAACGTTCCATTTCTCACTCCAGCATTACATTAAACATTTCCACGTATCTTTTATTTCAGAAAATGATGTTAGCATTCATGAGTCTGCAGAAATCCCTGAATAAACCTTCGCCGAAGGTTTGTATTGGAAGGACTTTAGCTCAGTTATGGGAAAGCCGAGCAGTTAGGGCTGAATGTACGCTAAAGAAGAAGGCTACCAGTGCTCTTGATCAAGCTTTCAGTGGACGTACGACAGGTATTCTTGTTTTTCTGTTTCAGATTTCTTCTAATTTATAAAACAGAATCATCTTTAACGAACTTTCCCAACCTGGATACTTTTGTTTATAAAGATTTGAATTGTACACATCTTCATTATTTTAAGCCCAGTCCTGATAAAGANATATCCTGTAGTTTTTTTAAGTGTTGCCAATAGGTATTGTCCTCTACAGACATTTTGTTGTCGCGAAATTCGTTTTGCGCCCTGTTCGAACATCTTTAATACCTCCCAACATCACTTCGTGTCGATTTATTTCGACCTTCTGTATATTTTAAATGATGCTCCAAATTCCTTTTGTCCAAACGTTTCATTTCTCACTCCAGCATTACATTAAATATTTCCACGTATCTTTTGTTTCAGAAAATGATGTTAGCATTCATGAATCTGCAAAAATCCCTGAATAAACCTTCGCCGAAGGTTTGTATTGGAAGGACTTTAGCTCAGTTATGGGAAAGCCGAGCAGTTAGGGCTGAATGTACGCTAAAGAAGAAGGCTACCAGTGCTCTTGATCAAGCTTTCAGTGGACGTACGACAGGTATTCTTGTTTTTCTGTTTCAGATTTCTTCTAATTTATAAAACAGAATCATCTTTAACGAACTTTCCCAACCTGGATACTTTTGTTTATAAAGATTTGAGTTGTACACATCTTCATTATTTTAAGCCCAGTCCTGATAAAGATACGATAAAGTAATTGACGCAGTTGAATAAGAGGTTTCTTGAGCAGCTCTTGTGGAAGTAGATTTTTTTAGGAAACAGTTTAATTAAAGCATGAAGTACTAATTTGTATGGTGTCGTGATCATTTCTCGTTAGGGATCTCTTCAGAGTGTATTGTATTTCGTCTATGCCTTAAAACTAATATCGCTCTGTTTTTATTCCAGTATTTGTTTTGACCTAACCCTGAAGAAAACATTCAGTACAGAATGCCTTGTTTCGACCAAACATATCCTTGTCTTCTTATACGGTATGTATTTCGATATGCAGATACTGTTTTGAATCACAATCATTCACTTTTCTTCCACAGGACATATAGACCTCTTACAGAAAGCTTTGGCATTAAATGCGACCAGTTTTGTCAACTTGATTTTCGCACTTGATTTGACTGGTGAACTACTTGGCGATGATGGACAATTAACATTGTTTTTGCCATCCAACAAAGCTTTCACCAGACTTAGCGATGATGTAAAAAGACGGTTGAAAGATGATTGTTTCCTGAAGAAACTCTTGCGATATCATTTTGCAAGAGGACGCCTTACGCTCAGTTCGCTAAAAGACGGAGATAAATTCAACACTCTTGTCAATGAATCGGTTACTGTTCGTCAAAATGGAAAGGTAGGTGTTTATTTAATAAATCGGTTAGTGTCGTGTATTGCAATACTGCCTTCTCCGCCAAAATCTATAGTCTTTTATCTTACATCTTGTAGACTATTATATAAGAACCTTTAGCAATTTAAACCTCTTGGGGGTTCTTGTTTGAAAAGTTCTAATCATTGAATTTCAGCCTTACGGTTCTTATAAAACTAGGTTCTTTTATGCGGGTTTCTACTGTAATTTGGTTTCTTATTTGCGGGTTCTTCCTGTAGTCAAGAGAATCTTTCTTTTGAACCCAGATATAGCAGAGTGCTACTATTAGTTATCTAAAAAGAAGTTTTTAACAGAATCTGAATTTTCTTTTCTAGATAAAGCAAATCGGTGTTGCTTCAGTGATATCTGGTGACAACCAAGCCAGCAATGGAATCATCCATGTCATCGATAGCCTATTATTTGTAGGCAAGAAATCCCTCAGCGATATCCTTGCTTCAGACACTCGTTTAAATACATTCAGTAATCTAGTGGGCAAATCAATTAGTGAAGTTTACTTGAAAGGATCAAATGACATGACCTTGTTTGCACCAACCGATGAAGCATTTAGATCATTACCAACCGAAATGATTACCAACTTGGTGCTTAATCCTGGACAGCTAAACAGTTTCATACTGCAAAACATGCACAAAGGAGCTTTATACACAAACAGCCTACGCGTTGGTATAATGTATGGTTTGCGGCCTGTGCAAGGAAAGGTTTTGACAATAGAAAGGAGATCAGGAGGTGAAATCACCATAAATTCAGATATCAAAGTTATCGTAAAGGATATCAAAGCTGCTAATGGTGTCCTTCATATCATCGACAAAGTGATGTTACCAAACTTGTAAGTCAGACATTGGTTTTTTATCACAGACTTTTGGCAATGTATTCTGCTCACAAGAAAATCTGTTAGAGATACTGCAGTCTGTAGGAACTCGTTATTTGATGAGAGATTGAAGAATACTGAATTGCTCCAAGGACTAATAAAAATATTAAGAAATATAGGGATCTGAAACTCTATTGCTTCTTAAGTTGATTAACGTAGAGCGTAGTGTAGAGCACTTTCTTGGCAGAACCTTTGTGCTATTGAAGCTGAATTTAACGCATGAAATTTTGATATATTTATTCTTATTTACTATAGTTCTAATACAGCTGAGTTTCGCATGTAAGGAGCTGATTATTTCAACAAGAGTTACCCATTTTATCTAACAGTTGGATACATTAATATCCCGCGTGAAAGAAAAAGAAACTTTAGGCGCAAACATTTTTAAATATAGGGTCTTTTGACGATGATGTTATTTGAGATGATTATGTTATGATACTTTCTAAATGAGAAACGATCGATGCTATCAAGGGCGCCTACCTTGCGTGACTGTTTTCGTGACATAGTACACGGAGCAATTGCTGTCTTGATAATCCGTGTATAACTATACTTACGGCTATTTTCAAATTCTAACGTCTATCAGTGTTGACCAATCAAAAGCGCGCTGTCTGGTTCCCTGTGGTCATCTCCTGTAACTGTTGATATCGCATTACATCAACACCTGAATCTGAAACCACAAAATTATCTTGCGTCATCTTACGTCTTCCGGTTTGGATAAAACGACTACAATGCAGCAATTGCTGAACTGGACTGAACTGCGAATAAACTGAACTGCGAATAAACCCAATTCATACAAGGTAGGCGCCCTTGATGCTATATGATATTTGATACCAATAGAATAAAAATTATCTATAGCAAACTGAAAGCAGTTTTCAGTTTCAGTTTCAGTTTCTCATTTTAAAATTCCACTACATACAAACAATTCAAGAAAGTCGAGAGACTTTTCGAAATTACTGATGAAATTTATTTCATGTTATATTTCATGTTTTAGAATAATGGCTCTGTGCTTTTTTTCTTCCAACAATTGTAAGATCTACTCCATACATGCGGAACTGAACTGTATTGATTAGCACGGTTTTTGTATCTTTTTTTACAGTTATTGCAATTTTTATCGCATTTTCTACATTTTTGCATTTTAAAACGAAATGATAAACACTTTTCTGGGAAAGTGAAAAAATATTTATTTTGCGAAATGTATTTTCACCGTAGTAGAGACCGTAAATAGTTTGTAATTATTGGCGATTACGGAAATAATTGTTTTTACGAAATAAAATCGACAGTTTTTTGTTCGTTTGATATTATTTGAAAACCGACCTGTTGCGAGAACCAAGATTTCTAATAAAGCCTCTCGATAATTCTATATTTTTATCGGGTAAGTTTAAAGAATTCTCCCCATTTGAAAGACTGCAGCTTTGATGTAGATAGGGCACATTTTGAAATCTATTTAAAGATTTTGGAAATTCAAAGATAAGCATTTAGCAGGCTATATGATGTCTGACTGCAAAGGTGCAACCTCTGAAACGGAAAGCCTTTTTTGCCAACCCAGCACAGGGTAATGCAATGAAGTGTCATGCATTTGATCAGTGATTCTTAAGGTTGAAGAAATCTATGAACTTGCATTGTTGATGGTTTTTCTCAATGTCTGTCCTTGCAATCAAATATTTTCTTTGCTATTTTAGTCGACTGAAACTCTATTTCATTTTCTGAGCTCCTTACGCACATTTTCTCGAGAATGTACATTAGGAGCTAAAAAATACAGTGACGGTTTTAGTTGACATCCAAAAGTCTTTCATGGAACAACGATTTTCATAATTTGTGCGTTCCTTTGCGACTGTAGCTTTTCGCAAAATATTCTTTGGTGAGCAAAGGAATTTAAGTAAAACTATTGACAAAGGCACGTTATTCTACCAGCTTCCAGCTATACATAAAAGTTTTGATCAACAAATAGATGCACAGACTTTTCATGCATGGCAGATCGGATACGCCTCTGTTTTCTTTTCTCACCATGTACATTAAAAGCACCTATCATAAAGGTTAGTCTGTCTACTATCTTTACTTATCAGCAATTTATAGATACTGCTTTCTACTGTCGCTATTTTCATGAGATGCTAATACTCGAAATTAATTGTCATCCAATTTTTGAAAATTTTACAAATGATTTCCAAAAGCATTTCACAAAACCTTGAACACCTCCTCTCCCAAAATGTTCGATGTTACAGTGCTGTCTCATTGTGTACTTCTAATCTTGAGATGCCTGCAGCAGTGCCCCGGACGCTAGAGAAAAAAACTCAGTCCTTTTCCATTTGTAGAATAATATTATTTATAGAATTATTAATATTCGCCATATATTCAATCAACATATACAGAATTACATAGAAAGTTACTTGACATTGTTTTATGGTCATTAATGCCAGCAGCGACAATTTTGCTGCATATGATTTTGATTACCTTACTATCGCAGAAGTGACATAATTATTGTCACAGTGATCCAATTAATTTTTACTACACATAAATGCAACCTTACCATGTGCTCAATGTTTCTTTCTGTTAGCATTTCAAGAGAATTAAAATGTATGCTTTAAAAGAAATTACCCAAATCATTATTACCTATCTTTGCCAATGTTTATGGACCTAATCTAGAGATAAGTTGAGATTTTTACCATCAGGCTGGAATATCAAACGATTTTGTTTTACATTAATTTAGCATCGCTTTCATGGGATATGAGTTGCTCTGATGTTACCTTATTGCTATCTAGACGAGCTTACTCTTCTTATAGATGTTGTATGATGTTCTGATGGGGATATGAGTTGCTCTGATGTTACCTTATCGTCATCTGGATGATATCACCATTCTTATCGATGTTGTATGATGTTCTGATGAAGACATGAGTTGCTCTGATGTTACCTTATTGCTATCTAGACGAGCTTACTCTTCTTATAGATGTTGTTTGATGTTCTGATGAGGATATGAGTTGCTCTGATGTTACCTTATCGTCATCTGGATGATATCACCATTCTTATCGATGTTGTATGATGTTCTGATGAAGACATGAGTTGCTCTGATGTTACCTTATTGCTATCTAGACGAGCTTACTCTTCTTATAGATGTTGTTTGATGTTCTGATGAGGATATGAGTTGCTCTGATGTTACCTTATTGTCATCTAGATGATATCACCATTCTTATCGATGTTGTATGATGTTCTGATGGGGACATGAGTTGCTCTGAAGATGATTACCATATTGTCATCTAGATGATGTTATCGTTCAATTGTAAGATCATCGAGATGACAACAAGGTTCTTATATATGTCGTATGGCAACGCGCCTTTTGGCGCCGACAATGCTTGTCGTATTGTCTACTGGCGTTACGATAGCGGGATAATGTCACCCTGACCTGACATTGATCTTATATGTTATTGTTTGCTTTATAATCAACCACCTGATGTTTACTTTAGATGTTGTGGTGTTAATGGTTTTAATTGTTTATGCTATTTTGATATTTTTAAGATTTAAAAATGTTGATATTCGGAAGAACTGCAGCTTTGTTGGCACTTTATAGTTGAACAGTGGCATTGACTATTCATTTTTAAACCGCCGAAATCTTCAACATTTTCACTTCGAATGACCTACGCTAACTTCTTTTTGCTTAATATAGAGTCGAGAATTGGTATTGGAACTATTTTTAATTTTCAAGACAATCATTAAATACACATTTGTTATCTTTTTGCAACTTTGGTTAATTGTCTTCTAATCATTATTCTATTTGGCTAGTCTCCACTTTAGCGGACCAGCTTTCAATAACGGCAAGTTGTGTGTCATGGGGTAAGGGTTAGGGTCAGGGTTAGGTTTTGGAAAAAGGGTTTTTAGGGTAAGTAAGGGTTAGTTAGAGTAAGTTGGGGTAAGTTAGGGTTAGTTAGGGTGAGGTAGGGTTTAGTTAGGGTTAGTAGGGTATTTGGTCAAATACGTTCCCGAGAGATATGACATAAAGCTGGTCCGCTAAAGTGCAGTCGTCCCTTCTATTTTTATCAAAAACTCTTGTGCTACCTAGTATTGCAACATTTGTTTTCTTCATTGTACTTTTTGTTTCAGGGGATTTTCTTTTAGTCGACTCAAATCGACATTTTCAGTCAATCTTGCACAATTTTATGCGCAGCCTCTACTGTAGTCAGATTCAGATTCCACTTTGCTCAGCCGAAAGCTGTTGAAATCTCTCATCTCTGAATGTGTGTTATCACTTTACTGGACTTCAGCTTTTATTCCTGGCAGATTTATTATCAAGCCTTTCTTCCTCTTCCATGCTCTGCTGTGAATATTTGATAAGTTTACAGCCTCTAAGTGCTCAATCTTCCAGACCACATTCCAGGGCAAATCTTTCCGGAAAATCAAAATGTCTTTGAAGCTCGCTGATGGTTCTACTGAATTGTTTTCAGCAGATTCTGTCAAATATTGGCGCTTTTCGGAAGACGACGAAGAACACTTGGCTTTCCACCTCAATCCTCTGCTGATTCATTGCCGCTAAGAATCGCCAATATCTCTAATTTGCTATTATTCGATATGCATTGGTAACATACAACTTTCCTGCTTACCTGTCCCGAAACCAGTTCATTTCTTGCAAGAATTTGTGTGAGCCCTCATCAAGCATAAGCTGAATCAACATATAGTTTGATGAACGCACATCGAAATTTTCAGTCTATTTTTCCACTGCGATGTAGACAATTTCTGCTCTAAACTCACCCTCAAAAATTCCACACTGAAAACGAGCAAATCCATTTGTAGTCAGTAAAGAGCGAAAAGTGTTATATCTGGCGTGTATCATTGTCGACTGTGTGGTAATTCCTTTCGGTCCATTATCATCTACTGTACAGTTAGTTGTCTTTGCATACAAGTAGTGCCAAATAGACAAGGCCAAAATTGTAAATGTACCACTCCAAAAGTACGCTGTGTCACGTTTCGTCGATCAGTACACACCGGAATTTTAATTCGATTAGTTGCTTCTCTTAATCGCTAAATGAAGTATCTTTACACCTGCCGTTGTTGCTGTTGCTATTATCAAATGCGGTCTGAAATTTCTCGATCAAACGTCCTCGATCAGTACACACCAGAATTTAAAAGTCCATTATTTGCGTCTCTTAGGCGCTAAATTAAGTTGCTAGAATGTATATATTACCCTAACCCTAATATATACATTCTAGCAACTTCATTTAGCGTTTAACATCTGGGATATATTAACATCTGCAATTGTTTTTGCTATTATCCGATGCGTTCTCAAATTTCTCGATCATCAGTACACACCAGAATTTTAAGTCCATTATTTGCGACTGTAAAACGCGGGATTAAAAATGCTATTAAAGATGCTATATAATAACGTATATTGACATCTGCAAATGATTTTGCTGTTATCCAATGAAATTTCTTGATCAAACCTCGATCAGTACACACCAGTATTAACTCTGCAATTGTATTTGCTATTATCCGATGCGTTCTGACATTTCTCGATCAAACGTCCTCGATCAGTACACACCAGAATTTTTAGTCCATATTTCAATTCTTGCTCTTGACCGACTTGCATCAGCATTTTAATCCACTACACTGGTAGGTAGAAACCTTCTCAGTGTCTCAGCCAGCTTAAATGTAGGTGCTTCTTGCCTTTCTTCCTGCCACTGGAAGGCATGTTCAGCATTGTCTTGAAGCTGTTTATTGCTTGCCAGCTCCTTGCTGGCCCCAGCTGTATATCTGGAATTAAACGATGTAATTTTCAGTTAATTAGCAGTAGTTTCAAAGACAGTTTCCAACCTCTGTACCTTAAAAAGTAATTAACAATAACTACTAAATATTGTAAACGACACGTTAACAGTAAGATAATCCAAAGTATGCTCCCGGGGGGGGGGCACTTGGATAATTTTTGTACCGGGAATGTGCCGCTGGACAGGGTATCGTTTTTAGCGATTTTGCTCCCAAACAGGGTATCCTTTTTCACAAAAGTGCTCCCAGAGGGGTGTATAATTTTGAAATAATTGCTCTCGTACAGGATTTTGACAAAGAAGTTGCAATTTTGCTATTGTTTTTTGCCAGTTTGCTCCCAGACAAGGTAGACAATTTGAAAGAAATTGCTCCCACGCCGAGTGAAAATTTCAATATCTCAGAGGCAGACCCCGCACATTGTGAGGTCCACTGCCCCCCCCCCCCGGGTATGCTGCTACAGCGAACGAAAGACACTAGTACAATCAAACCACTCTTGTTTGATTGATCGTCTTTAATGCACGTTTTTTTAGTACTAAAGTTTCTTAATTTAAAATTTCGGCATTTTGGTAATAAAAGTTTCTTAATATGTTTCTTATTTTCTAAATGCATGAATTATCATGTAGTTTCCAACACTGTTGCAGGTATGTTTCTTGACATATAAACAGTGGCGGCGCCCTGGGGGGGACGTCCCCCCCCACTTCTCTCCAAAGTTGGTTTCCCAATTCGTCCAAATCCGTAGATAAATTGTAGAAGGAGGGGTTAGGTAGTTGGATCCTAAATTTTGAGCACAAATAAGGGCATTTCTTAGCACTAAAAAGGGCGTTTCCCAAGGATAAAAAGGGCGTGGTCCTAAAAATTTTCCCGGGGGCTTCGCCCCCGGACCCCCATTACAGTTTGTCCCCCCAGTTGTTGGCGGATGTGGGAAGAAAAAGTGTTCTATTACGTTCAAAACATTAAATCGTTAGTTACCATTACTCAAGAATAAGGGTTCAACGACATATTTATCATAATATCTTTGAAATTTGCTTTTAAAATTTTCTTAGCTCTTTCCGAACTTAGTACTGGGGTTTCTTAAATTTTCGGCCGTCATAGTACTAGTTTATTATAAACCAGTTTCTTATTTAAAAAAAAGTACATACAAACTCCTAAAGGCTTTGCAACCAATTTTGAGCGCAAATGAACAAGAGAAGAGCAAAGAAATAAGTAAAATACAACAAAGACAAAAGGTAATACTGGAATCACACTGCAATTTACTGCAAGCCAATCCAGCTCAATTTATTCCGAAAGCTGCATTTTGTCACAGAGGTAAGCCAATTCCCTGGTGGAAAATGGAAAATCTGCCGTCTTTTGAAAGACTTAACATATTCAACCCTGCTTGTAATAATCCAATAAAACAACTTGGTATATAAAGATCTTACCAGCTTACGAGTCCATCGACGCTGCATGCATCTCAATGTTGCTTTGATCGAATGAGTTTTTCTTGCGCTCGGTTTGCGCTTTTATCATCATTCATTAATTTGACGTAACAGTTTCTTTCATCTGACGCAAAAGTTATCAGATTAGGTGTTCCCCGCAGGAAAACGAGGATTTACCCGCGAAATCTACTATTTCAAAATAGAAACAACGGCGCTTGAAAGTGGAAGGGGAGTAGTGGGGTAGTAGTTAGCATGATGCAGAATTTATAACGGTGTATTCTTTGCATCTCTGAACGCGATAAATCGTAGCCTAGAGATAAAATGTGTGTTGGTGAAGGTGCAGGTGAAGTTGCGGTTTTTAGCACCAAGCAGAATTATCTAAGCGCTGGTCGAGTCTGCGAACTCTTTTCATGACGCTGAAGAGGTGCTGCTGGTGGGGCTCGAACCCCGTCCGCCTGACTGTCCTGGCTGCAAAGTCAGTCAGTAGATTACAACAAGGCGCCACAAGACCTTCAACTAAAACAGTGTTTTAACCTCTCTACACAACAACAGAGATCTAGCGAAAAAATCGTTATGCCCAAAAACATGTTATTTTGAGAATATTTTATCTCTGTTCATTTTCATTCATTTCATTTTCATTCATTTTNTCACTTAAAATGAATAAAGTTTACTTTGGAGCTCCCTTGATGATAAGCGTCACGTAAATTATATTTTGTGAAACGCATTTGTTGTGCAGTTTTTAATTTTTCTCCTCGTGGTTCAAATTTGTCCAAGTCTTTTGTTAATTTATTTGCTGTGCTTTAAGAATTTGCTTAGGCCAAAACGCCAAAGCTCTGGTTTGGAGCTGGAGGCAAATTTGTCCTTTGAAGATTAATACATCTACTCTCAAAGCACCAATGTCGACAAACAAGGTATCTATGTTCAAGTTAACAATCGAGTAATGTTTTGAAAATGATTTCGGAATGATTCATGCTAAATTCTGATCGTTAGGGTTGACCAAATCTGTATACTTTTTTTGGGACACCCGGTACAGTTGTCAAGAACCCCTGAACCTGCTCTAAAACCCGGGTCTAAAACAAGGCACATCACACAGGTTCCAGCCCCTCTGTCTGAAGATTTCTGGTGCCACCCCTGACATCACAGCCCAACCACAGAAAGTTATACAGGGTGTTTCACAAAAAATGCGACCCACTTTTATCCTAGATTCGTAAGAGTATGATGATATTTAAATTAATTTGACGCATGTCATCTGAAAGCATAATCTATCTTCTTTCCAATGATATCCAGGTTCGGCAGATTAAATGAATCATTTATTACTTAATAGACGTTTTAGTATGTATGGCCTATTTTAGGTGCAGGAAAGTGTTGGTAGGACATTTACATGGGCGAAAACCCATCTTTGTGAGAGCTTATTTTATCAATTTTAATAAATGTATCTCTTGGGATTAAATCTGTATGTTTCCTGCCAAAGGTCATCACCTCAAGTGCTTCTATGCCTGAAGTACTTCACAAAATCTGTTTTGTAACTTTCTGCGATAAAAAAGGTCTTTCTTTTGCTCTTGCCGCATGCTGCATTTAAAATTGGCCATACTTACCAGAATATCAACGAAATGTTAAATAATTCCAATATTGTATCCAAAATGCATATCATTGGGAACAAGATAGATTGTACTTTCAAATGGTATACATCTACTGTATTCAAATCTTATTATTTGTCGAAAGTTTTAAATTATCTTCAGGGCTTCGTTTCTTGTGAGACACCCTGAAGTTGTTGTTTGTAAGCCAAACTCCGGAGTTCGCTGTCGAGGGGCAAATCAAATCGCTCCAAAAATAGCAGCGTACGAGATTTTGAGATTTTAAAAATCCCTCAGATTTTCAAATAGCAGATTTTCAAAGCTTTTTAACATTTCTAAGAACTTTTGGGATTTCAAAATTTATCGAGATGTTCAAAGATTTTCGAGATTTTGCAAGATTTTGCAAGATTTTGCAAGATTTGTGAGGATTTAGAAATTGTCGAAAGATTTTTTGAGAATTTCTATCATTTGTTGGGGTAAATTTCTGGGTTTCCTTGAGATTTTCGAAAATTCTTAGGATTTTCTTTGGGATTTCTAAGATTTTATGAAGGTTTTTGAGATTTTCAAGATTTTTCGAGATTTTTGAAGACTTTTTAGGATTTTTTACGAAAGTGTACGAGATTTTTGGAGTGATTTGCCCCTCGTTCGCTGTCGTAGTTGTTTTTTGACCGATGGAAGCCACAGCGACGACCCGACCAACATAACAGCAGTAAGGACCCGGTAAGGACGAATTGTTTTTACCCTTTCGCTACGCGATAGTTTTGTTTTGTTAGGTTGCCCTTGATACTTCTTCAACGTCAATCGCAATCATTGTTTACCGCCAATAAAGGACAAAAGTTTATTTGGAAAGTTTTGATTGGTTCAATGTTTGAAGCAACCCTAGAGAAAGAGCTTTATTTCATGGAGACACACAAACAGCATAGGTCAATGTCATCACCATAGCAACAGATAAGTAGCCTCTTATTGCAAATCTCAACAAACAATGGAAGGATACAAAGATGGAGGCAAGATGTAAACAGAACTTGATCAGTTGACCACCTACCACAACTGAAATATTCATAAATGATTGATTAAAAGAGCAAGTTATCACGTCAAGGTGTACACATCTTCGAATTCGATCAAATATCAAATTTTTGATAGCTGATCTTTGGTTTGGCAGGTTAGAAAGGCCACGTAAACGAAATCTAAATATTGTCCAGTGAGAATTTAAGCACTTGCTAGCACATGTTTGTTCTGCAAAGAATTTGTGGTTGGAGAGATAAACTCAAACAAACAGAAGATGCAAGAGTTAATCCTGAGATGCTGTACAACAGAATTATGATCGAATATTAAATTAAATGGAAATTTTATAACGATTTTGGGAGAGTTACAATTCCTGTTTTGATTTGATGATACTCAAGATGAGCAACCAAAATTTCAGTGAAGATGACCTTGAAAAATATTTAACAGAGAATCCTGAATTTGCGAAGAATTATTTCGTTAATAATGCAACGTCAAGTTGGGTCGATGAATGGCTCGGAAGAAGGTCACATCGGCCTTCGATTCACGTTACAAATGTTCAAAAATTATCAACATCATCGGTCGAGAGCATCCTTCGACCATTACGAACAGCTTATCCTTTATCGAAATCTCCGACAAACCGATCGACTTTACAGCAACTTTATGGGGTTGAAGGGCCGCCTACTTCTGATCTAGAGAGTGATAGTGAAGAAAGTAGCTGCGAATTAAAAGATGGTTTAAATGGAACGACGATAAGCAGAGTTGGTTTGACAGAGTTAAACGAGAAAGATCTGTTTATGGAACTGATAAGGGATATTTCAAATGAGCTTGACATAAATAAACTTTCCCACAAGATCTTAGTCAATGTTGGCTTACTCACTAATGGAGATCGTTGCTCTCTGTTTCTCGTCAAAGGGAAATCTAAAAGACGTTTTCTTGTATCAAGATTATTTGATGTCACTGCCACATCAACTTTAGAAGAATCGCTGAAGCCTGAGGGAAATGAGATTATCATTCCTATAGGAGTTGGGATTGCAGGAACAACAGCACTCACTGGAGAAACTATCAATATAAAAGAGGCTTATGAGGTTAATTTCAAATTTTATTTAAATACCCATTTACAAGATCAAAACTTATATTCCCAAGGGGCAGGGCTGAGGATGAGAGGGTGGGTGAAAAAATTGAAGGGGAATCACAACCCTTTCCATGCAAATAAAACATTTGAAATGCCCAACCAGTTACTTCCTTTGACAATTTCTGTCAAATTTTCGAAAATGGAGTAGTCTGGACAATTTGCCCCATCCCCCCACCCCATAGCCAAGTTTGTGTTTGTGTGGTGTGGTGCTGGAAGCCATTAAGCCTATCCACTGATATGGATCTGATTCCTAAAATGAGCAAAAAATGAACCATTGTCTGTCCATTGCATCAGAAAACCTTTACTAGGAAAGCATAGGATAATTTCTTTCGAAGCTCTGAACCCAATATCCAGCTAAAAACATGCCAAATCTTAACCCAAAAGACACTTCATTAGGTTCTCTAATCAGTTGTTGGCTGCAAATGCTTTACCACTGCACGTGGCTATTAGAGTGAGGCATGATCTAAATGGGATGGGCGAGTGACTTAAAAATTTGAAAGAAAATTTAACTAAATTTCTATCCCCCCTTCAATTTCTGTAGTTGGCACCAAATCCTTTTTTTGATGGGATGAATTTTGCTGGCTCATTGTATTTGCTAGATTTTAAAAAGTCCTGAAACTGTGAACATTATTCCTTGCCATTACATTGACATAGTCGAGAAAGTAATGACATAAAGAGAGATAGTGAGGAAAATTCAGCCTTAAAATGAAAGAGGTGCCTTCTATAAAAAATTGTCTATTGTTTTTATATCAAGATATTAAAAGGTTTCAAAGGAACATTTTTCTGTTTGTGTTGATGACCAGAAGGACATGCTTCATCTCAGAAATAAAAAGTTAATATTTCTGTTACCAACAACAGGTGATTTAAAGAATCTTTTGTCTTTTTCTCTCCTTTGGGAATCCTTCCCATCACCTGCTTGTGGCAAACAGGTCACACATTGACTATTTCTTAATTTTTTACTAAATCATTGTTTATGATTGGTTTAGTAAAAATATGTTTCTAGAGAATTTTCTCCAGGATCCTTCATTGAAAAGGACATCATTGACTGTGGTCACACTTTCCAAGCCCTTATTGATTTAAACTGCATAATTTCATTAATTAGCATATGGTTATCAGGCTGAGGTTTACAGGACCGACCGCAATGACAACTTGTAGAACCCAGTTCATTCAACCAAATTTTCCATAAAATTTTTTAATATTGTTCATGATACAATACTTTGGCAAATATAGAGTAAATTTGGCAAGGTAACAGCCCAACAAACAGCACATGATAATGTTATCTCAAACAATTTAAGCCCAATGTTTAACGTCATTCATAAGCATACCAGCCAGGGGGCTGCATCCCCTCTAACGATGGTAGAATTTGCAAAAATCTGCCATTTCCAGGCAAAACCAAATCCACCTAAATTCGGGCAACATGTTCGTTCGAGCGTTCGGGCAGCCCCTTCAGATTTTCTCTTCGCATACGCTTATACATAATTGAGGTGAACTTTTGAAACCTCTTCTGCATAAATTACACTTTGTCTGCTCTAAGCAGCCTGATAAGTGTTACAGGTACATTGCAGTCTTGTACTTGATTAGTGAAGATGACTTATTGATCGCCCAGCGATGAATTTGATCTACTCATTACCATATTCAATTTCCTCAAATTTTAACCAGCTGGCCTACAAATTTGATAACCCTGAAGTTGAATTCACATTTGAAGAGTTTTTCTTCTTGCCTAGACAAGACTCGCCTCTGCCAAAGTATCGACTTTGGACAACTGCAACCAAAGGAAGGCGGGGGTAAGAGTCGTGCGTCATAGCCTGCTTGTGGCAGCGCCGAGAAAAATCTCCGGGACCCCAAGCAAATAATAAAACAGGAGAGAAATTATAACCTTGTCTGATAATTCGCTTGGGAAAAATGCGTCAAGCATTTCTGACGCAAATTTATTTGTATGCGATTTTGGCTCTGTTTGTGTTTCTCAGAATCTGCTTTGGATATTTTTATCATTGACGGATCCATTCTAACCCCATTCTAACCTAAAATTCTCTCAGCTCGGAAGGTGTATAGGTATCTTCTCTATTTGTTATCCCTCATCTATTATCGAAAGTTTGCTGACTTTATCGGTAGGTGTGGTAGGATTTGAATGATAAAGCGGCTAGTGTAAAACGCAGGTCCTGCAGGTTGATAAAACGCGGGTTAAATCGTGCGGGTCGAAACTAGCGGCCATGAGCATACTGGCTTTAGGCTTACAGCCTACTGATGTTGCCGGATGTTGCAAGTACGATGTTGCTTACAGCCTACTGATTGCGTAAACCACTGCTTTTTCAAATAGTTTCAAAGATATGTGTTATGGCATGAAAATTTCCAAAGAATACGTTTCTTCTAAAGGTTTCTAATCGTCATAAAATACCGAAGGAAGTATTGATGATCCTTTTGATTTGGGGAGGAGTTTTGAATGTGATTTCTGTAATACTGTTAGCCCTTTTAACAAAAATAAATCAATTCTATATCCAGAGCTTTAAAAATCTAAGAAACTTATAAGAAACTTTTGGTATCAAAATTGGCCTAAGATTTAAGAAACTGGCTACCAAGCTCAGCATTGGATGCATATTGCATATTTTAGGCCATTCTTGCTACCAATTCTTATGAGTTTCTTAGATTTTTAAAGTTGTGCATATAGAATTGATTTATTTTTGTTAAAAGGGCTAAAAGTATTGCAGAAATCACATTCAAAACTTTCCAAATCAAAACGATCGTCGATACTTCCTTCTGTACTTTATGACAATTAGAAACCTTTTAGAAGAAACGTATTCTTTGGAAATTTTCATGCGATAAGACAAAGCTTTGAAATCATTTGAAAAAGCAGTGGTTTACACAATGCGCTACGTAATTCTGTAATCAGGGAATATCGTACTTGCAACATCAGTAGGCTGTAAGCCTAAAGCCAGTATGCCCATGGCCGCTAGTTTTGATCCGCATAGTTTAACCCGCGTTTTATCAACCTGCATCACCTGCGTTTTACACTAGCCGGAGTTAAAGCTCGCTTGTTGTTGCTAAGTAATATGTTTATAAAAGCACTCTTCTAGTACACAGTGTAGTCCTGGATTTTAGGGACGGGATTTTCAGGATCTATTTATGTGCTGAATCCGCCCATCCCTCCCTTTGCATACTACTTGCTACAGCCTCGTACAGCATGTCTTCAGCAAAGATAATTGAAAAATTAGAAACTGCCACGATAAACTTGCTTATTCCACCATGTTTTCTTCTAGGATCCAAGATTCAATGCAGAAGTAGATAAACAAACTGGTTACAAAACCCACAGTATTTTATGTATGCCTATAAAAAGCCCCGAGGGAATGGTAAGTGTATGAAAACAAAGCGTTAAGAATATTACTCTTGGGAAAGCAAGTTTTCTTCTTTAGCCGTGTCACAAACATTGCTTTACTGCCAGAATTAAGCAGAATGTTTTGGCCAGTGTTTATGAAAGCTTTCAGAAACATTTCTGCTCATCACAAGAAAAATGTTATAGAAGTGTTTGCGGCTTTACCAAACGGCGAAATATTTTGCATCACAAGCAAATCTTGAATGTTTGGCAAACAGGGTATCTTTTGGCCAGGGCTTAAGAAATTTTGACTTGCACGATATCTATGGGCAGTTATTATTATGCGGAGTTGGGCGTTGTCTATTTCGTTTTCAAGAAGAAATATCTCCAGTCATTCGTAATAGAAGCTTAGTGATAACAACAAATTACAAGCTGGATCGAATATTAGAATCTCATTGTCGCTTTTAGTATACCATTTAGTGTGCTAAATCTTCTCGTTTTTTTGCATCGGAATCTCTTTACCATATTTCGTAAGTACCTTATCTACCAAAGTTTCCAAAACATGTATCACTTGAAAATCATATTACTATTACGGTCTGCTATTTGTCCAAGCATCTTTGCGCGCCAACCGTTAGAAATTAAAAGCTTTACTTTTCTAGCTCTTCCAATCATAACATTTGTCAAATAATGCTAATCAGTCTGCATGTCATTAATCACATAATTGTTTTCAAGGTTATTGGTATCGCCCAAATCATCAACAAACGCAATGGTGATCATCATTTCACGTCGAAAGATGAACAAGTAAGTAAAGTTAATTATTTAAGGGCAACAATGTTGCCTCACATTCAGTACTCTGTTCCTCTCGCATTGTACATGAATGCTGCTAGGCGTGTCTAAGCTCGTCAAGATACTGGCGAAAGCAAGTACTTATTTCCTATTCTGATGGAAGAGCTGAAGGTAGGATATGCACCCTTTCTAAGACCGGACAGATTTACGTGACTGACCGTGACCACAAAGTTTTAGAACAAACGAAAAAGATTTCCAGTTTGATTCAATTATTTTTCACCGTCATTGTGGCCGAGATGAAGCCATGAAACAGTCAACCAACAAGTTAGATGTTCTCCAAACGTTTGAGCATCCTGAGTCATCTCTGTGAAAGAAACATTTTACGATTAAAGACCCATAGTTAACCATGATCCTTTGCGGCCCCAAAGTCGACTTGCGTATGATGTAAAAATGTTCTTTCTGGCCTAGGTTCTGGTAGACTGATTACAATGAGTCCCAGGAGCGAAACTACGGGCGGAATTTTACACAATAAACGGTTACTCAGGCGTAACTTTCTATTGAAATTCAAAGCGACATTTTCTCTCGTAAACAATAGAATTCCCGTCCGCTCGGAAAATTCCACTGACTGGAAACCAGCCTTAAGGCTCTGTTTGTTTTGCTTTTTATTTGACGAGCAAAGGATCATGGTTAGCAGTGCGTCTTTAAAGTTTCGGCAACCAAGTTGGTTCGAGCAGAATTAATGGAGTGTGACTTGTTATTTAACGTTGGCTACCTCGCCTTCAAAATTTTAGATTTATAAGTTAGACTTTATCTGGAGTATCTAATCAATACATTGCTGTGTTGTGGTCACATTAGGCCTAAATTCGATAGATTTGATGGAGTCGCCTTCTCCCCAGCTTAGAGATACAGTCTCGTTATCAACGTTAAAAACCAACGATATCAAAGATAGAAATTTGGTATCATTAAATCTACGACAAAAGATAAACTTCTTTAATTAAAATCCCTATAGCCACAGTGTATCTCAACAAATGGTGGAAAATAGAAAAAATATCTTTAAAAAGGGAGATAGTGAAAGTTGTAAGATATCTAAGAAAATTGCTTGTCGTAAATTGAATAATATGTTATTGATCAGTTCCTCTGGCCCGAAGAAAGTTTCTGATTTGCAAGACTGTATTATGCAGGAGCGGAGCAAGGGTCTTAGCTGCTCGTTATAGTTGCCTGCTTTAGATGATCAATTATCTTACGGAGGCTGTACTAGAGGGAGGATTAGGGAGGACATGCTCTCCACATTTTTGGACAGTTGGCTTTGGTTGTTAATGACAAATTTGCATAAAAATGACTCGGTATACCTTTTATCCTTCCAAACTTGGAAAATTTCAGAGTTATGCTCATCATGTTTCTGAGACCTTGTAACAAGGAATTGCCAGTGCCATTGCCAGTGCTTTGGCGGGAGATCGAAGCTCCAATTGCTTTTTAATAATTATTAAGGAACTGTTCTCACATGCATGGTCGTGCATGATCCGCCAATTTCAATCAACTATGGCACTTTTCCAGGGTGAGTCAAAAAGAGTTAAAAAATTTGCAAGCTTGTATACATAAGCATGATATTTCTCCTGTTTGGTACATGAAAGATCACATAGTAAAATCGCATAGTCGTAATTATCTCTAGGAGTTTGCATTTAAATCCTTTTTCGCGTGGGTTGCTGTATCTCTACTGTTACAAAAGCTATCTATGCCATCAAACAACTTTAATCAATGTTTGAAAACAATGTCGGCTGAGTCTTGACTTATCTTTGCCATATTATTTTTGATTGAAACTTGATGCTAGGTTACGTAGAGTTGTGTTTGCATGTGTTGAGTTACTCGGCTTCAAGTTTAAAAGACCTCACATATAAAGCTAAATTTTCGAGCGCAGCGTTTGTTTAACTTTTGCTTTCTGTGAAATTTGCTTTCAGGAGTATTCAGTGCAATCGATTTTTTGTTAAGACCAATAAAAAGTCAGCAGGGAAAGTTAAAATTTCTTGTATGTGAGGTTTTATTGTGATTGCAATTAGACTTATAACTTGAGTCCATGTTTTCCTGCGTTCTCTGACTAACGCGACGATGGCCAAATCAAATAACATAGGCAAGCAAAGACACATGTAATAAATCTATATTGTAATTTCATGTTTGTTGTCAAAAGCTGCTCGAAAAAATATATCTAGGCTTTTGCTTTGTGAATTGCACACAGTTGTCATAACATGAAAATGCAAACTTGAAATCAAGGAATCTTGCTTAATCCTAATAAAGATTAGATGTTGGAGGTTTATATTTGCATAGAGATGTGCCAGCTATTGTTTGAAGGTATAAACGGAGATAAACAGTAGCGAGACTTGTTCTATTTAATCCAAACTGATCCAAACTGATGCAAAGAAACACAAGATTATCAGAATATGAGATTTCATCGAAGTAATGAAGGTTGATCTTAGCCTCACTGCGTAAGGCCCTCAACTATGCTCATCTCATTGAATTGAATTGCTGTTGTTGTTGTCGCTGCAGTCTGCTGTAGTTGTAGCGTTATCAGTTCAGTCAAAGAGCGAAACTGCGACATGTATTGAGTCTAGGTTAATCTTGCGTCGAAAGCTGTTATCTCGCTTACGCTTACGCATGCACTCCAGACATTTCACATTAAAGATTAATGTATCTACCTTTTTTGAAAGATTGGGTTCTTCCTTGACGTTGTACGACTTGGGTGTTGCGAAGATTGTAGAATAAAGATGTTCTTGTTAATACCGATAATGAATTCTGTGCGTGTGCGATAACAGTAAACCTTGCTTGAAAGTTTGTTTGGAAAGAACGTTGAAATTATAGCTTATCGTTTTCATATCTAAGCATTAGAAGTTTTGCGTCAGTGTTATAAAGCAAGGATCGTCAAGTCTCCAAATAAATTCCTAAACATTTTTGGGAGGAATATTCCTCCATTACATATATACTTTATAGCTCTTTACTACCTTAGTCATCATTATCTCAGCCGAATCGTCAAAATTTAAACTGTGGTCGTCTATTATTCCTACAAACTTTATTTCAAGATTTGCTTAAATGTTTCGCTTGCTTTTCATCTTTCAAGCGATCAGCCATTATCTTGATCTTGTGAACAGAGTGGGCAGGCTCATGGTGAAACCTCAGACAAAATATGGAAATTTCAAACAAGTGTACAGTTTGTGTTCTCGGTTATTCTCTTTTAAATCTTATCAAACGATTTTTTGTCGTATTTTTCTAGTTTTTAGTATATTTTCTGGTGCAAAGAGCCCCTTGTGGCCCATTATCAAAGGCCCATCCCTACTGGCACCTCAGTAGACCATCCCTACTGGCTACTGCTATCAAAGGCCCATCCCTAATGGCTACTGGCCAGTCTACTGATAGTAGACCATCCCTACTGGTACCTCATCCTGAGCACTTTAAAGACCCATTGCTAACCATGATCCTTTGCGTGCCGAATGGAAAGCAGAGCAAATACAACTTAGGCCAAGAATGACTATCATATCATACGAAAGTCGATTTTGCGGCCGCAAAGGATCGTGGAAAGCTGTGGGTCTTTAAGCTTTTCTGCAAGGAGAGAAGCGTGCAGAATTTATACGATCGAGAGGTGGTATACTTCCCTAGGCGGCTGCCTTGGAAGCGAACCCACAGCCTGCTACTGCAAAGAGGTGAGAGTGCCAACAAGCAGGCCACCTAACCAGGCTGTGCTCAATAATTTTTTAGCAAACAGTTTCGTTGCTCAATACAATTTTCAATTTTCATTATGTGAATCATTTTCCAAAGCAGCTCTTCTGAAAAATAGGATCGAAATGATAAAAGACATGATTGCCGCACAAAACAAACAACGAAACAGAACAGCAAAACAAATTCTAGAATAAAATAGCTACCGAATTTAGAATTTATTTAATATGTTTGCTGTAAGCAAAGTGTTTATTTTAGATTGTTGGTAAGAACCGCAGTAATAGAATTCCAATCGTAAGCAAAAGAGATTTCTCATTCTTTTCGCTCGCAAATAATGAAATAATTTTGCGTCATAAATTGGAAGTCCACTGTACTCGTATTCAAACTGTTGGGTTTAAACACATTTTGGGGCTTTTACTGATTGCAATCTATATCTGAATAACATCTGTGTATTGTTCAATTAAATACCGTTAAAGGTGTATTTTGAACAGTATCAACTGGGTGTGCCGAAACTGTCTTGCCTGCTAATACCCCATTCACACTGACACAGTTAAACCAGCTTGATCACCCCGTAGAACGTCTGTTCAGTAGTCTGGAGGTTATTCAGTAAGACGGAGGTTGTTCATCATGTGTTGAATGATACTGTATGTTATCCCTCCAACAACATGTTGCGATGGAGGGATAGCATCATATTGTTGGAGTGATAACATACAGTAAAGCGGAGGCTATTCAGTTATTGGGAGGGATAGCCTCCGGACTACTGCACAGACAATCCACGATCTAAACCAGGTTAAATTCCAACCAATGAAATTAATTTGATTCGTTGGATTGGCCAAATTATATTTATGTAGCTCTTTTTGCACGCCCAGTAGAGACTGCTCACATTGCTTTTTGCGGTATTCGTAAATTTCGTGTTCCCGAAAAATGGCTGTAGGACTTCAAATTGAGTGCACGATGATCTGTCAAACTGGGAGACTTTTTTCCGTTTCATCTGATAGATTTTGCAATGCAAACTCCCTATGAAGGTGTTGTGGCGCAGAGGTGTAATACTATGACTTTGCAACCAGAACGGCCAGGGGAACGGGGTTCGAGCCCACTTCGAGCCCCACCACTTTAGCGTCATGACAAGGAGTCATGGACTCGATTAGGTCTTCTCTACTTCTGCGATCCCAGCGCTTGGCGCTAAAAACGCAACGTCACCTTCAAAAATTAAAAAGGTTTTCTTCCTTATTTTAGGTGTTCCGAGATTATTTGACATTCTGTGGAATCGGCATCACAAATGCACAATTTTTCGAGATATCTGTTCAAGAATTCAAGAGAAATCAGGTAATAGTTCAAAAATTGCTCTTTCTCTGGAATGATTTACTTGTTGCATGAAAATGTCTTGCGTTGATTCTAGCATATCACTGTGTCGATCGCTTTCTTTTCATTTCCCTCCAGATCAGGTAATAAACAAAATGCTAGCTTTTTGGGTCGGTCAATACGGACAATATCGATATTTTCCCGTATTGCCCTCTCAAAAAGCTAGTATTGGTATAGTATTCATGATTAGAGATTATTCTCTTTCGCATTCTATCAACCTTTTTGTTGGACTTGCCCAAGTCTCATTTACCTTTTTGTTAAAAGCATCGCAAAAATCAATTTTATTTCATCTGGAAGCCCGACTGTCTCGCTGATAGAAGTTGCTTTGTAGAATAATACTTTGGACCACATTCTGGCTCCAATCCCATGTGAAAATGCAAGGGTGAACATAGGGCTCAAATCTTTAATAAGGTGGGTGTAAAATTCTATTACACCTTTCTTTGAATTGAATGACTTGAAAGGAACTTAGGGTACATTCCTGTACATCTGCCGTGGAAATGTTTTGATATCTTGATTATTTTCAAAATGGCGGCATTTANAATGAAAATCAGAGCAAATACAACTTAGGCCAAGAATGACTATCATATCATACGAAAGTCGATTTTGCGGCCGCAAAGGATCGTGGAAAGCTGTGGGTCTTTAAGCTTTTCTGCGAGGAGAGAAGCGTGCAGAATTTATACGATCGAGAGGTGGTATACTTCCCTAGGCGGCTGCCTTGGAAGCGAACCCACAGCCTGCTACTGCAAAGAGGTAAGAGTGCCAACAAGTAGGCCACCTAACCAGGCTGTGCTCAATAATTTTTTAGCAAATAGTTTCGTTGCTCAATACAATTTGCAATTTTCATTTTGTGAATCATTTTCCAAAGCAGCTCTTCTGAAAAATAGGATCGAAATGATAAAAGACATGATTGCCGCACAAAACAAACAACGTAACAGAACAGCAAAACAAATTCTAGAATAAAATAGCTACCGAATTTTGAATTTATTTAATATGTTTGCTGTAAGCAAAGTGTTTATTTTAGATTGTTGGTAAGAACCGCAGTAATAGAATTCCAATCGTAAGCAAAAGAGATTTCTCATTCTTTTCGCTCGCAAATAATGAAATAATTTTGCGTCATAACTTGGAAGTCCTCTGTACTCGTATTCAAACTGTTGGGTTAAACACATTTTGGGGCTTTTACTGATTGCAATCTATATCTGAATAACATATGTGTATTGTTCAATTAAATACCGTTGAAAGTGTATTTTGAACAGTATCAACTGGGTGTGCCGAAACTGTCTTGCCTGCTAATACCCCATTCACACTGACACAGTTAAACCAGCTTGATCACCCCGTAGAAGGTCTGTGCAGTAATCTGGAGGTTATTCAGTAAGGCGGAGGTTGTTCAGTGCGATGGAGGGATAAGTAAGGCGGAGGCTATTCAGTTATTCGGAGGGATAGCCTCCGGGCTACTGCACAGACATTCCACGATCTAAACCAGGTCAAATTTCAACCAATCAAATGAATTTGATTCGTTGGATTGGCCAAATAGAACGCGACATAACCTGGTTTAAAAAATCTGATTTAGTTTAAGCTAGTTTAACTTGCCAGTGGGAATGGGGTCTAAGACGTATTATGATATTTGCATGTGATTCGAAAATGAAAAAAGTTGAAAAATGTCGACTTTATTTATGTAGCTCTTTTTGCACGCCCAGTAAAGACTGCTTACATTGCTTTTTGCGGTATTTTGATTAAATATCAGTTCCCGTAAATCTCGTGTTCCTGAAAAATGGCTGTAGGACTTCAAATTGAGTGCACGATGATATGTGTGTAGTATCTGTTCTTATCAGCTTAATATCTGATAGGCTTTTTTATCTGGAATGACCTTAGCCGCGAGGCCAAGCAAGCTCCCTCTTTATGTTCTTTTAAGAACATTTTAAAGAATTGTAAATAAATGATATTGTAATTAGTTTCTTTTTAAATGATTAGTAGATTTTTATTTTGTTAAGTTTTTGGCACGGCCCCCTGAAAATCAGTCTCATTGACTGACGGGGCAACCGTGCATAAAGAATTTAAAAATGAAAATTGAAATGAAATCTGAAATTGAAATCTGTCAAACTGGGAGACTTTTGTCCGTTTCATCTGATAGATTTTGCAATGCAAACTCCCTATGAAGGTGTTGTGGCGCAGAGGTGTATAATCCTATGACTTTGCAGCCAGAACGGCCAGGGGAACGGGGTTCGAACCCACTTCGAGCCCCACCACTGGAGCGTCCTGACAAGGAGTCATGGAATCGATTAGGTCTTCCCTACTTCTGCGATCCCAGCGCTTGGCGCTAAAAGTGCAACTTCACCTTCAAAAATTAAAAAGGTTTTCTTCCTTATTTTAGGTGTTCCGAGATTATTTGACATTCTGTGGAATCGGCATCACAAATGCACAATTTTTCGAGATATCTGTTCAAGAATTCAAGAGAAATCAGGTAATAGTTCAAAAATTGCTCTTTCTCTGGAATGTTTTACTTGTTGCATGAAAATGCTGGTTGTCCAGATATGTCCCATCGTTCAATTAACTCTAGTGAAGCGCAAATGAAGGGGAATTTGAAAACTTTATTTTTACACTCTTTATATTCTTATTGTCATTACCCGATCTTCAGGGCGGAGAACACGATAAAGAATTTAATTCGTCGAGAAGTGGACAACATTGCCCGTCGTCAAGGGATACAGAATGGCGCTAAGTCTTGCGTTGATTCTAGCATATCACTGTGTCGATCGCTTTCTTTTCATTTCCCTCCAGATCAGGTAATAAACAAAATGCTAGCTTTTTGGGTCCGTCAATACGGACAATATCGATATTTTTCCGTATTGCCCTCTCAAAAAGTTAGTATTGGTATAGTATTCATGATTAGAGATTATTCTCTTTCGCATTCTATCAACCTTTTTGTTGGACTTGCCCAAGTCTCATTTACCTTTTTGTTAAAAGCATCGCAAAAATCAATTTTATTTCATCTGGAAGCCCGACTGTCTCACTGATAGAAGTTGCTTTGTAGAATAATACTTTGGACCACATTCTGGCTCCAATCCCATGTGAAAATGCAAGGGTGAAGGGTGTACAAAAAGTCAAAAATTGGCCTACAAAGAAGTAAAGAATGCATATTTCAGCTAAGTTGATATAAAGATAATATCCTCATCCTTCAATGTTATAAAACATGCAGTATTAATTTGATCTTTCCTTCCAGACTGATCCTATCTTACAATCCTTTCTTTTACAACTTATCCTTTATCCTTGTGGCTTTCGTATAGTTCCTCATAAAATCGTAAATTCGTGATCCGCGCTGTCGCTTTACGTCTCTGCGCAACTGAAACTCAATTTGTATGCTAAATCAACAAAACCCTATACAGTAGAAAGTACGTCTACTGTACAGAAAATTTGAATTTGCAAAGGCCCCGAAAACAATCAAATTATCCTCGCATTGTTTTGCTAAAGGCAGCAGAACCATGATATCTCGGTAGAATTCGATTAGCGCTGCGCTCAGGCCAGCCAAAACATTGCAGTTCGTAAGGTCGCCTTTCATCTTACGCATTCTCTCAAACCTGACGTAGGTTTATAACGATGTTTTTATTTTTGTTTGAAATTTCATGATGAAATCACCAAGTCGACCTTTGTCGTTCTAAATGTTTTGAGTTCTTCAGTCAAAACAGCAATATATTCCCACTGCTATAAGGATCTTTCATCATGAAAATTTAAGAAGCTTTCATCACTCGAGAATCAATCAGTTCTTTATAACGAACCGCTCATTTGGTATGCTAATAGGCCTACGTCTGCTCCTTAATTTGATTCTATCAGATGTTCTAATGCTGTTTCCAGCTGTTATATCATACCGATTATATATTAATTGGAAATAGGCTCAGGGTATGACGATATTTATAATGTCAAACAGTGTACAGTAAAAGCCGCATACAGAAAGATTTAAAAACCCTCACTCGACCATTTTGAACAAAGATTTTCTGTAAATATATCTGTAATTAGTAAAATATTAATCAATTGAAAATTAAAGGAATCAAAGCATATAAAAGTGGCTCAAGCCACTTGCGGTCAAATTGTAGCCAATCAGATATCATTATTTCCTGTTGACATAGATCAGTTACCCAAATATGGTTCGGCGCGTGTTAATGTATATTGTCTTTATACGGCTATTTTTATCAAATGCTTATACATATACTTAGATTCTCTGTAAAAGAAAGGCATCAAAGTTTATTTGCCTTCGAATAGCCCAAGCCCTCTCCATACCACTGTTATGAAATTGTGGATGCTAGATTTAGGAACCCATTCATAGGCTAAAGCCCCAAAATAAAGGTTCTTTCACATTTTAGCCTACGTAGCTGTTGCAAACTCGTTCGACAAAATCTTCTTTCTTGGTCTATATCTGCCTGATTTGTCCTCTCAAAGAGCTTACGTATTCGAGCACTTCCTTAAGACTTTACGCAGTCTCTGCTCTTTTAACGTCGAGTTGTTCAAGTTAAAGCATGGGTGGTTAGACACTGCATGTGTGCTTCTATGGAGGAGCGCCGCAACTAATATTCTTCTGCGGAGGAAATTGTTTATCTACATAGTTCTGCGGAGGAGGTAGCGAACGATAGAAAGGAAAGAAAACGAACTATTCTTTTTCTTTCCTTCCTTCTCTCTTTCGCTACCTCCTTAACAACAGAGCCTCCTTGTATGATTTTCAAACAGGGGATACATTTTGTGACTCATCCGGTACCGGATCTTGTAAGGCGGATCTTGACTTTGAACTAAAATGTTCACTGAGATTTCTAATAACTGAATATTTTACTGAGTATTGTACACCAACATCGGAGCTACAGTGAACCATAGTTTAGACTAACATAAGTACCCGTCGTTTAATTACGTTCAACTGTGTATAACGAATTTTGAAATACGTAATACGTTTCGAATGTTTGGCGTATAAGAAGTTGACACCATAGGACGTGTTGCTTGAAGAAAAGAATCATTCTGTTCAAAACAGCGAGCGTTTGAGATGCTGTAGGATAGATGTAGTTGTAGTTGATGAAGGCGTTGTGGCGCAGCGGTGTAATCCTCTAACTTTGCAGCCAGAACAGTCAGGCGGACAGGGTTCGATCCCAGGTAGAGCCCCACCATTTGAGCGTCATGACAAGGGGTCGCGGACTCGATTAGGTCTTCTCTACTTCTGCGATCCCAACGCTTGGCGCTAAAAACCGCAACTTCACCTTCACCTTCACCTTCGCTCTAACTGTTATTTTTTCACATTTACGGACAAACGTTCAGGCATTTTATAAAATTTCATTTTTCTCAGGCCTTAGTATCATTAGCAAAGAACATCTTCGAAACAACTGAAGTGGTAAGAGATGTCGTGAAACGGATAATGATGCAAGCACAAGAGCTCCTTGATTGTGAAAGATGCACGGTTTATTTAGTTGATACCGAGGCTGGGGAGAGTCAAGTAAGTCCCTCTTCTTTTCGTTGATTGAAAATGTTGTTGTCTTCAATTATGTTTACTCCTTTTTCATAGCTAATTTATGATAGATTCCTGATCATTTTAAAGACGTTATTTTACGATTGCATTTTTTCATTCACATGTTTTACTTCACCTTTAGAATAACTTTAGAGAGAAAACTTTAGAATAAAGGTTTTTAGAATAACTTTAGAGAAATTTATAAATAGATCATCCTGTTGTTTAAAGATAACGGCGGCCCCGCGAAAATAACGTAAGCGTTTGTGCTACCGTAGGTAAACATTTGACAAAAGTGGTAATTTATAATAAGAAAATCTTCTATGTATCCTAGCGAAATTGCCTGGAAGTAGTGAGACTCTCCTGTAAGTTCATGGAAAATTGTCATCTGAGTGACGCAAAAATGTACACTTTTGTTATATATCAATCTAAAATTTCACACGACAAGAACATATCTACAAGATGATACCACAGGGGAGCATGATAATACATTGCAACCCTGTGGCCTTAACATTTAACTTGGAACATATACACGAAAACAATAAACGAACAGATTCACATCATAAACTACAAACTACGAAAAGAAAGAAAATAACTTTGTCATCTAGTAGAAGAAGAAGGCTAAATTTGACTTGGAGGTATCACATCACACGAAGACTGTGAAGCAATTTCATCGCGAAGAAAACAAAAACGACAAACTTTCCATTAAGTATCTACTGGGTGAGTCGGAAAATGTATCCACTGTTTGAAAAATTGTGCAATAAAAACTATAAAATCGATTTGAAAAATTACAGCTCTGTTTTCTGCCTAAGGATTTAACTTAATTTTGAAAATTTATCCANTGTGACGTCATCAAAATTCTAAATCCTAAACCAGAAGAACGACAGATTTCTGCTTGTCACCATATTGTAGACCTTCATAAACTATGGTTCTCTTGAAGATTTCGTCATTTTTCATCCATTAATGTAGGATTTACGATGATTTTAATTTTTTCAAAATTTTCCTTGAATTCTTTCAATAAAAATATAAACAACGCCATTTTGAAAATAATCAAGATATCAAAAAATTTCCAAGGCAGATTTACAGCAAAGTACCCTAAGTTCCTTTCAAGCCATTTAATTCAAAGAAAAATGTAATAATAATTTACACCCAACTTTTTTAAGATTTGAAAGATTTGAGCCCTATGCTGCAAGGGTGTACAAAAAGTCAAAAATTGGCCTACAAAGAAGTAAAGAATGCATATTTCAGCTAAGTTGATATAAAGATAATAAGAAGTAAAAAATTTAATTTTCAGCTAAGTTGATAAAAAGATAGTATCCTCATCCTTCAATGTTGTAAAACATGCAGTATTAATTTGATCTTTCCTTCCAGACTGATCCTATCTTACACAATCCTTTCTTTTACAACTCATCCTTTATCCTTGTGGCTTTCGTATAGTTCCTCATAAAATCGTAAATTTGTGATCCGCGCTGTCGCTTTACGTCTCTGCGCAACTGAAACTCAATTTGTATGCTAAATCAACAAAACCCTATACAGTAGAAAGTACGTTTACTGTACAGAAAATTTGAATTCGCAAAGGCCCCGAAAGCAATCAAATTATCCTCGCATTGTTTTGCTAAAGGCAGCAGAACCATGATATCTCGGTAGAATTCGATTAGCGCTGCGCTCAGGCCAGCCAAAACATTGCAGTTCGTAAGGTCGCCTTTCATCTTACGCATTCTCTCAAACCTGACGTAGGTTTATAACGATGTTTTTATTTTTGTTTGAAATTTCATGATGAAATCACCAAGTCGACCTTTGTCGCTCTGAATGTTTTGAGTTCCTCAGTCAAAACAGCAATATATTCCCACTGCTATAAGGAGCTTTCATCATTCGAGAATCAATCAGTTCTTTAAACCGCTCATTTGGTATGCTAATAGGCCTACGTCTGCTCCTTAATTTGATTCTATCAGATGTTCTAATGCTGTTTTCAGCTGTTATATCATACCGATTATATATTAATTGGAAATAGGCTCAGGGTATGACGATATTTATAATGTCAAACAGTGTACAGTAAAAGCCGCATACAGAAAGATTTAAAAACCCTCACTCGACCATTTTGAACAAAGATTTTCTGTAAATATATCTGTAATTAGTAAAATATTAATCAATTGGCAATTAAAGAAATCCAAGCATATAAAAGTGGCTCAAGCCACTTGCGGTCAAATTGTAGCCAATCAGATATCATTATTTCCTGTTGACAGAAATCAGTTACCCAAATATGGTTCGCCGCGTGTTAAGGTATATTGTCTTTATACGGCTATTTTTATCAAAGGCTTATACATATACTTAGATTCCCTTTAAAAGAAAGGCATCAAAGTTTATTTGCCTTCGAATAGCCCAAGCCCTCTCCATACCACTGTTATGAAATTGTGGATGCTAGATTTAGGAACCCATTCATAGGCTAAAGCCCCAAATTAGAGGTTCTTTCACATTTTAGCCTACGTAGCTGTNAGGGGTCGCGGACTCGATTAGGTCTTCTCTACTTCTGCGATCCCAACGCTTGGCGCTAAAAACCGCAACTTCACCTTCACCTTCACCTTCGCTCTAACTGTTATTTTTTCACATTTACGGACAAACGTTCAGGCATTTTATAAAATTTCATTTTTCTCAGGCCTTAGTATCATTAGCAAAGAACATCTTCGAAACAACTGAAGTGGTAAGAGATGTCGTGAAACGGATAATGATGCAAGCACAAGAGCTCCTTGATTGTGAAAGATGCACGGTTTATTTGGTTGATACCGAGGCTGGGGAGAGTCAAGTAAGTCCCTCTTCTTTTCGTTAATTAAAAATGTTGTTGTCTTCAATTATATTTACTCCTTTTCATAGCTAATTCGTGATAGATTCCTGATCAGTTTAAAGACGTTATTTTAAGATTGCATTTTTTCATTCATATGTTTTACTTCACCTTCTACTTTTAGAGTGACTTTTTAGAGAAAATTGTAAATAAATCAATCCGTTGTTTAATTTGAATAATGAATATACGTATATTTTTGCACGGCGGCCCCTCAAAATCAATTCAATTCAAGTATTCAAGTATATATTCTCAGCAATCAATTAATTTACAATAATACGAAGAGCGATGTTAAATTTAACTGATACAGCATGAAAAATAGTAGCAAAATTACATCTAAGTTACATTTAATTAAGCTGAAGGACATATAGAAAGAACTCTGAAGAGAGCTTTCAAAGCCATATGCCCGTTTACGTGGAATACGAAATTAATATTTATGAAATATATACTTCAAAACCGCTTTTATGATATCAATGTATATATATTTATCAAGCATCTAAAAGAAAAATAAAAAGGTAAAATACATGGGGAGATGAAAGAGTAAAGAAAGAAAGATCAGGTATTTAGGGAGGAAGAGGATTTACCAATGGTACAACGTAAAATACAACGTAAGCGTACGTGGTACCGTAGGTAAATATTTGACAAAACTGTTGAGTTGTAGGGAGAACGAAATCTTCTAGCCATGTTAGCAAAGTTGCCTGGAAGTAGTGAGACTCTCCTGTAAGTTCATGGAAAATTGTTGTTTGAGTGACGCAAAAATGTGCACTTTTGTCATATATCAATCTAAAATTTCACAACGACAAGAACATATCTTTACAACCCTGTGGCCTTAACATTTAACATGGAATATTTACATGAAAATAATAAACTAACAGATTTACATCATAAACTTAAGCTACGAAAAGAAAGAAACTAACTTTTTCGTATGGCTGCAGATTCATAATCTTATAGCAGAAGGCTAAATTTTACTTGAAGGTATCACATCACACGAAGACTGTCAAGCAAGTTCATCGCTAAGAAATCAAAAACGGCAAACTTTCTATTAAGTATCTACTGGGTGAGTCAGAAAAATGTACCCACTTTTTGAAAAATTGTGCAATTAAAACTATAAAATCGATTTGAAAATTATAACTCTGTTGTCTGCCTGAGGCTTTAACTTAATTTTGAAAATTTATCCATAATTTACAACTCACAATCTTAATCTCAAATCAAGAATTTCAGAAAACTAGCTTATATGGGCTTTGGCTGAAACTGTAAGTGCTTGGCTCAATTTAATCCACTTTTTAACCATTATTATGGTAAAATATTTTTTTTTTAAGCTCCGTCATTGCTTTCTAATGATTCGGAAACCGTTGAATTGTAATGATGCTCTCTCATCAATTAAAAATTTACATGATAGTGAACACCCAATTCTGGCTGTTTTTGGAAAATTGAGAAATAGGAGTTTTGGCTAAATCCTGATTTAAAAAGGAAATAATGCATCTAAAGTTATGAGAAAAACCTCAAAAATTAAGTTAAAGCCTCAGTAAGATGATGACATTAAAATTTTGCAAATTGGTTATATAGCTTTTCCTGTACGATTTTTCAAACAGTGTATACATTTTTCTGACTCACCCGGTATGTTATCAAACGTTGTCTTTTTCAACCTTTTGTAATATATTTTGCATCTCTTTCAATCAGGGGATACTTTTTGATCAAATCTTTGAGCTCAATGATGACAACGATGACGATAAAGACAAAACTGAGAGGTTTGTATAGTTTCTAAGCAGTTACTCGATGCATCATCTACCATTGAAGTGAATATGACTCGACTCATCTGCACACAAGAACAAGGGCAGATCTGGTTATAATAACATCAGTTGCATTTGATTGAGGGCCTGTTTGTGTGGAGCCGAGTTACCCGGATAGGCGAGTTACCTGGTTTGCCGAGTAACTCGCCTAGCGGGTTAACTCGGCTCCATATAAACAGCCTTGACCATTTCAAAGCGATTAGTGATCGCTGACAAAGGGAATTCTGTCAAGCAGCAAATCAAAACAAACGACGCAGCAAAAGATACCCCGAAACCAGTAAGGTCAACTGTCTCGTTGTGTATAACAGCAAGGGTTGGTAAGCCAAGTCTTTATTATATATCGATAGAAGAAGGATATATCTAAACATTGGCCTTGCGATTTCATTTATCTAATTCAGAAGCTGAAAGTACTCGATGGATTGGAATGAATAGAATTCCACTGATAGCCGAAAGTCCGAAGTATTTTTGCGACTTTTCTTGAATTTTTTAGCACTGAAAATATAGTTAAATTCAACTTTGCAAGCAAATGATACCGAACAATACGCAGGGTCATTTCATCTCCCTCGAGAGTAATAATAATGAATTTGTAAACAATTACTGAAGTTTGCAATCCCATGGCAATAAATGTTTTTTAAACAATTACTAAAGTTTGCAATCCCATGGCAATAAATGTGTCGACAATATCATATGTGACAAAATTCGTATACTTAAGTTTAAAAACCCTTAAATTTTAACAAAAAAATGATCATCTTAAGCATGATGTAGTGATAATGTATGATAAGTGATATGTCTGAGTTAGTGGGAAAAAATTTGCCAAGCTGATTAAAGCCAATCAATCACTTGTAGTATAATTTAGAGAAATTGAACTATATACTGTCAATATTACAAGTCTAGACTTAATAATAGTAAAGCCTGGAATGAAAATGTGTCTAGAGTTTGGTCACAAAGTAATTTAAGGTCTTCGAGAAGGCGTTCGTTGATGCTAAAAACAGCGGAAACGCAGATAAATGTAATGATTTACTTACAGAACTTTTCCCCGATGGACAGCCTGATATTTTGATTTAGTGAGAAATTTTATTTTTGTCTGTCTGTCAGACGCAAATGAACGAGAAGGCAACAACTGTTGATCTTTTCTGACGATTATTTTCATTATTCTACTTCAAGACATCTCAAATTCATAATTTTAAGGGAATATGCAATGGTTAATAGGCTTGTCTATTAATAGAACAAATAAAACACTTAGACACAGCATTGTTTCTTTGGCTATGCATTGTTCATGGTGCGTGGTCAATTTTGATTTCAATCAGATATTTCTAGATTTTTCTGCTGCTTGCAAATAGCCAGCATTTAACCTTCCACAAACCCTTTAAGGTAACAACAATTGATAATTCATTAGTTCTCGGTTCTCCTATTTTCTTTTTCAAACTATGAATTATGAACACTTTCTGTATTAACTTGTAATGCTCAGCTTGGCTCAAATGTGCACATTTTTAGATCTAGATGCATTGAAAAGGTAAATTTTTAAGTCTCCGTTATTCTTTCCGCAAGGAGTTCTATCCTCTTTTTATTGCAGATCTGAAGTCAGTAATGTTTATCAAGGGTTCGCGGCACATGTTGTCAAGACACACGAGGTAACGATCTTTCTTTTATTCAGTGATCAAGTTGAACAAAACGGAAAATATTTGGATTTTTTTTTCCAGGAAAACTCAAGCACCGGAATGTCCGGAATGTTTTACACACAAAACTGAATACAGTGTTTCATAGAAATTTATAACTATCAAGATTCCAGTTTGCCTCCAAGTTTGCCTCCAAGAAGCCAATTTATCTACAGAGGAAGGTGAATAATGAACACGGGCTTGCACGGATTAACCGAACATCCTACATGCAACGTTTCTATCTTTTTTACCCTCTGACGATTGCTTCAACTTCATATTGTCAGCCTTTTTATTTGTAGTCGATGAACATCACTGACATTGACAATACTGTGGGCGACTGTGAAATAAAGTTTGTAAGTACCTTTCTTCCATTGAATGTTGCTGTTTCTTCTACTATTCCGAGCTAAAANATACAGTGTTTCTTAGAAATTTATAACTATCAAGATTCCAGTTTGCCTCCAAGTTTGCCTCCAAGAAGCCAATTTATCTAAGAAGAAGTTGAATAATGAACGTGGGCTTGCACGGATTAACCGAACATCCTACATGCAACGTTGCTGTGTTTTTACCCTCTGAATAATTGCTTCAGCTTCATATTGCCAGCCTTTTTTATTTGTAGTCAATGAACATCACTGACATTGACAAGACTGTGGGTGACTGTGAAATAAAGTTTGTAAGTATCTTTCTTCCATTGAATGTTGCTTTTTCTTCTACTATTCCGAGCTAAAAACCATGAAGACTATCGTGATACCGTGAAATCTTGCAGTCTTATTATACTGAGTGCAGACAGCATTCTTTGCTCACTCATCTAGCCATCTAATACACGCTCCTCCGCAGGGTATTTTTGTTTAATTTTATGATTCTATTCATTGTTCATTTTAATTTTTATAATATTGTTTTCAATTTTTTTATAGTTCTTTATATTTTATTTTACCCCCGGTAAGATTTTACCTTTACCGTCAATTTTTGAGAAAGATTATTTTCGCGCATGCACTTCTCCGCAAGTGCTTCCTTCTCCTTCGCATGCAAATGAAAGACGCCGCCGTGGAGGAGCCTGCCATCCAGTAGATGCCTTCCCTTCATCAGGAACATGATGAATGAATTAAATGCGAAAATGGAAAGAAGTCTCTGTTGTAAGAAATGCCTTTCAAAAACCATCACTACTATCGTTGCTTGAATCAAAATATACCTTGACACCTTTTCTGCTTGGAGCTCGCTTAGGCATCAGAGCGTGAATTTAGAACGATTGATAGGTGGGTGAACAATCTGTACAGTCTTGATTATAGGATAGATTATTGCTCAATGGGCAGCATTATATCACAAGAACCTTCTCGTGTAATTCTTCCTTCAGCAATTGTTATGTTAACAGAACTTTTTCTCGTAGGAAGCTAGTTCTGTTCCATCCAACAAGAAAACTTCGATGCTGTGTACTCCTATTTTTTGCAAAGAAGGCACAGTTATAGGTAAGCAGAGCTATTATTTTCCTTCAATCAAGTATTTCTGCCGACATCCAAAATGAGATCAATGAATCAGATCGAATACCTTTGGGAGTTTGTATGAAAGGTTTCTGTTTTATCCACGCTTTTTACTTTGTTATGATCTAAACCTTGATGTGTTAAGTTCTGCTCTTAGATCAACTTTACTTTCTTTTCAAGGTGTTGCTCAGTTAATGAACAAGCGCAACGGTCATCCGTTTACCGAGAATGATGATGGTTTAATCCAGGTAACTGCTATTTTATTCCATTCCTACCTGTTGTCCCAAATAAAAGGTAACATATTTTATCACGGCTAGCGCTGCCAATTTAGCCTCAATCAATGCGCAGTAAGTTTTAAACTAATCCTGAAGGTTGACTTGAACATAGATACCTTGCTGGTTGATATTTGTGCTTTCCAAAGTTGAGATTTTAATCTTGCAAGTTTAAATTTGCCTTCACCTCCAAACCAGAGCTGTGTCGCTTTAGCCTAGGCAATTCTCGAAGCACAGCGAATAAATCAATAATAGCCGTGATAAAATTTGAACAAAAATTAGATTATATTATACGTTATTTGCTAGAGCTCATCTATCATGCATTTCTTAATTTTTCTTTAATTTTGATTCTTAATTTCGCTGTGCTTCGGGAATTTGGTTAGGCCAAAACGTCAGGTTTGGAGGTGGAGTCAAATTTGAAATTTCAAGAATAATATCTCAACTTTGGAAGCACGAATATCAATAAACAAGATACTTATGTTCAAGTTAACTTTTCAGGATTAGCTTAAAAGTTATTGCGAATTGATTGGAGCTAAATTGGCATCGCTAGCCTTAATCAAATCTGTTACCTTTATTTGGGACACCCGATAGTTCAATAGTTAAGTGACTACACGTATTTTTTCATAAGAAACTCTTTATAAAAAACTCAACCCTTTAGATCGCTAAAAAATTAAGAAACTCCAGAACTGGGAAAAATTATTTAAGGAAATCGTTAGCATATTTTTACTTTATTTTCACTTGTTTCTTAAGTATTATGTTACTCGAAAGGTACTTGAGTAATATCTAAACATTTTAACGACGGCTTAAAAACATTTCGTCTTGAAATGTTCACGAGGGCACAGGAAGTAAACATAAAGATTTTTATGGACCTCGTAAGTAATCAAAATCTGATAATTTTAAGAATCTTTCAGTACTGGCTCAAATTCCTAGTTTCTTATAAAAGATACGTTTCTTTGAGGGTGCATTATTACCAGTTTTTCTTTAGTTCTGGAAAAGACATCATTTGAAGGTGTCTTTAAAAAGTGAAACCATCATGAAACATACTGAAACCTTTTTTCGCCAGACACTCATCCAAGTATATCATATTTGTTGTTTAATTTAACCATTGTTCTGCATAATTTTGGCCAAGTAGATTTCTCAAGATTAACCATATATCGTATTTCATTTTTCTCTTCTCTTTAAGGCATTCGCCATTTTCTGTGGTCTTGGAATTTACAACGCTCAAATGTACGAGAAGACCTCCCAACTTCTAACGAAACAAAATTTGGCTCTTGAGGTGAGAAGGTAGTTTTAGTTTGACAGTTCTCTTGGGACGTAGCATAGGGCTCAAATCTTTCAAAGTTTTAAAAAGGTGGAAGTAAAATTCTATTTCATTTTTCTTTGAATTAAATGGCTTGAATGGAACTTAGGGTACTTTCCTGTCAATCTGCCATAGATATTTTTTAATATCTTGATTAGTTTCAAAATGGCGGCATTTATTATTGTATGATTTAGGATTTACGATAATTTTAATTTTTTTTAATTTTCCATGAATTTCTTTAACAAAAATTAAAACTCCGCCATTTTGAAAATAATCAAGATATCAAAAAATTTCCACTGCAGATTTACAGCAAAGTACCCTAAGTTCCTTCCAAGCCATTTGCCATTTAATTTTACTTCAACTTTTTAAAAATTTGAAAGACTTGAGCCCTATGCTTTGAGGCATATGAGACGGAGGGGCATGGAGTTTATACGCAATACCCAAGCTCTTGGAATTTGAAATGACAGAACATTACTTTTCATATCTTGCAATATTGGTTATATTCTAGAACATTAATGAAGCCCACCTTAAAGCTTCGAGAATTTAGTGAGCGACCCGTGCTCCAGATCTCATTAATGTGCGCGAGCGCACGAGCGCCGCTCGCAGGCACAAAATATCATTTCGCATTTGTTGCTGGCATCTTTACTGTACTCAGAGTGATTTGATTGCAGGCACATTTTTCCCAGTCATTTGCTCGCAGGCACAGAATACTTTAAATGAGGCCTGCCGTGCTCTAATTATAGGATATACTGTATGTGTTTGTCATTTGTAACTTGAAGTTTAAACTCCAACACTTTAGTCGTCTTAACTTACAACGTGTAATTAAAAATATTGTCAACTTCATAGTTATGAGAGAAATATTTCATTATGTTTGATCTTGTTTGTTTCAGCTTCTTTCTTACCATGCAAGTGCTTCAAGTGAAGAAACCAAAAGAATTCAGGTCAGTTTCTGATCAAATTTACTGGCTGCTCAAATTAAGATGGCGAATGATATAACCTATAACTTGGATCTTAACACTGTCCAATGCCTGTGAATGTTTTAACTAAAATTATACAGGGTGTGTCAAAAAATTTGTTCGATGTTTCGTGTAAATATAAAAATTACGACCGACAAAATAGACGGGCTCCACGGTAACATAACCCTGTCCCTAAGACCTTGAATTTATTATAGACACTTTAATCGTTGCAAATCCGATGAAAATTCACCGAGTTACGAGTTTTGGAAATGAATGTTCTAGCGCTCGGCGTTAAGACTCTCTTAAAGCCATCCTCTTTTCTCGTAGTGCATGATATTCAAGTGTTTTCTTTTATGCTTCAGGAAATGGAAGTTCCACCTCGGGAAGAACTACACCTTACTTCGTTTGCACTCGATGATTTGAAGTTAAATGATGATGAAACTTGTCTGGCTGCAATTCGAATGTTTTTAGAGCTTGATGTTTTGGCTAAATTCAAAATTCAGTACAAGGTAAATTCTTTGTTTATGATGATTCCTTATTTATTTATTTATTTATTTATTTATTTATTTATTTATTTATTTATTTATTTATTTATTTATTTATTTATTTATTCATTCATTCATTCATTTATTCATTTATTTATTTATTTATTTATTTATTTATTTATTTATTTATTTATTTATTTATTTATTTATTTATTTATTTATTTATTTATTTATTTATTTATTTATTTATTTATTTATTCATTCATTCATTCATTTATTGATTTATTGATTTATTGATCTATTGATTGATTGATTGATTTATTTATTTATGTATTCGCAACGGAAAGTGGCGGTAGGACAACGTTCTACCGATCGAAATTAAAATTTATCTGAAAGTTGTCCCACCGAGATTTTTAAGGCCCAAACTTAAAAGGTTTGTGCTAGGTTAAAAGCTTGCATTTGCAAAAGCAAAAAAATCTAAAAATATCCCATTAAAATTGAAGTTGCACAGGCGCCGTGAACATAGCCTGTTATCTAGCCCATAATCCAAAGAATAAGTCCCCTTCTTCCTTGGGATTGTGGGCTGGACAACAGCCTACCGTGAATAATGTATAGCAAAAAAACAATGCTGTGTCTGAGTTTTTTCTTTGTTTTATTTATTGACAAGTCTATTTATCATTGTACATTCCCTTTAAAATTTAGAATTATTTGTAATTTTTTACTGTGCTGTATGAAGAATTTCTTGACAATGTTTTCCTAGTAGCCTTGCCTACAAAATATACTTTCTAAATTTCTTGTATTAAAAGATTGTTTTTGGGCTGAAAGAAAATACTTTCTAGGGAAAGGAACTGTTAACATTTAAAGGTTCTGTTTATTAAGAGCCAAGCAATAAACAGAACTTCTTTGGGTCAGAATAGGTATTACAGTGAACGCTGCATTTGACAATATTTCAGAAGATAGAAAAGACTGATCTTAGCTAACTATTCTTTTCAAAGAGTCAACTAAGGTAAAGAGAAATAAGTTGAAGTGTCAGTGAGATTGTGAATTGGAAATTTAGGAAAGCAATTGCTGGATCTCTGCAGCATAATGTTCCAAATGCATCGTTTTAACTCACTCATTCTCTTTCCAATAGGTTCTTTGCAGATGGACTTTGACGGTGAGAAGAAATTACAGACCGGTGCTCTATCATAACTGGAGACATGGCTTTAATGTAGCTCAGACTATGTTTGCTTTATTCACGGTAAGGATGCTGCTTCAAATTGCCCTCTATGTTCTGCAATTGTTGTTGTTTTATAAATTACTAATTACGCTACCTATAAACTACTTTACAAACACTACAAGGACGATACCCCGAGGAGCAATAGACTTTGACTACGCCGTGGCCATTACATGGGAAAAAGATAAAAACTACTGGGTGAATCAAGACAAATGCACCACCCGCCCGCAAAATCGCACCCAAAGAACCACCCAAGAATGGAAGAAATTTTTCCATTCTTCCTTTTACTACATTACAGTGTGATCGAGTTTTTACGTGTTTCAGCAAACTAAAGGAGTTCAAAACAGTCCAGGTGCAATCCAGATCAACTTTTGACTCTTATTTCATTTACTGTTCTTGTTTTCTAGAGTGGTCAAATGATGGACTGGTTCACTGATATCGAGAAATTCGTACTTCTCGTTGCTTGCTTTTGTCATGATTTGGATCACAGAGGAACAAACAACAGCTTTCAAGCGAAGTAAGATCATTTTTTTAATATCACGGGGTTCATAAAATCTATATACACCGTTATTGTTACTAGAACAGAGGAACATTATCTCTCGACTTCTAAAAAAGTTGCATATTTTCTTTCTTTGGCTCAAAATCTTACTCACGTTGTAAGAATAACGGTGTAGATAAAATCTATATTCACCGTTATTGTTACTACAATGTAGATTCTCACTGATTTGATTTTAATCATTACTGTCTGTCTAAAATTAATCAGTAATACGCCCGGCATAACTCAGCACAGAAAATGGTAGGGTTAGGGTCACTGTTGCGCTTACTGTAGCTACTTCTGCAATCCCAGCGGTTGTGGCACTAAAAACTGCCACTTCAGCTTCACCCTAATGCACATTGTATTAGGATAGAAAGCAGCAGTTTTTCTGTCCATCTGTTATGGACTAGCAGTAGCTTCACTGCGAGCACAAAACTAGCTAATACATATGCTACTCTCCGACTTACTTCGGTAATGCCTAGACGAGAAGATAGCATTCTTGTAGTTGGTGTGTCAGGTTTCTTGCACCCTGAAATTTCACTTATATCTTTTTATCTAGGGTTGGATCACCAATTGCACGTCTTTATTCTACATCGACAATGGAACATCATCATTTTGATCAATGTCTTATGATCTTAAACAGTGACGTATGCCATCAAACTATTTCCGTCAATTTGAGTCTTTGATAGGGCCTAATTTAGCTTGGTCTTGTCTGATAATAGTAATCTTGTAAATTCAATGTGTTTAATTATTATTATTTTGAAGTGGTATTTGGTTTCATTTCACACGGGTCCATTCAGTTACTGGTGCTATAAAAGTGACCAGCCTTTTTTAGGGTTGCGATTTTTTAATTTTGACGAAACCTTCAATAACTTATCGCCCAACCAAGGGCAGTATGAAGATACTAAAAAGCCGATTAAGCAACATACCTTCAGTTGATTGTTAGCTTTAAAGTATTCTTTATATCAATCGAATGTTAAAACCATGGTCTCCTTCTCTTTCCTTCTCGTTTTTCGTTCCCTCCTGGGGTGCATTTTTTATTTGGGCCTAAGAACATGGCGGTTAGAAGAGATTGTTGCAGCGAAGCTGGCAATTTCGATTAGGATTCGATAGCAGGTCAACGCAAAAGAATGACAACCATGGTTTTAACATTAGATTGATATAAAGAATACTTTAAAGCTATCAAAGAACTGAAGGTATGTTGCTTAATCGGCTTTTTATTATCTTCATACTGCCCTTGGTCCGACTAGAAAATACGCTAAGTTCCTAGAAGGTCATCCGACGCAAGATCCTGGAAGCCATTTGGAGGAATGCAATTTTCTGGTGAGTTTCTTGCGAGAAATTTCGGCGACAAAAATTTATTGTATGATATAGCAGGGATGATAGAAACAGATTCATCTTTGTTGCACTTTCAGGGCGATTTTCTTAGAAAGTCAAAAATTGTTGTAGTGCTTTAAATAAAGAATATTGCGCAGAAATGAAATTTCCCAAAGTTCTCCAAATACCTGGCATTTATTGTANTTCAGCAAAAATCGCTTACAAATGCCAAAAATAGAGGCTCAACCGGAAATATAAGAAGTGTCATAAAAAAATTTTGGCTACGATATTGTACGAACCCTTTTGCAGAAATGTGCACGGAGACTGGTTCTTGATTATAGAATTTATCTGGATTTCTCCCTTTTCCTCCCTTTTTTTGTATTTAGCGTTGAATTTTACAGTTAACTTTTTAGGCCCCTTAACTTCTCAAAAAACCGCCATTCTGGAATTGTTTTAAAAAGTATCAAAAATAACCAAAGTACAAAATATACTGCAATTACTTCAAAGTACATGATTAGTAGTTTAAAATGAGACAAAAATGAATAATTTGTGACTCTTCTGAGCTGCGAAATGCTAACTTGAAAAATGCTCTACAAACACTGCTATTCCGGAAACAGTAATGTAAACAAACAACAAATTTAGGCCAAACTTTAAAAATCAATATCTCCACTATCTCTTGACCGATTTTAATTTGTTTTGCTGTACACTGACCCCCAGAGTATCTTTAATTAGGACAGTGTATAATTAATTTTGTATTCAAAACTTCATATTTGGCCATTTATTCCCTGCCCTGGATCACTGTGCTTTGGATCATGTCTGGACAATTCCTTGTTATATCATGATTTTTCTTATTGCTATACTAATTTTTGACAGGCAAAGAGATAACTTCAAGAATCTAATTGAAGATGAAAAAGTGGATTGGAAGAAAGATTCAAACGGCAAATTACTAAGGTACTAGCAAAACTAATTCTGTAACTTCGGAATTTTTGCAGCAGACGTAACCGCTTTGAAAATATAATCCAATGGTTTTGTTATTTGAAATTTTGAATTTAACGAATGAATCCTTTAAAAAACATTTCAATGATCTTTCTTTACCAGAGCAATGATGATGACCGCTTGTGATTTGTCTGCTATCGCGAAGCCTTGGCCTGTGCAGCAACGTGTAAGTTCCATATGAAGAGATTTATCGTAGCTACATGTGGAATATCTTTACTTCATTTGGTTCAAGGTTCACTAAAGCTCATAACAGTTAACATCCGTTATCTCGAGCTCTTAGGGGAAATTGAAATCTGTTCCAAAAATCGAAAGTTCGAGACAATGGGCAGTATTTCCACGGGCTTTAGGAAACATTCCGATTGGTCTTTGGAAAATGTTGTGGTCTTAGGGTGCGGTTTTTAAGATTAAATTAGCCGCGATGTTTTCACAGCCGCTTCCTGTTATTTAGTAGCCACTCGACGGTGGACCCAGCAGACGCTAATCAAGAGTTTCCGTTTGCGTGGCATAATGGCTCTAGGTAGCGTCAATCTGCCACGCGCAGCGTCTGCTGGATCAACCGTCGAGTGGCTACTAAATAACAGGAAGCCGCTGTGGAAACATCGCGGCTAATTTAATCTCAAAAACCGCAATCTATGACCACAACATTTTCCAAAGATAAATCCGAATTTTTCCTACAGCCCGAATTTTTCCTCATAAGAAAAACGAAACCTTCATGAGAAATAAAAATTTGTTCGAAATAGTGAATTTTCAAGATAAATGGGCAGTCGAGATAGCGAAGGTACTAGGAAAATTATATTGAAAGTGTTTATTGAAACTGTATATAGAAAGACTATCAAAACTGCGGCGGCTTTTTGGTAATTTTTGTTTGATTTTTGTTACAGATTCATTTATGTGTATTTATCAAAAGCTCTTTTTCGTTCTCACATTAACAGGTTGCAGAATTGGTTGCTAGTGAATTCTTCGAGCAAGGAGATCTTGAAAGATCTCAATTGCAACTTGAACCCATTGTAAGTTACGTTTAGTGNCGAGATAGCGAAGGTACTAGGAAAATTATATTGAAAGTGTTTATTGAAACTGTATATAGAAAGACTATCAAAACTGCGGCGGCTTTTTGGTAATTTTTGTTTGATTTTTGTTACAGATTCATTTATGTGTATTTATCAAAAGCTCTTTTTCGTTCTCACATTAACAGGTTGCAGAATTGGTTGCTAGTGAATTCTTCGAGCAAGGAGATCTTGAAAGATCTCAATTGCAACTTGAACCCATTGTAAGTTACGTTTAGTGCGTACGTATTTACTCTTCGAAGAAGGCATATTGAGTGGTCCGTACTTTAAAATTGAAAAACTGCTCTCGAGTCCGGAATAAATGTCTCCCCCGGCTTGTTCGTTTTTTGAAAAATATTCACCCGGGATATCCTTATTCCTTTATTAATTTGAAACTTGTTTTTACAATCAAAACAACTTGTGTGTTTCGTCCAATTACCGAACTGCAGATCGAATTTTCAACCAACCCCGTTTATTCCAGACCCCCCGTTTATTAGCGTTCGGGAAGGGGAAACCTTCCACCATTCCAGGTCCCCCGTCTATTGCGGACTCGAGAGTATTAAACTTTGATGTTGGTGCTTCGAACTTTTCTAGTCCTTTTTTAATGATATAAAAAATAGAATTATTTTTGGGGATGCTGCATATGGCAGAATTTTGCTGTAAATTTGTATAAGATTTGTTTTTTGTGATCCACTTCATCAATTTGAAGCATGCGCATGTCATGAAATTACAAAAGAACTCGTTGAAAATTCTGCATTTAGTTCCCTTTAAATACGGTCGCGTAGTGCATATATATGGCAGAGAGGAGCTATTTTCGAATATTTCTTTTAAGGTTCAAACATGCTTAAGAATAGGAAAAAATTGTCATTACTTTTTAATTAAATTTCCATCTATATTAGCCAATGATGGACAGACAGAAGAAAGATGAGTTACCCAAGATGCAAGTTGGCTTCATTAACTTCATCTGCATGCCGCTATATGAGGTAAATTTTTCAAATTTCACTGCAGCTGTTTTTGACAAGATTGTGCTCTCTAAAGACTTTCGTGAAGTTTCTTTCTCTTTTATCTGACTCAACTTAGCCCACAGGGAAACCAGATTTAGTGTTGATTTTTGCAATTTTTATTCCTTGGCTTAAAATCTTACTCACGTTGTAAGAATAACGGTGGTACAAAAATATAGGTACACCGTTATCGTTAC
>REGM01000700.1:20097-32519 GCA_004194415.1 Aurelia aurita
ATTAAAAATCCTGGGCAAGATGCATGGGGTTTCAAGCTATCATTTCAAAGTCTTACACAAAATTTGGCTCAATTTTTATTAATGCTAAAAATAATTTGGCCTTTGGTCTGCTTTGATACAACTAAAACGGAAGAAATTTAAAGAGAAATAGCAGCACCAAATTTTGCGAATTTTTCAAACGCGGATACATAATTTTGGGACATCCGGTACTTTCTGTATCGAATGATTAAATCTTCGAGAAATAAACAGCTGTTATGCACTACTTATCAGAGAAATTCTATAAAAAGTAACTCATTGTTTAGGAACTATCTGCTTTGCAGGAACTAGGCAATTTGAAGAATGACATATTTGGTCAAAATCATTTGTCAAAAGATGCCCCTTATAACAAACATGGATTTCTTGAAGATAGTGCAAAATATACAGTTTATAGAGTATCCTTTTTAATCTTCCCCCTAAATTGTATCCTGAAATATTTATCTTTGGCCCATAAAATATATAGAGAGTTTGTGTTCCGCAATTTATACCTGTGACTCAGTTCCGTAATTCCGCAGTTCCGAATTCCGTAATTCCATAGTTCCGTGATTCCGGATTCCTGAATTCCATAGTTCCGAATTCCTTAAATTACACCCATCGCTTATTATCATTCTTCACATCCAAAAATAACTCCTTCAGACAATCAAGCAAATAAAAAATCCCTCCACCATTGTAAAAAAAGACATTGAACCTGTTCTCTATAAAAGTTGGTAAGGAAAACCCCATTTTCAATCAATCCAGCAGGCTCCTTCTCCATAAATGTAGTAAATTGCACCATCTTTCCAGATTGTTCTGATCCTCTCTAATTGAATTGCTTTACACACCGTTCTTACTAATCTCTTTGTTCCTGACTCACCCCTTGAAAACTCCCCAGGTGCTAATGATCCCACTATCTGATTTCCCCAACATAGCGTATCCCATAACTTTAAAGATTCCTCTGCTTGATCAGCCAACCCTACAAGATAATGCAACCCACAAAAAGTTCATTTGTATTCTTTATTTTATTCTTTTCCCCATCTGATAAATCTTCACACCCATCAATAGCAGTTTGAATAACTTCTTCTCTGTACTCTTTAAAAATCGAAATAAACTTTTTCTAGACAATACAGTGATCTGACATTAAATTGTTAATTGTTAATAAGAAGCAAGACATAACAAACACTGCTACTGCAAAAAAAAAGTTGTTTTGTGATGAAAGCATTGATTTAGGAAGCGAAGATGAAAAAGAAAACCATTAATCAGTTAAAAGTGAAAAAGAAGATTCAAATATTACCCATTTATTTTACAAAGGATGCCCTCTTTTACCAAATAACTATTTATCTATGCCTGCTTAAAGACATTGTTTCCAGAAGCTCCTTTTCGATCATATTCTGAGGAAAAATATGGATTGATCACAGCACTGATTCACAAAATTTTCCAAATTGAGTTGAAAAACAAGGATGTCTACAACTATATTTACAGATAAAAAAATAATGTTGTCAAAAATCTAGGAAAGACAGATAAGGGAAGGTTAAGGTGAAAAGTTTTTGATGAAAATTTTGATAGGCTTTTGCTGAAGCATGAGGATAAGATTGTGGCTTTACTATTTCAAGAGGACTCTACTCTCAACCCTGAATTCAAGAGTGCAATTGAAGAAGCTATAACAGATGAGTGTAAAAGTCAATCAAAGGATGAACAATTAAATTTAGAGGAGTTTGACCTCAATGAAAAGTTTCCAGGTTGGAATTATGCTTATGACCACCAGCAATTTAATGGACACTTTTATTATGCGTCAAAAGGCCATCCACAAATTGAAATAAAGATATCTAAAGAGCATGCATGGACTACATATTTTGAAGAAAAAGAGCGTGATGTAGATTTCAGTTGGTTTAATATGCCAACGAGGATAAAAACTTTGTCTGACCTTCAAAACATGCTTAGTAACATTCAATCATTGAAGCCATGCCCCGCCATAGATTTTGATAAATTTGAAGACATTGTTTTATCTTGCAACAATGGTGTAGCATTTAGAACAAAAATAAGGGAACCTGCAGCATTCATTGAGACACAGCCATCACTATTTCACAAGAAAGTAATAAGGTCAGCAACATGCATGATACTCTTGCCAGATATTGACACAGTTAGCTCTATCCCCTGTGACTGTTGTAGAAAAGCTCAGCAATATTTAAGAACTCTAAGATCCATCCAAAGTAACAAAGACAGCAATGACCCAAAGCAAAAAAAGTTTTCTAGGCTAGATCAGCTTGAACATGAAGAGTTATTAAGAGTTGCAAGAGAAAACAGCAAGAAATTGAGAGTACTCAATGAAAGGATGAAGTACCTGGAAGTTTTTAAGGAAAAAATGACATCAGTAGGGAAGAAGACCAATGATGACCTCACTGTAATGTTTGATGAATTGAAAAAAGGGATCATAGGGAAACAAAGTTGCTACCAGTCACCAGTATGCAAATGGTCATCTTGTAACAAAGAGCTCAATAGCTGTGAAGAATTATTTCAGCACACAAAAGAACATATTATAATTCAAGATGATGTTGCCCCCTGCTTAACGAAGTATCAATGTGAATTGGAAAATTGCAGAAAAACCTTTCAGAAAAAAACGTTACTTGAGAACCATTTGGTAAAACACACAGGAGATGCAAAGATTCAGTTTTTTGAGATTCTTTTGAAAGATCAAGCAAAAGCTTTGAATACAGAAGCCCGCCAAATGCGTTGGCATCCTCTTATTATCAGATGGTGTCTACGCTTATATAATAAGTCACATTCTGCGTATAATTTGTTGCAAGACTCTGGGTTCTTACGATTACCAACTGGTAGGACATTGTCTGACTACAAGAACTTCAAGAGACCAGGGAGTGGATGGAATGAACAGCAATCGACTGAAATGAAGAAGCGATTAGTAGAGAAGAAATTAGAGGACAGGGCGAGATGGGGAGGTCTTTTCTTTGATGAGGTTAAGGTCAAGGAGGGCTTGGTGTTTGATCCATCTACATGGGAGTTAGTTGGTTTCACCGACCTTGGTTCTGAAGAGGTGGATTTAGATCCTGTGTTTAGTGGTGATGCTAGTACTTCTGGAAAGAAATGTGAAGATGGATTGGCTACACATGTAATGCAATTTTTTTTCAAAAGCCTGTTTGCAAATTTTGAGTATCCATGTGCATATTTTTTAACAAAAGGTTTAAAGTCCCCAAAATTGAACAAGTTGTTTTGGCAAGGTGTATCAATGCTGCATAGTCATGGTTTTGAGGTGTTGTTGGTTTGTTGCGATGGGGCTTCATCAAATAGAGCATTTATGAAGATGAATACAGAAAAGGGTAATGCTTTGAGTGTTGGATACAATTTGTTAAGTTGGCATCCATTGTTCTTCATGTCTGATCCACCACATATTATTAAGAAGTTGCGGAATAATTTAAGTAGTAGTGGTTTAGGGAAAAAATGCTCCAGAGTGCTAAAAAGGAATGGATCCCTTATACTTTGGATGCACGTGGAAGCTGTAAATGAAAGAGAAAGGGTCAGAAGGGCAAGTTATACAAAGCTCACCAATGCACATGTCAACTTAGATAGTCTTAGTAAGATGCGAGTTAAGTTGGCTGTAGAAACCCTTTCAAGAGAGGTTGCAAATGGCATGGCTATGAATAACCACTATGCTACATCAGAGACTCAACAGTTCATCAATGTTTGCAGTGACATGTTTTGTGCCTTTAACAGTAAAAGTCCACTATCCTCACCAGAAGATGAACAATTAAATGTGTTGCAAGGAGCAATGGCTTATTTTAGATCTTGGAAAGCTAGTTTAAGTACTGAGGATAAGAAAGTTCAAGAAAAAAGTTTCATTACAAGGGAAACAATGTTTGATTTACAAGTTAGTATTTTTACCAAAATCTGAACATATATAAATGCCTCCCCAACCTGATTAAAGTCATCGAGTTTGCTGGGAAAGTGACTGTTATGCAATTACTGCAGAAGCTATAGCTTGAAAATTGGAGATTATATCAAAATTATCAGACACTCTTTGGTAAACAAGGAAACAATCTATCGGCTTTAAGTTATTTTCGTGATTCTACAGTCTTGCTGGGGGGTCCTAAATAGCATTTGAAGGAAGGATATTTTAAAATCATGATAACTTTGATAAATGATTTACTGACGCTTTTTTTGACTGGATTTCTACATAGGGTTATTCCTAGTTAAATTATGCATCGAATGATGTATGGGTTCGCTATCATTCACGCACAGTATGGTCCCTCAGAGGAAAACACTAAAATTACTGTCTTGAGGGTGGGCAGTAACCTTAATGCATAGAGCACAGCAAAGACTCTTTGTCTATGATACACCATAAACAATATTTTAGATCCCATCACCAGAAATGTTGTGCTTTTTTATTAACACCTGATTTATTGCAGCCCGGTTGGTTTATATACAGGTCTTCTGTAGTACAGTATTTCACTGAGAATATTCTTACAGTCTCTCTGTTTTTACAGGCTTCAATCCATGGATTCACAGAGCTGGTGAAGTATATCAGTGGTAGCAGGTTTAGAGATATTCAAGGTGACTGTTACGTGATACCCAAGCGAATAAGCCAAGATTGTGTGGAGTCCTTCTTCTCAGTTCAACGTCAGATGTGTGGAGGAAATACCAACATGACAGCCTACAGTTATGGATACAATCTAAATGGGATTTTGTCTTACAAATCGTCAAGTCTTCTCAGGGGTGTGCAAACAAGCTATATGGTAAATTCTACTGAGATAGATTCTCTTGCTGTTGATACTCTTCCCAAGCGAACATCAAGAGATTCTATCAAACAAGATACTGAATGGACATTATTTGTGTGATACTGTATATATTGGATATACAGTATATGTATAGGACTTTTTATACAAAAGCAACAAGCACTAACTTTGCGAACTGCACTAAGGGAATAAAAGATGCTTTCTGAAATGGGCACATGAAATTCTACGCTTATTTTGAAGCATACTTTGTTTAAAATGATGCACATTTGGAAGCTTGCATTGTATTCAATGTCTATTGCTTGCAAATTTATGAAGATTCTGAAACATGTGTTTTTCATTTGGTACAGTATTATCTAGAATTGACAGTACTTTCACTTCTGTTCATCAACTGAAAGAAAAAAATTCACTTGTAAAAAGACTATTGCTGAATGTAAAAGAGAATAGAAACTCCATCAAAACAAATGAAAAGAGTAGATCTTGTATAAATGTATTATCTACATGAATATACATACACAATAAATACAAATATATTCTCATAAGCTCATTCTCAATATTAGAAAAACATATTCTGTTAATCGTTTCGATATATATATTCGTTTTGACATACAAATATCAATATTTTATATATTTGGTGAACTGTTATGACCCTGTGCAAGAATGTGTGTTTTAAGAATAAATGAAGAAGGAATGCTTAAGAGCAGAGTATCTGATTAAAATGAATGACAATGAAATGACTGTGCAACAAGTTGTTTTTATTCTTGTCCTTCTTCTGATGCCAACATTTAAAGCGAATAACCTGAGCTATAAGGCGCCCATCTATAAATAGGATAAAGAAAAACCAAAACACTCCATTGTTTTCTTTGGCTTGGCTTTCTTTGCCCACTTGCTGGATTATCAAATAAATAGGATATTCTTTTAACTCAGGTTATTCCCTTTAACAAGTAGGTCATATTTTTATATATTCAAATACCATTTACATACATTAGCTGTTCAAAGAAAGGCTGTTGACAACAAACTTCTCCAATTTTTTTTTGACAGTATAACTGCATGAAAGTTTCATTTAAAAAAATTTGTGTGCCATTAAATTTTGCATGCAGAAGTTCAGGTGATTTCTCCAAACAGCTAAATCAACGGTTATACTATTCTAGCTAACTGCTGAAAATGAAATGAAAACAAAGCTTGGTAATCTAGCACTTGAGTAACTGGCAATTATTCATGTTACAGGAGCTTAATGGTGCAATCTTTATGTATGTTTTGACAATAACCTGTTTCATCCCAATTCTCATTTTTGTACATTGAACTGAGAGTCTAGTTTACGTGTTCCAGTCTTTCATGAACTGGTAAAAAACAAGTTGGTAATTAAACAACTAAAACAAGATGTAACATTTCTAATTTCACCACCAATTGAAAAAGGGTACTTGAAAAACTGTTTTCAGTGCCATGCAATTGGACAAAATCATACTTAATCATAATAGCAGCATGAAGTTCTTAATGTTTGCAATAGGTGATGACTTTAGTGCCTTTCTCGTTGAGTTTTGCGTCAGGAATTTGAGGGTCCTGTCTTTTGAGTGTAGTCGTAGTGCTTCAGAAAACGATACCGCGCTTGGTATCAAAGAGTATACTCTCCCTGTTGAAAGATGTGCAACGCCGAGAAATTCATGGAGATATGTCTAATCTTGTCTGCGAATCAATATTTGTTGCTTTGTGCAACAGACTGAAGTAGCCAGTCAAGAAAATATCTTTTTGCTGGACCTAAAAAGTATTGGGGCAGTATTAATGGTTACCCTGATTTTAAGGCTTTATTCAAACGTTGCTTTCTCTCGATCTAAGTTGAATATCAAAATCCGAGTCGACAGAATTTTAGTTAAAACGCCGAGAAATTCATGGAGATATGTCTAATCTTGTCTGCGAATCAATATTTCTTGCTTTGTGCAACAGACTGAAGTAGCCAGTCAAGAAAATATCTCTTTGCTGGACCTAAAAAGTATTGGGGCAGTATTAATGGTTACCCTGATTTTAAGGCTTTATTCAAACATTGCTTTCTCTCGATCTAAGTTGAATATCAAAATCCGAGTCGACAGAATTTTAGTTAAGCTTTTAATCTCGCAGAAAATGTAAAAATATTTATGATTTGTCGAAAATCCACTTGTCCATCGCCGGTTTCGTATTCATCCCCATAGCTTCTGATTTTCCGCGAGATCACAGTGGATCACGTGATGTTAGATTACATAGCGTGATTGGTCAATCTCACAGATGTAAACAAACGCGCTGATTGGTCGAAAACAAAATCTGTCCTTGTTATATTGATATGTATTCATCCTGAGTCAGTTGAGTCAGTTTTGTATCCGAGAATTTAGCTTTCTTTCCATGATTATATTCTGTCATTTTTGCTAGCCTGGTTTGCCTCTCAGTTTCAACATTCATTCTGCTCTTCTTATATTCCCTGTTTTTAGCAAGTCTCTGTTGCCTCTCAGTTTCAGTTTCAGCATGTCTTCTCTCATTGTTATAGTTCCTGTTTTTAGTAAGTCTATGTTGCTTCTGAGGTTCAGTTTCAGCATTCTTTCTTTTACTACTCTTGGTGTATTCATTATGTGGTTTGTTTTGAGAACATATTTCTGCAGTTTGACTGACTATTTTGTTGATCATTATCTCATTATGCATTTCTTTAATTTCTGCCATTATTGTTTCACAGTCACAGTGTGAGGAAATTTGTTCTACTCCTAATTGCTCATCAGTATTTGTAGAGTTTTCAATGTTTGCTGAAGTCAATGCATAGGCGGTAGGAGACGCGTGGATTGCTTGTTGAAAAATATTGTGGTCATAGGTTGGGGTTATTAAGATTAAATTAGCTGCGATGCTTTGGAGCGGCTTCCTGTTATTTTGTAGCCACTTGTGGTTGACCCGGCAGACGCTAATCTGCCCATCGACTCTAATCTAAAGATAAAGATGGGTAAGAAGCCAAGGGCCTGGGGACAATCGAACCTATTTTTTTTCTTAGCGCGACCTTTCTCCAACAGCTCGTAACATTCCATTGTGAGATCTCAGAGATCAAATGTCACTACTCGAGCCAAATAACGGGGGGATTGCTGGACAAGATCCAGTGACTATGTTTGGAAGAGTGAGAAGAACCTGCAGGGGTCCGAGCTGTAAATTTGATTTAACAGTTGAAGTTAAATCCCCTGAAGAAATGAAGCTGGAAACTTCGTAGTTTCTTCGCAAATAGTCGCAATCTTCCAGGTTTGCTAATCCGTAGTTTCTTCGCTCGTCAGGTTCGTGTTCGAAGGAAGTGATTGTACAAGCAAATCACAAACTGTATGATGGCCGGACTACGTAGTTTAGTAGCATTATTTATATCTTACTTATTTGTGTGGAGCCCAAAAAGCAGCATGGTTTTCTATATTCATTTCTAATTGTCACTTCTCCTACCTTCTCTGTCATAAATAGTTCCTTTATAGTGGCGATATACTCCCCAGGGCAATAAAAACGTACTCTGAAAACATACCAGTTTCCACATTTCTAGCCTTATGCATATGTGATAAAAATATTCTGTTAGCAAATGATCAATAAATAGTTAAGGAGTATAATATTTGTTCATCAATACACTTTTCTCCAAACAACAAACCTGTGCGACCCTAAGGCCTCTGCTCATTTGGCTTCCCTGAAACGTTTGGTTTAGAAATCTCTCAGATTGCTAAAAATTAAGAAACTGCAGTATCGGGAAAAACTTTTCTAAGAGACCATTTATTCTAATCAAGGAAATCCTTAGCATATTTTTTACTTTATTTTCATTTGTTTCCTGTGTCATATTACTCGGAAGGTACTTGAGTAATGTTTAAACGTCGGGAAGGCTTTAAAAAAACTTCGTTTTGGAATGTTCACGAGGGCACAGGAAGTAAACATGAAGACTGTTATCCGTAAGAAACTCTGAGCACTCAAAATTCTGACGATTTTAAGAAACTTTCAGTGATGGCTCAAAATTATTAATTTATTATAAATTAATATGTGCATTCTGGTACAGAATTTATAGAGTTTTATTTGAATTTTCTTGGTAAAAATAATGGGTCTATAAATCAAGTCTTTTCTTCTACTACCGGGTGCGCTAAAAAAAACTATCCATGTTTGAAAAATCGTATTAACTAGAGTACTGGATGGATTTGAATGAATCAAAGTTTGGCTGATAGCAGAAAGACTGAAGTATTTTTGAGATTTTTCTCGTATTTTTATGAGTACAGATAATACAGCTAAATTCGAATTTAAGAAAATTCTGTGTTTGCAAGATGCATGAAAAAGGGCCTAAAACACTTGATCAAATCTTACAGAAATTTCTCACACCGAACAATGCAAAATTACAGTTTTTCACGGGTATCGGATGTCGCCTGCACTTGTATTGCCATGGGATTGAAAATCTTTAGTATTTCTTTAAGAATTAATTTCCTATAACGCGGGAGAGAGATTAAATGCTCTTGCATCTCGTTCTATGCGGGAGATTTTTTACTATTTGATAGAGTGTTTTAGGCCTGCTTTCAGCCATTTCGCAACAAACGAATTTTCGTAAAGTTGAATTTATCTATGTTTTCTCTGCTGATAAAAACACGAGAAAAATAAAAAAAAATACTTCAGTCTTTCAGCTATCAGCCAAAATTCAATTCATTCAAATCCATCTAGTACTCTAGGTACTACGATTTTTCAAACGTGGATAGCTTTTTTTGGCGCACTCTGGAGTGAATATGACAATTAAAACTAGATAATACGCCTGTCTATATCCTTGCAAGAAAACCGTGAGAAAATAAAGAATACCGCATAGGTTTTAAAGTTTCGTTAACCTGTAAGTAAATGTCTTAAATCCAGACAATCCAGAAGACAACGCTCTCCTCCTTTCTCCATATTATCCTTGTCTTCATGTTTCTCGTTGCTCAGCTTACTTGAAAGGCGCTAAAGCGCGCCCTTTTGCTGCACACAAGTGAGGCTAATCTTCTGATATTATTCTTAGGCTCCCCCCTGACTTGACACACAAAGGAGATTTTAGCGTCCTATCGATGACGTCCTATCATGGACGCGACCATTGTTCTCAAGCTCAGGAATGTTACGAGCTGTGGGAGAAAAGTTCTTTCAGGATGTGGTTTGGCTTCTTACCCATCTTTCTCTTTAGATTACAGTCGATGGGCAGATTAGCGTCTGCCGGGTCAACCGCAAGTTGCTACAAAATAACAGGAAGCTGCTCCAAAACATCGTGGCTCACCCTCGAAGATGTCAAACAAAGAGCTCACCCTCGAAGATGTCAGCTAGAAGGAACAAATATTTTGACATACAAGAAGCGATCGACAAATCTTCTTGCAAAAAGGTGAGGGTGATGGAGACATCAAGCACAAAAAGAACTCTCTTCATGGAGAAACAAGAAACGAGAAGTCCAGCCAAGCTAGTGGACATGAAAGATTCTCAGAATGGGATCGCTTTTTTCAACAGCAATATAGGAAGCAGGCTGGAGGATGCTGCAACTTTGCCGTTTTGTTTCGCAGCTAGCGAACCAGTAAACATCAGCGAAATAGTTCAAGGAGTGCATGCGGGTAATTTCTCTGTCAAAGGCAAATTACGATGGCAGCAAGAGGAACGGGAAGTCCTTGTTGGAGGGAAGAAAATCAAAAGGCGTGTAAGAGATGGGATAATGGCGGACAGTTCAGGCCACATCGTCATTTCTGTGTGGGGGGACTTGATTGATGAAATCAAAGAGGACAGTCCCAGTGAGATCAGCAATGTTGTGACTCAGGAGTTTCATGGACTGAAACTTTGCACTACGAGGGATACGCATGATTTCATTGTTAAGAGGGAAAGAGCCGATGATTTCATTGTCAAGTGGGAGGAGATAATTTATCCATTGGAAAAGCTTTGCTGCCCAACAATTACGTCAGTAAAAGTCAACAAATACTGTGTCTGTGTCAACTTGGACTGCAGAAGAAAAGTGTCGCCTTACCCTGGTGAAAGCACTGTCACATGCCATGGATGCAAAAGGAAAATGCTCCTTAGTCGCTGCAATGAGACATGTAACGCGCAACTATTTTGTTTACGCTAAAATAATACGAAACAGTTATTTACGTTATTTATGTCAGTTATCGTACATCTTCAAAACTCACCAAGTCTTCGTTGGGCTTCTCCCCTTCATCGATTTTCTGGTCTTCCATATCACAAAACGGCAAGATTCAAACTGAGCACGAAGGAAGCAAAATCAGACCAGAAGACTCGGTAAGTCAAACAAAATCTCATCCTTCTCGTAGAAGGCTGTCTTTAAAGAGTTCAAGAAGTTCAAGAATGTCTCGTCTCAACGAAACAATATTGAGAAATTCAACAAAAAGAGTGTCATTGCTAGTTGAAGCATCGATGATGGAAAAACACCAGAGCCTTGCGAATGAAGAAATTCGATTGAAATGCGAAGAAGTGAGATTAAGACTACTTTCACACGATGCTGGCGCATTTTGAAAACGTTCACACAAAAACGGCGCATTTTTTGCCGGCAGATTTTGAAAACGGAACTCTAACCGGCACATTTTGAAAACGGAACACTCAAAAACGATGGAAACGGAACATTTTTCGATGCTTTCGAAACGAGGCTGGTCGATTCTTTCGGTGTAGGTACATTTCTTTGGCATCAAATTCTTGGGGAGATTGCAACAAGTTTGTTACCATCAAATTTCCTATCGTTTTCAAATTGTGCCGGTATCGTGTGAACGCTAGCTAAAATTTTGCTACCGTCAAATTTTTCACCGTTTTCAAAATGTGCCGGCATCATGTGAACGTAGTCTAAATCAACTGAAACAAAAGTTGACATTGGAGACAGAAATTGCGAAAGTTGAAGCCGAAGAGAAGGTTTGTGCTGAGTTTGTTATGTCAACCCAGCCTGGTTTCCTGCGTCAACTTGTTCTCGTGAGAGTCCTGGACGCCAGGGANGGTGACCTGAAACGAAATTTTTTATTTACGAAAGCCAATAGCCTGGTTGAACAAAGAAGAACGCCGTTTTCAGTTTTTCCATATCATGTTTTGTTTTGGAATTTTTCCCCTTTTTATGGTTGGAGCTTATGACGTCATTTTGTTTGCAAAAAGGCAAGAAAACAATTGATATTGACAACATTTCTTATAAAAAAGCCTCACATTGAAAAATATATGGATTTGGTTGCCTTCAGCGATATGAATTTAGCGATAATCAAAGGCTAATCACTCTCAAAATACTCCTCGATAGTTACCTTGAAAATGGATACCTCGTTGTTGGTACTGGTGCATTGAAAGCAGAAATATTTACCTTGAAAGCTCAAATTTGTGTCTGCCGTCAAATCGAAGCATTTGCCTATCTGCCTGAGCAAATGCTTGAAACGCATTAAGATTTTGAAATAGAATCAAAGAAGATAAGAAAAATTGCACAATGGGTGACTTTTTGCAAACAAAATATAACATGTTCTAATATTATATATATACTCTATTTTTATATTATCTAGTTCTATTTTCAAATCTGTCGTTTACAGATGCAGCAGCTACTCCTCTCTACAACGGAAAGACTGCAAAGCAAGTTACGTGAGCACGGTATAGATGGCTCGATAATCCCCATTTGGATGTTGGAACTGAAGATGTTAGCTAGAGGTATAGGAATATTTGTGTGTCTGTAGACATCTTCTGAGATAC
>REGM01000701.1:15692-32630 GCA_004194415.1 Aurelia aurita
AGTTCCCGGTGGCACTTTAGTCCTTTTGGTTCGCAAAGGTTTGCAAAGATAAATACCCCACTTCCCTGCCACGATCTCGATTTATCTGTTCTGAATGTCAGCGTCGCTACGCAACGCTGCAATTATGTGGATTGTGCAGTGGAGATTTCAGGCATGACTAAGAACTGAACAACTGATGCTATATCTTTGTATTCCATAGCAATTCCTTACAAATAAACCATAGAAAACCAACTCAGGTTTCTAAGTGAGTCATTGAAGTTGAAACACTACTCTTTCAAACAACAAACAATAATTGTGATCTGAACAATCATGATAAAGCAAAGCTGCATTCTATCGTGAAGGTGATGACCCTCTGGTGTTAAGGGTCCTACCTCACATCAGTACTTAAGGGTCATAGGGTCATAGGGTCCGGTTATTACTGTATGCCCTGATTTTTGATTGGTTATTGAACCTTAATAGGAACTATTTGGTTGACTTTTTGTCCAGTAGATATAGTATTTGAACACTTATTTCCGGTTAACCAAATAGTTAAGTAGCGATTAGATCAACATGAAGCTTTTTGCTCGTTTTAAGAGGGTTAACCGCGGTTAACCACAATTAACCAATTTTTACAAATAAAGTATTTCTACAATTTTTTATATAAAATGTTTGGTTAACCGTGGTTATTCGTTGCAGACTTCAGTAAAATACCCTACTTTTTTGGGAAAAGTGGTTATCCGTTTGGTTAACCGTACTGCCGGACTTGTTCTTGACTTAGGATTGCAAGAGTTGATTTTTCTCAGCAGCTGATAATTGTTGGTTACTGAAGCAGCTCAACAATGTCACCTTGTATACCATTTGCAATAATCTTTAGAGCAATTGGCAATGAAACTCCCGTTACCTTGCATTTGAGTATTGCCAGTTAGATAAGAGAAATTAATGCAAACAAATATTACTAATCAAGCACATAAAATTTTCTGGATACTTAATAGGAAGAAATATATATTTAGTATGTAGCGCAAGACAGTTTTTATATGGGATAGCCCTTCAGTTGCAGTTCTAAGAGTTTATCATTAATATTTTAGTTTGTTGACTTTTTCCGCTATGATTTTCTTCATTCTATTTCCCATTGACTCAATTGTATTGTTTATATGAGACACTGTTAACTTGAACAGCGTTCGCTTTATTCTTGTTTCAAATTTGTCAATGCTTTCTGTTACGATGTTTTCCTTGATAGCTTGACTGTTGAGTTGTGTTTTAACCAGATGAAAAACGTTTTCAATAGGGTTAATGTCTGGACTACGTGGTGGTATTTGCAATAATTCTGCATGCACAGCAATCATGGCTTCCTTTGCTAACTTTGAGTTTTGAGATGGGTCACCGTCTTGGATCCACATTCGAGAATTTTTCTGCGCAGAGTCAAAAATAATATCAAATTTATCGAGGACGAATTGCGCAAAGTTTCCTCCATTTAAATGCTCGTATGTATCCGAAGAAACTACTCCCTCGTTGTGTGATATAGCAACGAAAAGATTCACTTGCTTGCCTCCAGTGCCAAATTTGTGTCCCTTAGCTGCACAGCCTTGCAATAGTCCTTTATTTGCCCTTCTCCAAATCCTTCCTCTAGGCACCAGTGCCTGATCTTTAGGATGCCTCTTGTACACAAAACTTAACCATCGAAATAGAATGCAATTTGTTTTGTCCAGATGTCTTCTGAATACTTGTTTATCATCGTCTTGGCAAATTTTACTCTCTTCTGTTGGTCAGACTTCGATATCAGTCCCTTTTTTCTTGCTCGCCTCGATTTGTAGCCATTCTTGTTCAATAGACGTGTTATGGTTCTTACATTGATGTTATCAATTTTGCAGTCTACCATCAACCGCCTTGCCGTCCAGTTATGAAACTCTTTTCTCAGTTTAGGAACCTGCCTCAGAAGTCGTCTTTCCTCCTTAGACGTTAGTTTCTTAGGCCGTCCTCCAATTCCCTTTCTCGATTTCGACCCGATATTTGCCTTAGAGTCCTCTTTCCAGATACGATACGATTTTTACTCGCGATACACCCGTTTCTCTGTGAAGATCAGTAGCTGAAGTAGCTCTATTAAACTTGATATAGGCTCGCATTTCAGACGAAATAATACCTCAACAGGCTTATTATAATCAACGAAACGAAACGAAGCGAAATACTGCGAAATAGAGCGAAACAAAATATAAAGAAATACTGCGAAATACGGCGAAATATGCTTAAATTCACTAATCATTCGAAATTAGATGACCAATGATTGATTTAAATAAAGAAGATCATTCGACTTAACTTTCGAGAGAGTGTAAAACACGTTGAGTGATTCTCTACTTAGAGATAACCATGACATTACTACAACTGACATCAAAGTTTAGGCTAACTTTCGTCTCTGAAATATTGACTTCAGAAAAAAGCGTCAAGATATTAGGACAATCATCAAAATAGCACTACACCTTGAAGAAACAAGAACTTTGTAAGAAGGAGACAAAAATACTTCAACATTTCGCTGATTATCACTTTTTTCGGGCCTAAACTCGAATTATTTGAATAAATCAATCTTTCTCAGTTTCAAGGTTTAGATTTATAGAGAAGCATCGAAAGAGCATTACTACTTGAAGAAACAAGAACTTTATAAGAAAGAGACAAAAATATTTCAACATTTCGCTGATTATCACTTTTTTCGGGCCTAAACTCGAATTATTTGAATAAATCAAAAAGTACACATTTCTTCCTCAGTTTCAAGGTTTAGATTTATAGAGAATCATCGAAGGGGCACTACTACTTGAAGAAACAAGAACTTTGTAAGAAGGAGACAAAAATATTTCAACATTTCGCTGATTATCACTTCTTTCAGGCCTAAACTCGAATTATTTGAATAAATAAAAAAGTACAAATTTCTTTCTCAGTTTCAAGGTTTAGATTTGTAGAGAAGCATCGAAAAAGCATTACTACTTGAAGAAACAAGAACTTTATAAAAAGGAGACAAAAATATTTCAACATTTCGCTGATTATCACTTCTTTCGGGCCTATAATCAAATTATTTGAATAAATCAAAAAGTACACATTTCTTTGTCAGTTTCAAGGTTTAAAACCCATTCTTTTGGTCATTCTGTTTTCAGTAGGCTTCTGAGAGATTTTTTACGTATTCTTTTGGGCTCTTCTGAAAACGGTAGAGATGCGAAACCTTCAGCTCCTGAAGCTGGAGGACTTCGGAGAATGAAAAGTTGGCAAAAAGTTCGAAAATAGAATAACATTTTGTAAATTCTTTTCCCTGGGAATTTGCATAACAAACGTACAGTAATATAAATGTATCTATATACATTTAAATTAACTTTTAACCTGTTTTTGTTCACTTTATAAATTAGTTTTATTTCATGTATTTTAGGAGTTTTCTGATTGTTTGTAGTTTACGGCCTATGGTGCCTTTTTCAAACATTTATATTCTTTTTCTTTTTTTCATATTTTGACCATGTACAATTTGTATTGTGTCATGTGATCATATATATAGTACATTGCAATGGCTTCAATGCGCTCGGCCGAGCATTATATTCGAACTCTCTCACTTTCAGAGTCCCCATTCTTTAGGGACATTCTTCTCTGCGAAGTCTGCCAATTCTACCGTTTTGGAATGTGTATTCTTTGGCACTTTTCTCCATGATCTCTCCGATCTCCGTTCTTTCCAAAGAATACGCCCTTTACAGTTACCATTAAGGGGGTGAGTGTTCACATATGAAGCACCTAATATTTGGAAGTTGTTTGTAGTAATTGCTTCACCACAAATTATTTCCTATCGTATTTTCTATTAGTTCAATAAATAATGCAAGATTTCCAATTACTAAACTAATGCTAGAGTTTCCTTTAACCCTAATCCATATGGGGGGGGGGGGTGGAATCCACCCCCCCTCGAGGTTTTTCTTGCAGCGTTTTTCAAGGACATCAGCTATGTCCCCCCAACCTCCCTGACTTTTATCAATTATCTATTAGCTACATTTTGATGAAAAAAAATTTGAACAATAGACCTCACAGGTCACGTGACATGCCCATATTTGGAAGCAGGTAACAGCAAAATCATTGTTTTTGATGATTTCAAGGGCAAGATTTGATCAAATTATGAAGTATTATATATCAAACGAATCAGCAAACAAAGGGCTTTAATTTGATACCGGAATTTCTGGAATTTGATGACGTCAGCATTTTTTTATTATGACGTCATTTTGGCCGCCATTTTGGCCTAATTAGCAAATTTTTTGAATTTTGTCCAACTTTTTCAATTAAAAATACTCCAATGATGCATTTGTGATGGATTATCACCAATTTGCCGCTTCTTTTTGTTTATTTTTACATGGAACAAGTTTATAGCATAAATTACGTCATCAGAAATGAATAATTTCTACCAAAATAACATTCCAAAATCGCTATTTACAATAAAATAATATTTTTCAGCAAGTATTCTGACTAACTAGACCAAAAACCGAATACATTTCCTGCACAATCTTCTTTAAACTCAAATTTAAGTTGAGAACCTGATTTTCCTCAATTTTCAACTTTATGACGTCACTGTGACGTCATAGGGCGTGGCAACCACACCCAAATTGTGCTACATGTTACAAATTACTTGCTCTATAACTGTGCCAAGTTATATTGCATTCTGGTTAGTCTAAGGCTGTTTTCAGAGGGGGGTGGAATCCACCCCCCCCCCCATAAATGGTAGCTTGAAAAAAGCCCATATGGATTAGGGTTAAAGGAACTTAACTTCGGTGCAAATAATCAAGGGAATGCTGATGAACAAGGTTTGTGTACACTACCTCTTTTACTCCAGGGACGATCAGCAACAAATATATCATTATCTCTACAAGTCTTTAGTCAATATACAGAGTTTTTGGGGCCTTATGGCTAGTCTCTTTCTGTTTTATTTGCCTTGTGACTCAAACATATTCGATTTGCAACAGCATATGAATGAAGTTCTTATAAGCGCTTTCTCACAAGAAATTTTTTTTGAATAAATGTCTTGAAATAAAGCTGCAAAGTTGCAAGTGTCCTTTAGAACTTCGTCCATACCCAAACATCTTTGATGTAATACACGCATTTGTCAAAAGAAAACGCTTATGAGGATATGCTTGATTCTTTTTTGGAAAAATAGAAAACGCTGCTGCCTAAAGATAGGGAAATTTTGTCATTTGTATCAGTAAGTTTCTTAGGTCACTAAAAAGAGTTAAATGCTTGACACTGTACAGTGTTTATACCAATGTAGCAAGTTGTTTTTACTAATTCTCACAATCCTTATTTGAGACCTTTCTAGGTAATTTGAAAGCAAATCAAATAATCAAATCAAGGGTGAGCATTCTCAGATTTTCAATTATTCTCTTATAATAGGAGATGTTGATATGAATGCAATCGACGATGACCAAGATGATGATCCTGATTATGATCTTGCAGAAGAATATGCTGATGATGATGATGATGATGATGACGATGATGATCTTGCAGAAGAACAGCCTCCCAACCAAGATGATGATCTTGCAGAAAATGAGCCTCCCAACAAGTAAGTAAGCATACCGCCGGCCAAAATTAATGAGCCACCTACCAAAATGGTACCATTTCAATGCAATCCGTATTTTTGAAATCAAGATTTATTCTCAACATTCGTAATGAACTCAATTGTCTCTAATATATCAAAAACAGTTTTAAAGCTTTTCCCCCCATTTATCTGTAAATCAATGTTAAAGCGTTTTAACCACACTTTATTTTGTAAATTGCTGTTTATACCTAAAGTTTGTAAGATAGGCAGATCTCCGCAATGTTTAAATCCAAAAATTAAGGCTGAAGTGATGGAAGTGTTTAGAACTTGAAATTCTCCACAACATATACAAACATTCTGAAAATGAAAAAGCTGTAGGAGAAGGACGAGTATAACTTTAAAATGGTTGGAGGAATTTATTGAAATAAATTTTTCCTTCATAGTTAGCTGATTTATTGATTGAAATTGATCACCATTTTAAAAGGTAATGATACTTGATCGTTCTATAGATTCATCTATGCAAGGGATTGTAAAACCACTGAAAATGTTGTGTTCATAGTACACAGAGTTACTTGTCATTATAACTAGCTTTACTTTAGCGCATAACTGAACAAAACAAATTCAAACCTGGAAACTACAGCAACTAACACGTGTTTTTCTGTGTTTTCAAAGGCTCTAAATAAATATTACATTATTTTAGGAGTATTGACAACATAATTTGTATCCTTAGGTAAATGAAGACTGGCAACGAGAGAGGCAATTGCACAACAACGAAAACACATTTCGGTTTAGACAGCATGCAGCCGATTTTATGTCATTAACTGTAGATGTCGTTGTCCGTCGTTGTAAAATGTCAACAGGAACTTGAAATAGTAAAAGAACTTTCTAAAATGCAGATGATTTACCCTCTTTTGCGACGGCCACATAAGCTTAAGTTTCAATTTCTTGAAACGAGACAACACAATTTTTTATATAGTTGTTTTCAGTACCCTAGTTTCTTAGCTTTTTAGTGATCTGAGATTGGAATTTCTTACAAAGAGTTTCTAAGAAAAAAAATACTTGCACTAATACTTAACAAATTTGATCAAATTGAAGTTATAAAATTCATAAATCAACCGAGAAAAAATACAAAGCAAGGCATTTTGAGAAATGAAGTAGACAAAATAAACTGAATTGGACCAAGTGTTCTAATAATGATAATTTTGCATGTTGCAATGGATTTTCTGATGTGGCTACTCTTGCAAGATTATTTTCTGCAACACCTGCAGAAGAAAGAGTAAACACGTGAAAGTAAATTTATTTTAAAATGACGCTATTTGATTACGATAATTTGTGCATAAAATTACCAAATTGCAAGAGAAATTGCCTTGAACTATGTTAACGTTAAAATAGCACAATTTTTAGTATTTTAGTTCTTGTATTTTTAATTGCAGTTTTGTTTTTAAGCAAATCGGTCTAGATTAGCACTATTCTTGGATGGCACCAGACTCCTTGCAGTAAGCTCAGAAAAGGCTCATCCCTTTATTTCCTACTGTAAGTTGTGAACAGTCAGGTTTAATTAATATCTACGTTAGAAACATGTAAATCAAATGTTGTGAATAACAATTGTCAGAAATTAGCCAGGGTAACAATTTACCCACCTGGGGTCTACCTTATAGGAAAGCAACGGGGATGCGCCTATAAAACAAACAATCTCAGGACTTGTTATATAGAGCAGCAAAATGTTTAGAGCCCCGATCTTTTAGTTTCTTTTATCTTTCCTGGAAAAATTAGCTTTATTGACATCCTGTCCTGCAATTTGTTAACTGAAATGGATAATCCCCGTCAAAAGACACATCGCTGGGTCCTAACTCTGATAAGTAGATCCAGGGGGTTTACCCATTCTTTGTTTGTCTTGAAAAGATTCACGGAGAAGGAAGCACAACATTCAAATATTGGCATGATATAATAGATTTTGTTAATCAGCTATGTCCCCCCAGTCTCCCTGACTTTTACTAATTATCTATTAGCTACATTTTGATGAAAAAAAATTTGAACAATAAAACTCACAGGTCACATGACATGACCATATTTGGAAGCAGGTATCAGCAAAATCGATGTTCTCGATGATTTCGATGGCAAAATTTGCTTAAATTATGAAGTATTATATATCAAACGAATCAGGAAACAAAGGGCTTTGATGCAACACCTTCCGAGTGTAAGAAAATAATTTTATCAGACAAGACAATTTTCGATATAAAGTCAATTATTATTGGATTTGAAGAGATATGCAAGGAGGTATTTAGGGAAAATCCTCAAACTTATCTACTTCCTTGGAGAATAAACACAAACTTAGTGGAAAATATTTTCTGTCAGAAACGTGGCTTACAGGGACAAAATGATAACCCCCGGTACACTCAGTATCGGAGTGGAATGAATTCAGTTGTGCTAGGTTGCCGGACAACAACAAACAAGAGCAACACTGGGCATGTAATCTCACCACTTTCTCCAAGCATATTTTCTCAATTCGAAGATGCAGATGAAACTGATGCAACTGAATTTATTGTTTCATCCGACAAATAACTTTTCAAGCAGCAACTTTGCCAATCCCTTGAAATGAGTGTTGGTGAACATGCGCATCACATGGGAAGGCAGGAATGGGAAGACATGCAATTTACAGGCTTAAATGACTGTCAGAACTGCCTATCCTACATGACGATGATGATTTAGAAGATACATTTCCACTAAAATTTGGCCTGCCTAATGGCCAGACTCTGCAACGTACATTTGGAGAAACTTGCAACATTTCAATGCTCGTTTATTATGTTGGGAGTGTAGATGAGTCAAATGAGGACTTTGTGCTGTCTAACCCAGAATAGGCACTCTAACAGATCCCCAAGAAAAAACTTTGGCAGACATGAATATTCTAGCGTCTGAGACTTTCGATGTTCGCCGTGTCCAATGGGAGGACATGCAAATGGCACACAGATTTCAAGAACCATCAAGCAGCACCGACATAATAGAACATACAACAGTAACAGCATCACGCCACCCTTATCCGTATTTCACATCAGGGGGGATTCAGCAGACTCTCAATGTATCAGAGAATGAATATTATTCAGAATGAATTTTAATAAGAATTTTATTCAGAATCAATTTCAATCAGAATAAATTTTTTCAGAATGAGGGGAGAGAATTGAGTTATGAATGTACGAAGAGAATGAGAAAGAATGCCTGCAGAAAGTGGAGATTTGGAGATTTTGGAGATTTGGGTGAACTGGGTATTTTAGTACTGAAATAGAAGGAGAGAGTCACAGAGGAAAAAATTACTTTGTTGAGTTCCTGGAGAAAGTGGGTGACTTGGGTGAATGAGGTATTTTAGTAATGAAATAGACGGAGATAGTCAGACAGGAAAAAATTAATTTATTGAGTGCCTGGAGAAAGTGGGTGATTTGGGTGAACAACGCCAACGAGTTTTTTTCTGTNTCTTATGTCTTCGGTCTTCGGTTTGTAGTTCTTATGTCTTCGGTCTTCGTTTTGTAGACAGCCATGTTTAGAGCCCCGATCTTTTAGTTTCTTTTATCTTTCCTGGAAAAATTAGCTTTATTGACATCCTGTCCTGCAATTTTTTAACTGAAATGGATAATCCCCGTCAAAAGACACATCGCTGGGTCCTAACTCTGATAAGTAGATCCAGGGGGTTTACCCATTCTTTGTTTGTCTTGAAAAGATTCACGGAGAAAGAAGCACAACATTCAAATATTGGCATGAGATAATAGATTTTGTTAATGTTGTCATGATAATAGTAGTTCTGCTTTTATATAGCTTTGTTTGTAGCTCACATCACGTGTCCTTTTTCTTTGACTTTATCCTTGGATATGAGGACAAATATGCATACATCCATTTTTATCGATGAAATGCTTTCATCGCATTTTGCTAGAAATAGAAATAAGAGTGATACAAATATCAAGTATAGAACAGATCTCTGAAAGTAAACTTGTTAACTTAGTGGCAAAAGCACAGTGTATAATTTGGTTACTGGGGTTTTTACGACTTTGGTATAAAGAAGGGTATGAATTTTCATGGTTCTGGCATAAATAACGAATGAATAGCCAATTTTCGAAAAATTAGTATCCGGATGGGTGTGCATTTTCGAAAAATCAGTATCAAAAAATGAAGCTTTGGCGGCATGCCTCTAACTAAATTCTGGTCAAGTGCCACCCCCCCCCCCCTCCCCAATAGCCGGGACATGCTTCTGTACATATAATCCTCATTTAATGTCAAGTCATAAAGTAAAGAAATAAATGAAGAAGATAAACGAAGAAGAGTTCTTTGGACCCAAACAAAGTATAAGTGTTTTCGACAACTTGCATGTATATCTGAAACCCACCTAAAAAATTACAGGATTAAGCTGATTTAAATCGCAAAAACTTTTTATCAAATTTAAAAAGAATAAATAGGAGAATCTTAATTAAGCTATATTTATGGTAAAAGCTTGATTTTGACCGTAAGCCCCCCCCCCCACTCTAATAAGCCAAGAATTGAAAAAAACCCTCACTATCAATCCCCCTGCTAATATCAAATGCCAGGGGTTACCAAATATCCCCCTGGGCATAATAGAGCTTTTAAAATTCCATATTGTAGTTATCCAGACTCCAACATTCCACATTCCACGTTTTCTATTCCGGTTTATCCGCATAGTAATATTCTAGGAGCTTCTTTGGAGCTCGATTTAGGCTCCCGCTGGGATTCACATTCAGCTGCTGCATATGCACGTTGACCAAAACACCCCCTGTGGTCATTTCATATTTCATGCTCGATGTAGGATATTTTCGAGCTCCATCTTTCAGGCTCCATTTTCCTAGCATTTTCGAGCTCCATCCTTTGGGCTCCATTTTCGTGATCTATGGGGCTCTCGTTTTGAACCACTTCGGACCCCGCTTGAGAAGGGAGATTTTAAAGATTTTCATGCTCCAAGGAAATAGCATCTCATCGGGTATGATGTATCGGGCTCTATATCAATCTTTCACTTTGTGAACCTATTGTGCTGGACACATTGGGCTCACTTTTGAAGGATTTTACACCCGATTTATCAAGCTCGATATTAACAATGTTTTCGAGCTACAAATCATTTTCTCTAGAAACTACGTCTACATGATTACAATCGAGCCCCATATGGTAATATCGAGTTCAAAAACAGGGGAAAAAATTTTGAACTGAATATTCCATCATAAACCTTTGGATCCTCGCGATTTTCAGAGATTTTCAGAGATTTTCGAGATTTTCTGTCACTGGTTCATTGGAATTTTTCCTGCATTCTAAAATCTTTGTAAGTAATGGAGTTACATATTTGAACTCTTTCTTTTCTCTTGCTGGCTGTGCATGCCACCGTCTAGTTCTTTTGCTGTATTGGCGTTTGTATAGCATCTTTCTTACCTTTCCTTGAATGCATGTTTAGTCAGAAATTGGGGGCATTGTGATCAATAGATGCAAGCAAGGTTCTTCCAATAAAACTTGGATACCTAAAACAAAACATAATAAGGCACTCAATGATTTAATTCTATGACAAAAGTGCAACATAGTACTTTGTTACTTGCGTAAGTTGGATCGCTTCGGACCAGGGAAAACTATCCAACTTACGCAAAGTCCAACTTATGGGAAGTAGTTTCAATAGAAAGATGCTGATAGGACTTTCAGGTGTGTCCACATTTGTCCGACTAATGCGAATATCCGACTTATGCAAGTCCGACTTGAGCGAGTTTGGCAGTATGTTGTCTTTTCCAAAAAAATAGTTAAACAAATGATTTGCGGTACAGAATTTAAAAGTAGCCTTTATTACGATGAGTCCGTTATTTAATGCTATTTTTAAAACAAATCTATTGCTAAAGGTATTTTTCAAAAATCACATGATTTCAAAGTAATAAAAAGGTGTGAGAATAACTAAATTGGTGAGAGCTGAATATGTATTTGAATAATTATTTGATAATAATGAAAAGAATCCAAAAAGTTGAATTGCTGGAAAAGAGCCTTTCACTATGAAGTGATATTCCAAAATTTGTTTACACTTACATGTGAGAGAATAGGGTATATGCATTCCAGACTTACTCAAAAGCTATCCTTTTGGGGGCATACTTAGTTAGCATGCTATTGAAATTCTCCACAGATGAGGTATGCCTGAAGTGGATGTAATGGCTGAGGCTGGATATGAACTGTTTATCATATACTATGCTGCGTAATGCATCTGCTGCCTTGGATTTCTTGGGAAGTGGGCTCTTTGGTTCTTCATCTGTCAATGGCCCATGATGGCATTTTGACTCTGCCCATTCATGCTCACAGCAAACATGGTGCACAACTCCAAACCATGTTCCCCTAAGCTTCTTGAGATCTCCTTCACAAGTTTGGCAGCAACACAGAAAATGATTAATGATTGCATCTATCCATGGTTTTAACTAAGCACACTCTTTTCCTTTGCTGGCCTGAAAAGGATATGAATTATTGTAAACCTCAACGAGACTGGGCTTGCTCTATTTAGGGGCAATTTCTACCCCTCGAAAACACTTGTCTCCATTTACACCAAACTACTTTGCTAGTTGCTTATCACCAATAAATAAACCGTACTGCAAACGTTTTAAAAGTTAGAAGTTGTTTACCTCTGCAATGGAAGTTCCTGCAAGTGTAGATACTAGAGACTAGCAAAAACCATAAAGCACTTAGCTTTCTATTTTCTATCTCTTTAAAACTTAATGCTTTGACTCAAAATTTTAGTAAGAATTTGATTGTACTTGTATCACAAAAATGAAAAACAGGCAGTTGGGAGAAATCTTTTAAGGCAAATAAAGTATTTACATAGCATCACAGTAGAAAACCTTAAGCACTTCTTCGTGGGTAACATGGACAATGATATTGAACAAATGCACAATAAGGGTGATGATACTTCCGAAAGCTAAAAGATGTGACAAATTGTGAATTCAAATGCAGTATTACATAATTCAAAGCTTTTGACAAACTTTTTGATTTGTGCCAAATGTCTAGTGAGTGAAAGAGTTTCTTCAGTTCCGGATTGTCCCTCTTCATCTCTTTCAAACGATTCATGATTGCACTTGAAGCATCTGTTGTGATTTTTGAAATGTCTACCTCTTTCATCAGTCGGAGCAGAGTTCTTTCTAGGCCTTCTCTTTCCATATTTGTCGAAACTCCTTTGGTTTCCCTAACATCACCTCAATGTCCATCAAAACGTTTGAAAATTTCTCCATTACAACATAGCAACAGCATCGTGCACTGTGTCCTAGTGAATCATTGCGGCCATCACCACACAAGCAGATATCATTATACTCCTTCAGTGTTGCAGAAACAGCACTCCGCATATCATTCCACAAGTTTGTTAATTTCAGGTAGACAAAATAGCCGCTGTATTCTGCAAAATGTAGAATCACCTTGCATGTGCAAATTCAGAAATTTCAACAATAAATTAATCTTTGAGAAATTGAAGATGTATTCTGGTGACCTAATTGCTGATATACAATTTGCCTCAAATAGTATTGAGTTGGCCAGTCTTCTAAAACAAACAAAACATAATTAGCCGCATACTCCCTCATTTCAGTGGAAAATAGTAGGTTTAGAGCCCTCCTGTAATCTTCTATATTCTTGAGTCTACATTCCTGAAATTCAAGCAGGTAGAGATGGTCTAGCCTTCGCATTTCTCTAACATTGTCTGATTCCTTGTATTGGTGGGTTTCCAGTCTTTGCCTCACAGTTTCTGGATTGAAGAAATGAGACCTGATTGCATCAGATATTGTAGAGGCACAAGTAAAGGATAATGGATACAAATACTTATTTGATGTTAACTCACTTGCCAATGCATCTGGAAGAACAATGTTAGGGTCAAGATGGGTATTGCCTTCACAAATTGGTATAGCATGAATGCCTGGGAAAACCCTGATGACCACAGTGCACATGCATTTTGCATCAGATGTCCTTTCACTGTCAGGCCTTCTATGGCTATGAATAGTGGTGAATTCATCAATAATTGCTAGAACAAAATTCTATTTTTTATTGCATTTTGAATGACCTCACCAATTTCATGCTCATAGTTGGCAATAAGTCTTGCCTCATGGACCCTCTCCGTCGTGCTTATACAGGTAACCCCAAGTCTCCTTGCAGTATTGAGAGCAGGCCTATTTAAATTTTCAGAGTGCAGGAAAAGACTGTAGTCTTTTTGCATAAAATTACATTTCTGGCTCCGACCAAAGCAAAGGGTGTGAATAATATTTACAGTTAGTTTGTCAATTAGTGATTCTCTTCGTTCTTTTCTTCCAGGGGATGACATCATGTTCCGTATTACTTGGAAAATGTGTGGTGCACCTGCGTCCAAACAGAGTTGTCGAAAGCGATGTGGTTCATAGATGCAAAGATCAGATGTCCAGGAGTTCCTGATGAGGCTGTCCTTTACCAGCATCACTTCATCTGCAAGCTGATTGTTTGTTCCACCTCTTTGAATCAAATTTTCCAACATGCCTGGAGGAAGGAGGGTATCACCATCAGGACTTCGTCTTATACTACCAAAGGTGGTTGTTGCACAGATTGGCCAACTTGAAGCACCTCCAACTGCATTTTCAGCATCGTCAGCTTCTTGATTTTGTGCATGTGTGTTACCATCATCAATATCAATGCTGGGGTCGGTGTGGGAGTTGCTTGGTGACTGGAGATTGTTTTGCCTTGACACCAAGTGCGAATGTAGAGCACATTCTTGCACGATTTTCTTGTGACCGTCTTTACCAGCTTTCTTCTTGAACTTGTCAACACACTGGTATGAGAGAAAAAATGTTGTTTGCCAAATTTTGTTTGGATGACAGTATTTAGCATTATTAGTAGTTCAAAAGCTTTACAAGTTGCCTTGGGTTATAATCACTGCATGCAATTGTGCACTTTTGAATCCTTAGTATGTGCACATCAGCTGTTTTTCCCTAAAGAATCAGCCCTATTCCCAATGAAACTATGATGTTCTTAATGTATTTTGCCTATGTTTAAAAACCATGAAAAGCGTTGATGTAGCAAGGGGGGTTTAAAAGATAGGGGTAAATATTCTCCTTGTTTCTAAATATTTGACAAAATTTTCATTAGAATGGTGGACTACTTGACCCGTGGAATGGGGTAGTTGACCCGTGAGCAACTTGACCCACCTTTGTATAGGGGTGTGCCCCAAGATTTTGATCACCCCACCCACCCTTATAATGACATCATCATTTGTTGCTGAAATGTTGGCTCCAGACCAAAGCTGTGCAGCATGGGAAGGTGTGCTTGCATGCACCAAAGACCATACCAAAAATGCGTACATAGCAACTGTATTGAGGAGGCTGTATTAGCTATTGTGCCTGCCTGTGTAGGCATAAAGGGGTTGCATCGCACTGCAAGCTTGGGGCAGGAGCAAAATTATACAACTACCTACAATTATACAACCACATAAAACACAGAGATAACCAAGTTAAAACGAGCAATCAAGTAGCATGAAGGTGAGACCCTGGGGGAACATAGAGGCTGACAAGAGGGGGCCTAATTAGGTGCAGCCTGTACACAGTTATGTTAGGTTACAGGTTGTTGAGAGGCCTAAACATTAGGCTAAAGGGTGCTCTTAAAAACCTATACTGTCCTCAGGGACACTAAATTTGTTAGGGGCTGCTGAAAAGGGAAATATTGTATGTGTAGGATGACACCAAAATACCCCTGTGTTTACCCCTGTTTACCATACCCTACAGAGCGGGAAGGGGCAGAAACCTAGCTGAGCTGGGGGTACCAAGGATATGCCAATCCAACAGACGTAGAAGAAAGAAAACCACCTTCGTTTTTTAGCTACTTGAAAGCTAGTAATAACTTACCTATGGCAATACAGTGAAGGCACATTGCATGTAATATGAAGTGAGACTACAGCAGCAGTCTGTTGTTGTTGCTAGGAATAGAAACAACATTTGACGGACGGAACATCATATAGGGCCTAAAATAAAAAATTCTGCAGAGCAAAAAGAGCAGTGAACTACCTGTAGTTTTATGTTCCAAGGCTGGTAGTAGGAGACAAAGTCTCACTTCACATTACCGTTAACATGCAGAACAAGGCGTGGCAATTATAAGTATAGAGTTATCAAAATTATTATCTAAAGAGTTAGTTCAAAAAAGAAGCAGAGAGGTGAACAAACTTGATTTAAGAGCGTTTTCTTGCCATCAGAGCTATTAATTGCGACTGCGGAATCACTCCATCTTGTGAGCCTTTGAATAGCATCGTTCTAGCGTGAAGCAGCAATGAAACAGGGCTGTCCAAAGCGAGTGGAAACATCTGAGGAATGTAGAAATTATTAGTGCATGGAAGACATATTCTGATTGAACGGCATCGAGATAATTTGCCAAGTCAAACAGGGCGTTGAACACACAGCTAGCAGTTGTAGGAATTATCCATGCACAGATGCAGAGTGATGAACGAGCAGCGTATTGTTCCGGGCGGATATCAAGCCAGAATGATGCGAAAATAAGGCAGAGAGTTCCACATAATTAATAGAAACCTTCGATTAGGCTAAGCACGACAGCAAAATGATCTTGAAAAAGACGATTAAAGAAGCCAGCCATTCATGTTGTTGTTGTTCGTTGTTGATGATGCGCCACTGAATTCCCATTGCAGATATAATACAAATGAACATGGCACATTTTAATTAACACTGATGAAGATTGTACGGTAAATGGGACCCCAAGTGGCCCGAAGGCCTCTTGAGGGCCGATAATTGTCTGAGGAAAATATTTGTTACACTGATTTTCCACAAGTTTTAGAACTGATCAGAAAACTAGAGCACAGACTTAAATAGTATTAGCAGACTGAGCCAAATATGGAAGGAGGAAATACGTTCCCAAATTTGATTGGCTAAAGGATGCTTATGTGCAAGAATTACAAAATACGAAACTACGAACCCCAATGTGTAGGATGCAAAGGAACCAATTATGACACATGGTTTCTGTGGGGGAGTATCCCTATGACTGCCATGGGAATGACCTGATAAGGTATGAGGCAATACCAGGGCGTTATTTTCCCGGTGACCGCATGACCATTGGCCACAGGAAATCACAGGAAACAACATTTTTCTTACGGGAAATTTTCAATCATGAATCAGGAATTCAAAATTTGTATACATTTCACAAGAAGAAACTGAATTTTGAACAAATTAAAATGGTAACAGGAATAAAAATACCTTGTCCACACAAAAGAGATTAATTATCTTAAATCAAACAAGTGTAGCAATTATACATAGTTTCTCTAGTAAATCATGCAAACTTCTCCTAAAATTTCTCTCCTTTTTGCATGAAATAGTGACCCTAAACTGGAAATTAAATTGATTAGTGTCACATTTGCCAAGAATTACATAGCTACACAATCTTTGAAATTCATTGTCATAATTTTAGCAGACGTT
>REGM01000702.1:15487-32362 GCA_004194415.1 Aurelia aurita
TAAAAAACGAAAAAATATTGTAAATAAAAGTAGACAGATTAATGTAAAGAATAGAAAAATATTGTAATAGGGTATTAAAAATTAATAAGGTAGGGGAGGGTTGGGTTGGGTAGGGGAGGGTAGGGTATGATAGGGTAGGGTGGGGAAGGGTGGGGAAAGGTTGGGTATGGTAGGGTAGGGTAGAGTATGTTATGGTATTATGTTCGTTTTCTTTATCTAGATTTGTTGTAACTATTTTTTTTCTGGTATTTTAAACGCATGGCCCCTTGTAAACCAGCATTGCTGAATGGGCTACCATGCTTAAATAAATGATGATATGATATGATATGATATAACATTCATAACAGTAGTACTAGTCAGTTTAGCAGTTTAGCAGCAGGTTGTGAAAAACAAGATAATTAAGGATCATTTCGTGCTACTCTGTGCTACTCACCCTTTGATATTCAAATTTAGGAGATTCAGCGGTCGGCGATGTATTCTTATGACAAGTCATGCAGGGCCGATACCAGCCATGGATTCATAGGGGGCAAAGAACCAGATTTTCCGACGACAAAAGCAACAACAACAACAACAGCAAACGCCAGTTGTAGGAACATACGTACAATCAAGCGTGAAATGACTGATTCAATAACTAAAATTTAGAATTATTTTGCAATCCAACCTTGAACCCGTCAAATGTAGTGAATAAGAAGCAAAAGGATGCTCCAGATTCAAAATTCATGTCGTCATTTATCCTCGAACATTAATAAATTCATGTTCAGTGCGTCATTTCTCCGACAAAATCTTTCAAAGGTGGACCTGTAAATCACAAAAAAATCCGACAGGTAGAGTGAAATTTCCGACAAACGGCCTGCTATTATTATTATTATTATTATTATCAAATTATTTACAGTTGGTACAATATATAGTAATATAAAACTAATTCAAACCAACTATTTACATACAAAGAAAACATTACAAAAAAGTTCATTTCTAATCCTCATTATCAACTATTTTTTTTTTTTAACTGCAGATCTTGCATGTGCAATTTTGCCCATTCCATTCTTTGGTCATCCTTTTAAATATTGCTGCTGAGTTTGCATTTTTTATATTATCAGGTAAAGTGTTCCAAAGTAGAGCTCCTTTGAATACAAGTGAATTATTTCCGAATGTGCTTGCATTTCCTTTTGGTAATTGCAAGAGATTCTTAGTTCGTAGCTCGTATTTCACGTCCTTTCTTTCGAAGAATGTCCACATGCTGGGGGCGCTCCGCCCCCCGGCCCCCCCCACTGGCTTCGGCCCTGAAGTCATGCTTGATTATTTCATATGCAGTTTCATTCTAAAAATATGCAGGATTGGCAGGCAGGACCAGGGGGCAGGACTGTATTTTCTATCTTGGTCATTAACATTAATGATCCATTTCAGATTGAAGTCTCTTTCACCTAGACACTGATTAATCGACTGATGTCGAAGATTATTCAATGTGTCATTGTTTCACAAGAAGGAACCGTGACAGGCTAATGCACGGAGAGCGCAAAAATCCAGACTGTACAATCTTGGCTTATGACAGACTTTCTAATTACTTTACATTTTTAGAGAGTTTTTCCATACAAACATTTTCAAAAGCGCCTATAAAATCTCAAATTGAGACAAAATAAATTCGACGCTGTTTTCCTCGTATTTCCAATGCATTCTAACGCTATTTCACTTTAGTTTGAACCAAGCTTACGTTCGGGCTTTTGGCGCCCTCTTGAAATGTTAGGCGCCTTCGGCGCCCCCATCTTTTCATGTCGCTGGGGGGCACGTGCCCCCTGCTCCCCCGCCCACCACGCCATTGGCTGAAATTAGCTACTTTCTTCCGCAAATGTGAGGGATTTTCTCGAGATAAGAAAGGCCCCTCGAAAAACCTTCAAAAGTGGCTTAAGATTGCGATAAAATCCCCCCCACAATTTTCTGCCAGGCCAGTTTCCAGTCAGTGGAATTTTCCGAGCGGGCAGAAATTCTTTTGTTTACGACAGAAAATGTCACTTTACAATTGAATAGAAATTTAAGGTTGAATGACTTTTGATTGTTTAAAAGTCCGCCCGCTCGGAAAATTCCACTGACTGGAAATCAGCCTTTCCAGCAATGATTTGCACCTTCTCTGACACGTGTTTAACTGTTTGTGTTTGAAGAATGAAAGCATTATGGAAGGGGTTTTGCTCAAACCGGAAGGAATACACCTATATAGGTAGGTTAATAGGAATCAGGAATTTCTGTAACAATAGGCAATATTTATGCACACAATCAAAACAATTGAAAGATATTCAAGGTATCTTACAGACATTGTCCGTGTAGAGCCCCATCGCCCTTTTCCGATCACAGGCTGCTGTGAGCGCTTTTCGTGTACAATCGCGCGTTGTTTGTTTACAATAGGACTGGGTCTTCCAATTAAAAAGCGCGCGAAAAAGTACTTTGCTGACGCCATGAGCTTCATGTTCAGACGTGGTTTACTTTTTTCTGGCGTGTGAATCCAAAGATATGAGAAGTTGAAAAAGGCCTACCAGTGATGGAATCACAAGTAGTCGTCATTTTTCCCTTCGTGTTTCCTTGTAGCAATTATATCTTATCTTGTTTCTCTACTACTGTTCACCAGAACCGGAGTCAAAACATTTCTACTTTTTACTCCAACTCTCTAAACGGATATTTACAAAAGAATCTCGATCATAATATCTCCGGCTTCCCAGCCGGGGGTAAATTTCTAACTGCAGTCAGATAGGCTACAAATCGCCCTTTTCCGATCACGAGGTTTGGCTTCGAATCCTGTGAATGGATTATTATTATTATTAGTATTAATTCTTTCCTTTAAAGTTGGCTAAGTAACTATAGCTATAATGGCTAATTAAGGCCAACTATTTACAAAAATATATGCTGTAAGAAAAATATAATTTACAATACAATGCTGTAAGAAAAATATAATTTACAATAAAAAACCTAAACCAGGATAAAAAGTTTTGTATAATCTGCAGTTGCAGGCTTGGCATTAATGGGCTTTAATAAGTCTTTTGAATATCTGAAGGGAGTCTGAATTTTTCAGTTCTGGTGGTAGTGTCTCCCATACTTTTTCCCCCATAAATCTGACTGTATCGATTCCAAGGCAGGTTGCAAGTGAATGGATTCTCTCTCAATGAAGAGACGGGGTGGAAGGTGAAATAAACAAAGAAACCTCACCAGGGGGTTCCATTGATTTTGGATGTGCATGAGGTAAGGTCTGAATTAATGCTAGGGGGCATTGAAGAATGAGAGGGGGGCAATGAGAATTGATGTTTTCAAGGAAAAATAAATTCCTAAAAATTTATTTTCAATTTTTGATGCTAAGTTGTATTTATGGTAGGCACAAATTCGCTAATTCCTCAAAAAGAACCCTTTCCTACCTAACTTCACATTACCTTTTGCCTGTTTAGAGGATTTCTACTTCATTTAACCCCTTCAATTCAAGAACAGTCCTCTCTGTCTTAGACGCTGTGAAATATCTCCGTACTCACTGGGATGATAAAATTTTTGCTGTGCTGCTATGCTAGAGTGTTCCCAGTTATCTTGTAAAAGCCTGTAACTGTCCATTGTAAATTTGACGTGGTGTTATTGCACGAGGCAAAATGTTAAAGAAAATGCAAAGCAGGGCAGTTATTAGATAGTTAGCTGTTTTATGAAAGCTAAACGAAATATTTTAATATTTATACATAGATGCATCTGCTCCTGGCCTTCAAAAGTTGCTGTCAGAAGATCCACTACCCCATCATTGGGAGGATGTAGCAGATGTTGAGACTTTTGAGAAAGTCGTCAAAAATACGTATAACAAGGTTTGTTTGATCTCCATTAACCCTCAATGTGATATACTCGAGACTTCGAATTAATAAAGGGTATAAAAAAGATCTGCTTGTAAGGTTCTCTTGCGTTACACGTATTTTTTTTTATAAGGAACTAAGAATTTGAGCCAGTACTGAAAGTTTCTTAAAAAGTATCTTCATGTTTACTTCCTATGCCCTCCTGAACATTTCAAAATGAATTATTTTTAAGACTAACCACTGATGATGCAGGAAACAAGTGCAAATAAAGCAAAGAGATGCTAAGGATTTCCTTGACTAGAATGAATACTTTCTCGAATAATTTTTTCCATGTACTGGAATTATATCAATTTTTTTATAAAAGTACGTGTAATTGATCTTCAAAACAAATGCGCGTCGACTGATGATGCATATAACATAGTAGTATTCTTAGTGTTTCAAAAGATAGAGGAATGTAGCTTTTAATAAGATTAAGTAAAGATTCTATCATTTTCCGTACAAAAGCAAGCGAAAGAGAGACGCAAGCCAAGAGTTGTCTTTTGTAGCCATGTCTTGGGTCAATGCCTCTGATACTTATATAAATTTTGTATGAATGTAATGCTTTGAAAGTATGTGGCAATGAACAATGATTAATGTATTCTTTTTTATTGTCTTATATTGTTGTCTTAAAATATTTCTTTTCCAGGCTGCCCGACTTCTGAATACAGGCAAGGCCACGCAAATTTCCACACTCTTCATGACTGCCAATTTGGATTTTGTTGCCAAACTGAAGAGTGACAAAGAAAGAGCGAAACGGTCAGTTTCTTTGCAAGCATGATGCTTAAGTACCGCATGCTAACCATTTGGCCAAAATGTCAGTGATATTTCCACTTTAAAATTTGGTAAAACTGTGTAATTTAGCATACACACATCTTTTTTATAAGAAACTTATATTTTGACCCACTGCTGACAAGTTCTTATCATCTTCATCACCGAAAACTACTTTTTGTCTTCAGGCTATTAACAAGAGTACTGTATGTACCATTTGATGGCATGGACATCGGAACATCCTTCACGTCAGGCCTCCAGTTTGACAAACTTTACAGGGCAGCCAAACGAGACGCTAGCCATTGCATCAGAAAGGTGATTAGGCTTTACGGCCTGTGCAAGAGGGAAGACTTACTGTTTACGGATCAGAAAGTGGCACTTGCCCGAATTGATGATGCCCTCAATGGCAAGGCAGATCAAAGATCTGTAATGAATTATGGCAGAGGGCTTTTCTTTCTGTACAAGGTTAGCAGTCTAAAATGTTCCATTTATTTGATACCACCATTGTCCTTGTGTCCTTTATCAACTGTTTGCAACTCATGGTCTGATAGAGACAATCATATGTATTGCACACGGGAAAGGAATCATACTGCATTTTTCATTCAAACTGAGATAAAAGAATTGTTAGTAAAATGAAACATTCGACACAAGATTGTGATCTAAGAAGGGGAAAACGAAAAATGTGTCTATTAAGAACATCCCAACTTGCAATACACAATTGAGCAATGCTGATGTAAATGAATAAATCTAATTTCTTGGATATTTCTTGAAGCCTTAGATTATTAATAATTTCTTAATAATCTAATGCCTCCAAGAAAAGCAATCTCATCCTTTGACAATCAGCATATATGAAAAGTATTGAAAACAAATGAAAAGTTTCGATTTAAAATGAAAGAAATATGTAGAAACTGATAGGTTTATGATTGTACTATGATTTATACTCGTGTACTATGATTAATAATTGGAATATCTATCCAAATCAAAGTGAAAGATTTTCCTTTCAGATCCTCGAGGAAATCAATTGCCTTGAGCATTTTGAAATTGCGGCCACTTTCGTAACTGAAAAGTCACTGGAAGCAGTGAAAACCCTGACTGGAGATGGAAAGCAGGTGGTGGCCGACGACGGAGAACGTAAATACGTTAGTGTGCTACGCTTCGCACTGACGATGCCGCAACAGGTTAGTCGTCCTTAATTGTATCATTTCTCATACACAACTAATGCGAAATTAAATTACCCTTTCTTTGTAGCATCAGTTATTCAGGAAAAGGTTTCTGATCTTTATATTGGAGAGGGGAGGGGGGGGGGGCGAACAGGACGTTTAAATGGACATGGACCAGGGTGGTCTGGAGCTTGGCTTTTAGAAAGTTACCTACTGCTAACTGTCAATTTTGCTTCCTTCACATCGATTGTTAATAAAAATGTCGGCTGAAAACTAATCATTTTTCGTGATTTTAGTCTAAAGGGGCACATATTTGAGAACAATCTACCGAAAAATTGACCTTGTTTAGAGAACTTGCACCTTCAACCCCACCCATATAAGCGGCATATACCCGTACCCTTTACATGTTATGTGCCCCAACCCCCTCCTCCGATAAACAGAGACGGGAACCAGTTTTGGACCGAGGCCGAATTGAATGGCACAGAACAACTAAGCAAGTGTGCTTAACAACAATACAGGTTCAACTTCAACGACGACTTGCTGCATATTCCAACACATAATAGCGTTTATGCAAGCTTTGATTAATTATATTACAATTTTGCTCACAATAATGATACCCTACAAATTTCTCAAAAGTAAATTGGAATGATTCAAAAACAGACCAGTATTTGTGGATGAAGCTAATATTCATGTAATCTCTGCTTTAGATAAAATTCAAATTTAGTTGCATTAGTAAAATTATATCAGTTGGTTAGCAATCTTCATTAATGTCTCTAATGCATTTTATGCTTCAATTTAAGGCCAAGAATTACGTGACTGGCATAAAGGAAACTAGAAAATGTGCATGCAAGAACGTCATTGCTTTTAGCCCATCAAACATGGCAATTTTGATGGGAAAGGATGAGGATTTTGCCAACATAATCAAGCAGTCGGTAAAAGAAGACAAGGCTGGCTGCTTGAGGATGAACTACAACATTATTGGCAAATCAATGCGTTGTGTCCACATTCGAGTGAACATGTTGCCTGTGGAACTGGCACGCATGGTAGACAGAGGTTAGTTGAATAGTTTTGTTGTTTGTTCTGTTATCTCCAATCCTATAACATCATCACTATCTGTTTAAGATATATAAAGTGTACAATTCTTGAAAGATACTTCTTTCTTTAAAAATGAAATTTCATTTGACTATTGAGCTGACGAAATACCAATTTTGCAACAATGGATTCGCTAAAAATCATCAAAGCAGATTGATGTGCATCCAGAAAACCAAATACAGGCAATTCAAAAAAAATTTTCGTGCTTCCCAAACAGTACGATAACAATTGCTAACTTGAATGGAAAAATTTATTTCATCAACATCGGTTTCTAAAGCAATGAGCTCAATGACTTTATAAGAAACTCAGCTATCAGATCACTGAAAAATTGAGCAACTTCTATACTTTGGTAAAAATTTCAGAAACGCTTTTTGTTAAGGACACCCATAACATGTTTTCATTGTATTTTCACTTGTTTCTTGTATGGTGTTACTCAGAAGGTACTTGAATAAAGGAAGGTAATCAGCAAGGTAGAGTCTTAATCTTAAGAACCTTTCTGTACTGTGTGAAATTCTTAGTTTCTCGTAAGAAAAATACCTTTCTATTTGTAGCTCCTTTTTGGGAGATTATGATGAAATAGTCATCATTTTAAAGCTGGCAACTAGCAAAATTTGATCGCTGTTTCAATTTTGGATTTTTCCATTCAAATCACATTTCTATGCTTATGCAATGAACTGTGGCCTCCTTTCGTTCATAGTTTTCAATACAGATGAGAGAAATGCAGAGCAGCAAACTATTGTTATTGAGCAAGGTATATATAACAGTTATTTCAGCTTAATTAATATTCTTAAAACGAAACAAAATCGAAACTTGTGAGGAATCCTTCAATTCCTCATAACACTTTCAAATTCAAAATGACAAGCATGCTTCGTTTTATACTCCTACATTACAAGCGACTTTTTAAAAATGCTTCATCTCAAAATCCTTCAAAATAGGTCCAAAATTCTTAAAAACTATCAAGCTATGATAATCAACCTCTACCTGTCTATCTTACCGCTCAAACAGTTACTAGGTTTATGAAGAGGCTGCTGTATAATCGCATACACTTGGGACTGTCATTCAGCCTCTTTTTGTATATTTTACATTTTCATGAGGCTGGATTGCTGGCAGATTTGATCAAGGATTTTAGGCCTATTTTGAAGGATTTTGAGATGAAATATTGTCAATAAATCTTTTTTAATTTGAGAACGACACGACCGATCTTGACAAGTTCATATGTTAGATACACAGGTACTATAAGTTTGTAGAATTCTGAAAAATGGTTTGGGAGTTACAGGCTTTCAAAATTCTAAACATTGTCTGACTCACCCGGCGGTTCACCCTTTTTGGATCTATTTTTTGTTATGGATATGAAAGCAAATTTTATCTATATTTAGCTAAAGTTGCTGAATCTTCAAATGCTGAATCTGCATTCGAAGTCACCGAATCAAAAGATACCACATCTACAACCGAGAAAGCTGACAAAGGTTTAAATTGCAACTTCTTTGAACAATTATATCAGTTAAATCTCTTAAACATGGTTTGAATCGCACATGACTAATAATAAGTTATATATATAATTGGTTGTTACACATATGTTCCATGGATATTGGACATTAACAAAATACTTTACTAACAATCAGACCATGCCTCAGAAACAATAATTCTCCTGCCGATATCTTAGATTTATTATTTTCCGATTCTTTCACAGATATCGTCATTGATGGAATAGGGTGGGAAGAAGGAGATGATATCTCAATAGCCAGCGACAAACATGACGCAGGTAAGCTGAATACGATTAACTACATTCCTTCAGTATAAATTTTCGAGTTTTTGGAACTGAATGCGTTCAGTTCAGTTCCGTTTGGAACTGAACGCGTTCGAATGGTCTCTTTGTCAAATTTTCAGACTTGCCCTTTTTTAATAATATTGGCATAAATTCAATAAAACGAGCAGAAAGATTCTTGTTGTAATCTATCGATAAAAGTCTGACTTCAATGTAGATACCAAGATTTGGTACATTTATTAAGATTGAGGTGTTTTCGGAAAGGTGATCGCAATGTGATGTCGGTCAAATCTTTCGTTAGGCCTATAAAAATGGCTGGTCAGTGTTTTACTTAGAAGGGAGTCTGAAATTATCTCTTTTCTTTAAAGTAATGCAATTCTTTACAAACTAAGACACTAGGTCCTTGAACGCACAGTGATGCAATGATTAATAATATTCCATGACAAAAAATATATCTAAGGCTGCCTAGAAGGTAATTACTTCAGAGCATGCTGTAAAATTTTCAATAGATGCATATATGCAAGCTTCTTTGACCAACCTAACACAGCAATTCAATTCATACGAAGACAGTATATCTTTCTTTTTTCTGCAGGAGATGTGATTATCGAGGAGCTGGATAACATGCCTTCAACGACGATTTCAGCTCAAGAGCCGATTCCATCAACTTCCAATGGTATGTAAAGGTGGTTTTCAACTAGGCAAGAAATTTCTTCTGACTAGACACATTTTTCTGTTTGAATTTATTTTGAATCAATCTTACTCTCTCGCGACAAATTTTCTCGGCATTTTTTGCGTCGCGCGACATTTGTCGCAAAGTGGAAAACCAGCTTAAAGCAATGCATGACGACATCTTCAAATGGTAATAGAATCTACAGTACTGCTGCACCGAAACTGTCATATTATTGGAACATGTTTTCGTTCTGGCAGATCTAGCTTCTTCAGATAGCGACGAAGGACTTCTTTCTTTCAACTTCGTATTGTCAGGAATCAGACAATTTGCAGCTGTGGCATTCTCCAAAACAATTCCAGACAGAACCATTGGAGCGTAGATTTACTAGAATAAACACTGTTCGGAATAGACAAAGGTTAACTTTATAACAACAGAATCTGTCAAGCTGCAAACGACATAAACATAAATAATCATATTGTATTGAAACAAACGAACTAGAAACAAACGATATCAACTATGATAACCCTAAACAACTATGAACATAAACTATCATATTATATAGAAACAAACGAACTAGAAACAAACGATATCAACTATGATAACTCTAGACGTAAATGTGTCTTTTATGATCATACATGCTTTTTTATAAACGTTTATATTGATAATTACATAAATCCTACATTTGCAGATCCCGTTGAAGAACAAGCAAACGGCATTTCGAGTCAGAGAAAAGGTATGATGGGTATAAATTTTTTGTGGCACCAAATAATCAAGCCACGGTAGACTAGATTCGTATTGATTTACCCTTTTCTGAAACTGCTGGGTGTCCCAAAATAAAGCTAGTCAATTTGATTGCGTTCAGCGACTTAATTGCCTAAGCAAAATGGAAAGATAATACATCGAAATTCTTGGATAGAACTTTGCGTGAACTTTGACACCTCACTTTTAGATATTTTTACCTTTCTGATCTTATAGAATGCACCTGCACATTTACGATCAAGCAAAAACGACAGCTTCGAGCATGTCTTCTCGTATAAATTGAGGGGTGAACAAAAAGTGCCTAGTTTTTTTTTAATGCAGTATACAGAGAAGCCATTCATTAGAAACAAACTTGGGACCATTCATTATCGGGAGTATTATATAGACGACATAAGTGGAAACAATCCATCAGAAATAGGAACTAGATTTTGCATTCAGTTCAGGCTTGAAGAAAGAAGAGGTGGGTATATTCAAATTGTGCTCTTTGAGTTGCAAAATTAATGTAAGTAGAGTGAACATAATATTACGAGAAAGCGTTTGCTTTCAAGAGAAAAATACGATAGGTGTTATAACATACAAAACGTTCCACATAGCTGTTTGCTTTTACAGTACAGTTGCTCAACGAAACATTGAACACATGTAGACATTAAATCTGAAACTACGACATGTATTTCTTCTTGTGAAGGAATATTATATGCCTTCTGACGTCCACCATTGATTTTGCAACTCTTAGGTTAAGATTAAGAAAGCCCACCTGCATAATAAAAATTTCATCTTCTATTTATAGATATTTTGCTTTTAGGGAAAGGAACAAAAGACAAGCTGTGTGACAATCTTTCGTCAATGTTTCTGCCAAAGACCGCAAAAAGAAGTCGGAAATGATTGTTGATTAAAGTAACTTAGACTTATGATTTTAGTTATTGCTACTATCACCTTGACCACTACTCTCTTGCCGCTCAAACTAAGACTCGTAATGTTATAGCTTAAAGTAAGTCAACGGGGTTAAAAGGCAACTTAGCTAGGGGGACTGGGTCCATGTAAATAGAACCTATTGTATTTGATGTTTTCGATCGATGAAAACAATAGGAAAATAAGTGGCGCGTGCCGTTCTTTTGTGCTATGTTTAGACTAGATCGCTATATCTCCGTTCATTTACTTTAACAATAGGACTTGACTTTTCTGTCTCGATATTTTTTCACGTCAGTCAATTTCAGTCCAACAAGCAGCCAAACGTTGTAGAAGAGTAGACTTATTACCTGAGTCCCTTGTTTCTCTGTGCTCTTTGACTTGATGATGTTGCATCGGCAACAGACTATTGAGCAAGGTTTAGCACAGGGATACAAAAGACTTCGCTAATTAGTTCAGTTGAAAAGGCGAGAAAGGCGTCGAAGAAGTATTTCTAAAACTTAGAACTTTTGCTTCATCAGTCGAATGCTCAACGGCCTCGTTTCTGGCGAAGTCCTATTTTTGAGATAGCAATTTGAGTCCTAGCTTGAGCGATAAGGGAGGTAGTGGTTAAGGTAGGTAGTAGTAGCGATAACTAGGACGAAAATAATGGGTCTAAAATGTACTTACAGCTTTCAGGAGACTTTAGAATGTGAAGAAATTCATTTGAACTTGTTGCTGTTTCTCCATATGTCTCAATTTTCCTAAAATCTGTAGCCTAGATTTTGTGCGTGTCCACATTCCAAGTTCTTTCCCTTGTTCGTTCTCAGCGGCAGCATTGTAGAGAGTTTGCAAGTTCTCTACAGAGGGACTCAAACAAAACATGTTTAGGTAGTTCAGACACAATAGGAGACAGATGGACTCTTGCCTTGCCCAATGCCCTTCTTTAGGTGAAACACCTTTTGATTCTAGATATTTCTCTCCTCTCTGCCTATTAGACTTTGTTGCCACAGCTCTCTTTCGTCTTCTCGGTTCTTCCGAAGTAGATGCAGCTTTATGTGTTGTTCCCCAAACGTTATCGCATCGATGACATTTGCACTCCACTGTGCAACTGACTTTGCTGGAGAAGCAGGGGCATTTCGACTTGCGCTGTCCGGCGACATCATTGCAAAACAGCATTTCCTCTTTCAGCTTTGATCTTCCAGTTCCGCAGGTACATTTCACCTCCTTGCGTACTGGTTCTGGGCCATCTGATTCCTCTAAATTGTTCTCGCACCTCTTGCAATTGCAACTTCTACTGCATGATTTTCCAAACTTCCTACATGGACACCTCGACTTGTAAACAAGACTATCACTGCAGCCTGGGCCCGATTGCTTGTTTTTTCCACAGGAGCATGTAATTTCTGTAAATTATAATCATATTTACTGTCGAAAAGTCTTGCCTTAGTACATAATGCTTTAAACCGACCAGAGTTCATCAGGATATTTTGAGTCAAGGGCTTTAAAATAGATATTACAATACTAGCCAATCATGGTGGTTTAATCGCTAAACAAATGTTAGCAAATGAATACCTTCTTCAACGTTTTTAGAACTTTAATTGTTTACAAGGGTAAAGACTTGAGTGATGCTTGGAACAATACCAAACATGTTTTTTCAGCTTATCTAGAGTTCTAGAGTTGGATGTTTTGCAGAAAATGTAACTGAAATTGAAGACATTGGGCATGCTTTTCCTTCTCTTTCCAAGGTTGCAAAATGTTGAGCCCCTTTTAAAGATTTCGTCATCACAATGATTGATGAAATATAGTGAAATTGAATTTATTCTTGTGTTTAATTCTGTTTTGTATCATAGTTATTCTATTTATTCCCTTTAAAGTTAAGCGATAGCTGTTGTTGATGTTTTAAGAAAATTGTTATTAGTTTCGTTCTTCGTGTAAATTTTCTGAATATTGCTCTTTCAGATAGAGATAATAAAAGTGCTATCAAAGGTTCTAAAACTGTTGTCCTTTCTCTCCGGTACCTTCCCTTGAACCTTCTTTTACGCTTAATCTTAGCAAAAGCAAGAGATGAACAGTCAGAAAAAAAGGATTTTGCCAGATCGAGTTATTTTTTATGTATCATTTCCTTCCATTCATTTTTTCGGACTGACAATTCTGAAAGAAATAAAACAGTATCTAAAAACTGTCTTTCTGGCATAAACATTTCTTTTCTGGCTCAAAATAGATATAGCTATTTTTGACGAAATTTTCAATCGAACTATTTGCACATGAAACATTTCTCATAAAAAGAAACTTTTTAAGATTTTAAAGAGAAGTTTATCAAAATATAATTTGTCACAACTTCTTACCTTGCACATTGCTTGGTATTTGCTTTCCAGTAACATCAATGATTGTTGCATTGTAATGTGAACGAAAATATAAAACATATATGCATTCTTCGTATATAATTTCACTTGGAAGAAATGGTACGACCGGCATTTGATTTGACGACGAAATAACAAAAATTGGCATTTTGAGAATATCGGAGCAAACTCTCATAACTAAGTCGCCGAGATTTGAGGCCCATTCTCCAGTCACCCTAAACGACTGGAAATCTTCCAAATTCCTGTCGGAATTCAAAATGAATTGATGGTAGTATGGTCGAGATTGAACAGTATCAACGAATCGTTGGCGTAAAGTGAATACATCATCGTCTTCTGAAAGGGTAACTTAGGTATTTAGCTGTGTATAGCGTATTCATCACATCCAGCCGTCTTCGCTGAATTTGGTGCATTTAGGAATTCAAAATGAATTGATGGTAGTATGGTCGAAATTGAGCAGTATCAACGAATCGTTGGCGTAAAGTGAATACATCATCGTCTTCTGAAATGAAGGCCAGGCCTATTCCATTCAGATGATCGGTAACTTTCAAGGGAAGTTGTGTGCTTCCAACTAGTTTATGAACTTGCCTGACAATAGAACGAAATGCACAGTCTCCATCAGGTGCAACACTTTCAACACCAAGGCCAAATGAGCGCAGGTTCCTTAGCAACGTTACTTCTTCAAGGTCTGAATCTTGTGAACAGAGATTGTGAAGCATATTAATGTTTCCAATGCAAGTTATTGGCGATTCAAAAACATCATAATCACGTCGGTTGCATTGTTTCTCGAAGTTTTTAAGAATTTCAAAAGATTTCAGCGTTTGGATGGCAATTTCTTCAAGAAACGATTTATTTAAAAGGTCTTCGATATTTTCAACCAATATTGTATCCGTATCTTTCCAATTTTCATGTTCGGCAAGTCCACTTCCAAGTATACCTTCATCGGACGTCATTGGGGCTTCAAACATCGGATCACAGTCAATTTGACTCTCATAACTTTTCTCGGCAAGGATAAAATCACTAATTGAAGCCTCAACCGGGCGACAAATTTTTGTTCTCTTGTTGCATTTATGATTTCTGCCAATTAATTTTATGTTGTANCGGTTGCATTGTTTCTCGAAGTTTTTAAGAATTTCAAAAGTTTTCAGCGTTTGGATGGCAATTTCTTCAAGAAACGATTTATTTAAAAGGTCTTCGATATTTTCAACCAATATTGTATCCGTATCTTTCCAATTTTCATGTTCGGCAAGTCCACTTCCAAGTATACCTTCATCGGACGTCATTGGGGCTTCAAACATCGGATCACAGTCAATTTGACTCTCATAGCTTTTCTCGGCAAGGATAAAATCACTAATTGAAGCCTCAACCGGGCGACAAATTTTTGTTCTCTTGTTGCATTTATGATTTCTGCCAATTAATTTTATGTTGTAACAATAGAAGATTATGGATAATATTGCTTCCAATAATTCAGGTCCTATGTTTGAAGCCCCAGACACAAGAGATCTATTAAGAAGCCGGTGAAGTCGTTCGTTTGCTTCAGTGCCACTTCCGGGCTGTATACCAGATAAGCAGCCGTTTAAAATATGCTTTTTCAGTTTTTCTATTTCATTCATAAGATTATCGTGCTCTTCCATTTTGGAAAGCGTTTCTCTCCATCGATTCAGAAAGATATTGAGGTTTTCAACGATTTTATCTGGTTCTGGGGTGCTTCGCAAGCGCCTAGACCCCATGTCATTGTCTTCACGAAAAATTAAACCAAACTCGGAAGAAAATTTTTGGCAATGTTGGTCCTTCTTGTGTTTTATCATTTTTACGACCCGTTGAACAGCGTGGAACAAATCTAGCTTTATATCAATATCATTGCCAAATATTTCTTTGTAAAATTTGCCATCTCCTCCTGCCCCACAACATTTGTCCAAACAAACGTATCTCAGGNAGCAGCCGTTTAAAATATGCTTTTTCAGTTTTTCTATTTCATTCATAAGATTATCGTACTCTTCCATTTTGGAAAGCGTTTCTCTCCATCGATTCAGAAAGATATTGAGGTTTTCAACGATTTTATCTGGTTCTGGGGTGCTTCGCAAGCGCCTAGACCCCATGTCATTGTCTTCACGAAAAATTAAACCAAACTCGGAAGAAAATTTTTGGCAATGTTGGTCCTTCTTGTGTTTTATCATTTTTACGACCCGTTGAACAGCGTGGAACAAATCTAGCTTTATATCAATATCATTGCCAAATATTTCTTTGTAAAATTTGCCATCTCCTCCTGCCCCACAACATTTGTCCAAACAAACGTATCTCAGGTTTGTATCATTGGACTGAGATCGTATTCGTATACCGCTTAGTAAGTCTCGCAGCTCCTCGTGTCCAACAGACTGCGTAAGTTTCCAAGCGACAACCTCTTTATTTTCATTCAATACGATAAATAAGTTTTCATACTGTTTCACGAATTTCGAATCAATCTGGCGATATATTCCAACGCTTTTACTAATTCTGAAAGTATGATCAGTTGAAATATATTCTCCGATTTTTCTTTGTTTAACATCTTCATCATAAAAAAATTTTTTCCTTTGAAAATCATCCAAAAACAAATTTGTAATCTTATCGTTACTTGGAAAGGAAAACATCACGTTATCTTCAAAATTGTCATACTTTGCCACATTTGCATTATCGGGGACTAATTTTCCATTTTCGACGAAATATCGGTTCAACTTCCTTATATATCTTTTATAGCTCAAACTAGCTAAACTATCGCTAATCTGAAGGAAGTTGACCCCATGACCAACAAATTCGTTCACCAAATCAATGAGATCTAACGTGTATATTGTTTTGTGATAAAAACGCAAAGGAAAGAACGGATCAGCAAACATCTCTTTCATCAACTCAGGATTGGCAGAAAGATACCTGTGACCATGCCTGCATTGGTAATACCTCTGAATGAGAACAGAATTTTCGCCAATATCAAGAATCAGTCTTGGATTTCTTGGACTTTTCCTGTGCAGAACATTTGTCCAGAAACTGGCGATGAGATCTTCCTTGTGCACAGGGCATTTGATTTTAAGATTTCTGTGGCTTATTGGACACCAAATGAATACCTTTGGAAGGAACTTTACCGGTGGCAACTCTGCACTTTGCTGGTGATATGCTGGTGGTTGAATAATGCTTGCGAATCGAGGACTGGCTGGAGCTGCTTCGAACTCTTTGATAACTTCATTCACATATAATTCCGACTCTTTATCAATAACTACTGCAAAGACAGTACCAAACAACAGTGGCAAAATCAGAATATTAAGGATAAATTCCATCGCAACACAAATTTTCTATCAAGCACGCGCGTCCATACTCAACGAATAGCAGTTGCGAATTAACTTAGTGGCAAACATGCCTTTGATACTAATTTATTGTTCAAGTACAAGGAAACCGCAATTGTGAACAAAGCCTTAAACTTTTCTCAATAGTATTTCCTAAATACCCTAGTATATCAGATGTCCTATTCATCTTCGAGAAGTGGCAACATTGCCACATCCACATCAACTATGCTGGCACATTATTAGGAAGTAATCAAATCCTGTACTCA
>REGM01000703.1:0-10205 GCA_004194415.1 Aurelia aurita
CGAAATATTTAACTTCAACTTCCATCTGTCAAATGCATTGCTTTTATGAAGGTTGTAGAATAAAGCTTTAGCACCTTACAACTTGATGTCAATAAGTATATGCAAGTATATGTGAGCAGGTCGAAGTCGATTGTGTTTTGCCCTGTGTTTTCTTTTTATTTCTCTTGGAACGATTGATCATGTATACTTTTGGCAATTTTTTTATGGGACAGGGTATACTTTTGGGGAATTTTTTATGGGACAGGGTTAGGGCGTGAAGGGGTTTTCCGCAAACCCCCGTCACTTTCCTAGTCAAGTACCCCCCGGGGGTCATGTTGGGAGGGGACCCCAAATGTACCCCAGGTAAAGGATTTATCCTCTTCAATGATGTGAAAAAGCAAGACTTTAGAAAATGGTCTTGAAGAAAAGAACATTCTGGTTTATGCTCAAATGTTAATTCATGCAATTTGCTTTGGCTTTCTATCTCCAAACTATTGAAAAATATAAAAAAGTTACAAGAAAGTTGTTTATTGTAGAGAAACATCTAAATAGTTGAGAAACTAATTTCTCACGATGACTAATATTTGAGAAGAAACTAATTTCGTTGCTCACTAAAGCTAAAAGTAGGGCTACCTTAATTTCAAATTGTTTTGATAGTTAAAATCCATATATACTACCTGGTCTTCCAAACAAGTATGTTCAAGTAAAAGTATAACTTTTACTGCTGTTAATTATTTCACTGGAAGGATTTGAATCCAATTTGCCAATTTCTATTTGCGAAAGGGAAATAAGAACCCTTTTGTGTGCAGGCAACAATTTTTAGAGCTGTATGTACTGTATGCTATGTTCATTAAATTTACAGCTCCTGTAATCAAAGCTATCTGTCCAATAAATCTTTGGGCAAATTACACCTTTAGCAATGGCCTACTCCCCATTCTGTGTTAACTAAGATAGTTATCATCCTTTGTGAGGTTGCTATAACTGGAAACTCATTGCGCAAGCAGGTTTAGATACCAATCAAATCTCCCCGGCGATGATAGTTCGATCATTATCAACCAATCAACTGCTGGGAAAAAAAGCAAGCTTCCACGTGACTTTTTTATGCATATGAGCATTGCTGTCGTTTAGTATTCCTCTTTGATCAAATATCCGAGCAGATCAGATAGAACACGAAAATTTGTTTTTGCTGCGAACTCGAAGCAGACGTATTCAACGCAAAGAAGCTCTCTGGGCTTTTGTATACGATGCCAAGTGCCGCTGCGAAGTGACAGTATATCTAAGACGCTGAGGGAAGTCTAAATTTGACAAGAAATACAGCTGTGATTAGCTTGGTGGTTGGTGGTAAAGCTGAAAACACAATAGATGAACAATGGCAAGACAGGAATGAATGATATTCGAGTCGTTCCGAACAGTGATATTTGGTTCATGGAGCTGGCCTAGATGCAGAATGTGTGACATTGAAATTGTCATTACACAGCCTTTTTTTGGACTAACGCATTGGCGAATAACATTGCCAGAAAGGGCAGACAAGTAAAGACTGAAGTACTGAGGGAATACAACTTCTCTGTGTTGACTGTGGACAGCGACAGGAAATCTCAGGAAATTCTTCACAATGATTTCAAAAGCGGCCAGAAGTTGAGTATTTCTTTGCTTTATGATATTTGTACGTTCGTAGAACGTTTGTGCCTTTCTTTATCTTGAGAATTTGAACCGTTCGTTGATAAATTATTTTTGCTTGCAAAATGCCCAAAATAACACGGAATGTGTGATTCCCAATTGCGATTAAGTATGTTTATGTATGAGACGGATCCATATTGCACAGGTCAATTTCTAGGTATATATTTTCTTTGAAAACTCTCAGAAAAGAGGCAAGCTTGAGATGAGAATAAGGTGGTGATCTAACTTTTGACTTGCTTATAAAGGGAATCTCGTGCGATTTTCCCACACGGACAAACATAGATCAATCATTGTGGAATGTTGTTGCCTAAGATGATGACAAACCCTCACTATGCCTTTGCAATAAGCAGAGATCCTTTGACTACCATAACTTAGTTACGATGCGCAAAGCCCTTTCATGTTGGAGGTATGTGCGCAGGCTAGACCACAAGGGCTGATATAGACTTTCAGACAATTTTGGCTACGGAAGACAACTTTCTTTCGCCCCGGGAGAAGTTTATTATCCCCAGTTCACTCTTGGCCTGAACTGACAAATATATTCACTTGGAAATGGTAGCATTAAGACAACTTAATCTGTCCTGTTTGCATGATATCAAATGTTGCGCTTTCCGGCCAAACAATGCAAAGCCCGCTCTGAAAGAATTTATATTTTCTTTGTAAAATAGCAGTGCTTAACAGATTTACTCCCCTTCTAGTTTTTCCTTGCAGGGTTGATAATCCTTCGCCAAGTTTGTACAAATACATGACGCCATGAGTGAGGAAGTCTGGTATAGCCAAACTACTGCCAAAACGTCCGTCCGGAATGCAATTATGACCGACACATCACGTGATAGGATCATTATGACAAGGAACGAAGCACTGCCAAGTTTGTCTGCATGAAGAAGGTACCTTGAACAATTCTTGCTCCGCCGAAGGACTTTACCATGTAGTCAGGTTTCATGAACGAGGTTTATCGGAACGTTAGCAAGGTCGCCAATTTTATTGTTCCGCTATATATATCGATTCCAGGGTATTTAGGGTATTCTATGAATAGATTCCGCATATTTTAGCCCTTACTGTATTGCAAGGAAATTTGAAAATCTTTTGATAGATGGAATAATAGGTATTCCTCTCCGACGATCTGCGCTCTTCATATGTCTACGAAAGTTGACTTGATTTTGAGTCGGTCATTTAACTGTTGACAGAATTTGACGGAAATTCGATTTTAATTTTTAGTGCTAGGCTGCTAGCCTCTGCTAGCCCACTAATCATGTTAGGGACCTTTTTTTNAAGACACCCTTCGGGTGACTCGCAGGAAGTTATCATTGAAAACTTCTATTGAAACGTCACATTTCTATGCTCTGCAAATTTAATACCTAAGTGAAACGGCGTATAGTGCAAAAAGTTTGGTGTCTGAGAAAAGGAGTATGGAAAAAGTTTAAGTTCATGTACAAATAAGGAGATTTATGTGAAAAATATTTCCCTTGCTTAAAGAGGACTAAGGAAAGTAAGAAGTTCTAGGTCTTGATTTGCATTCTTACTAGTTTGTCCAGAAAAGATTTGAGAGATCTGTGTCTTACACAGAGGTATCCGTTTTGAAGCCACAGCCTGCCCACCTGCATATTTAAGTCATTTTGATGTTAAAAAATCATTTTGTTCCGCTGAGGTATAAAATATTGTGTGATACAATTAATCCATTTTCCAACCATTCCAATGTTCAAGGCACAGAGTCCAAAGTACGAAGTGAAGTCTATGAGAGGCTAGGTAAATTTCGTGTGTGGTGTTTCTTCTATCCTGTGGTCCAATTGGGCTTTGTATTTTACCAACTGTCGATTGTTTGATTGATTGTTTTTTAACTAACATAGCCTGTGACTTGTTAATTGGAACTTTGTTCATTAACCACACTATTTATTTGATCGGCACATTTCGGGGCAGAGAGGACCCAGATGACACTATTCTTGTAGATGCAGCTTTCACATCATGAAAGAGCCTTGTCTATGGTCAAATTTTACACGAGGTTATTTGGTTTGTGTTTGAATTTAAAAGAGCATCCAGTAGCCATTTTTGCATACTTCATAGTGGTTGCAAGACCATGACTAGCAATACAGCTCTGCGAGTAACCAATAGGTTCCGTTCCATTTACGATTCGAAAGACAGGTTCACCTACATACCGAGGTACAAATATGTCGCCCAACCAAAGGTCATTACTAGCAATTGTTGAGAAAGCCAAATAGCAAACTATGTCGCAATCGTTAAGATACCTCTGATGTTCAGTTGATATACTACATGCAGAAAGCATTATCAACATGTGCAAAATATTTGTCTACAATATACAACTCATACTTATTACATACGGTTTATAATGCAGCCACGCCTTCTCTTCTCGTTTGTGGGGAATTGCGAAGCAATTTGTGGCGGTGAAGTGCCTTTTCAAGCAAAAAACCACTTCAAAACACAAACTCAAGAAAGGCTAAAGCCAAAAATGGTAATTCTCTCATGAGAAGTTGGAGCCCAAATCCTCCACACTTGTTATACTTTCGTATGTTTCGAGACGGAGCCCATCTCCTCCGCATTTTTGTATGTTTCGAGACGGAGCCCATCTCCTCCGCAAATCAGGTTCCTTACTGCATCTGCGCGCAGTAGGTCGCATGAGGCCCAATTTCCTCATGCGACCCATGAGGCCCATGTTCCTCATGGGGATTATTGCGTAAGAACCCCTGCCATGGAGGCCCAACTTCCTCCGGAAGCAGGCTGGAGGCCCACTTTCCTCCTGGTTCAGTGGTTTCCGGGGCCCAGCTTCCCCAGTGCCACACCTCGAGGCAAAAAATTCCTCGAGTTTCATAGATTAGGTAGGTAGATAGGTGCTTCACTGCCGCGATGCGTTTCCATACCCCACAGCGATTGCGCCAAAACGTATACTGTAATTAGAACTGAAACTTATAATGTATTAGCGAACCAAGACTTATAATGTATTAGCTGTTCATGTTGAATGATAGTGTCACTATCGAAAACAAATTCTTTCTTTGAGATCAGCCTATTTCGTCTTATCCTAAAAGGGGAATTAATTAAGTAAAAATAAAGTGAAAATATTCTCTGGACTTCCTTTGTTAAAGAGATTATTACGTAATTATGTCTCAGTGCTGAAGTTCTTTAATTTCCTAGCCTAGTGATCTGAGAGTATTTCAAGGAAGCGTTCTTCAAGACAGCAAAATAGCAAACTACTTCTTTTCTATATGCCAAAACATTCGCTATCAGGTGCCTTTGCTAGGCAAAATAGCATAAAGGCCCTCTCGGTACAAAACAATTAAAAATAACAGGATGAGCTGATTTTATGTTATTCCGATGAGAAATTCAGGAAAATGATAACGATCTCACTCCCTTTATGTGTGTAGGAAAGCATGATCACAAGGCATAAAGAACTTATCTTTTCTGTGATTTCATCCTGACATTTAGTCAATTAAAGAAACAATCAAATTATAATTTGCTCAGTCCACTGCATTGAAAAGCTTCAAATCAGAAAAGCTGATTGAAAAGCTGTATAATTACGGATTGCATAATGCATCTAGCCAGACAAAGGGACTTTTGATATGGATATAATTATTGATAGTGGTGGGCCAAGTGGTTAGAGCGCTAGGCAAGCAGTATCTGAGATCCTTGCGATGCCTCCTTGAGACCCACGCAGAGTGCAGAGTGCAGAGTACAGAGTGCAGAGTGCAGAGTGCAGAGTGCAGAGTGCAGAGTGCAGGGTGCAGGGTGCAGTGTGCAGTGTGCAGGTTGCAGTGTGAAGGGTGCTGTTAAACAGCTAAAAAAGGAACGACCACTGACTAGCATCAAGAGGCTGACGACTTGCTTTAGTTAGGCCCACGTCAAAATTAGCTTGATGGGAGCAAACAGCGGGAGTGCTATTCCAGAGTGCTGCACAACTTTATGGACAAGGTATGTGTTTTGAATGCGCCATTAAAAACAATGATAAATAAATGGAAACAGTTTCAAAGCAAGGTTGGATGAATTCTTTGTCGATGAAAAGAACGATTTCCAGCAAGTTAGAGAATTCTCAGGTGTTTGTAGGCTAAGCTGGCTTATATAATTATATAGAATTTAGCCAACATGATTGTATAGAATTTTGCTTTGAAAGGTGGGAGATATAGGGAGGGGGTTGGCCAAGGGAGGTAACTCCCGTAGAGGGTTTGATATACATGTGCCTGCCCGAGTTATAGGCTTGTTTTTCGATGTTTTCCTGGGTTATGGGGCTGCTTTACGATGATTTGCCTCAGTAGTTATGGGTAAATGTAACCATTTATTGCCATTATTAGCGATTATGATTAAGCCACTTTCGTGAAAAGGAGTTTAGCTCAACTAATGATACATAGCATATTCTTGTCACACTTCTTATAGACAATTTTTGCCATGGCTATGGGGCTACAATGCCTGCCAAAAGTCTTGGAGCACCTCAGCTTTATGCGATTTCCCCCTCTCTCCCTTAGAACAATGTTGTTCTGTGACGATAAAATGAGGATGACAGGACGATTCGCGACTCTGATGGAATGCTAGGACAATAACCTTGCAAATCAACATTGTTTGGGGGAGGGTTCCTCAACTAATCTCTACGGATAATGAAATCAGCACCATCGAAAACCCTAAGGTGCATTAAGTTTGTTTCCTTGTACGTCGCTGTTATCAAAATAAAATTCAGACAATGCCTGCCAAAAATCTTGGAACACCTCAGCTAATTTTGCCTTGTTATGCGATTTCCCCCTCTCCCCCTTAGAACAATGTTGTTCTGTGACGATAAAATGAGGATGACAGGACGATTCGCGACTCTGATGGAATGCTAAGACAATAACCTTGCAAATCAAGATTGTTTTGTAGCAGGACTACAAGTATGCTCCTAAAGCCTCACTTTCACTTATGTAACCTCGTTATCATGTCATCTCTTTCTATTGTATTCTAATGTGTATAGTCATTTCCGTTATGTATTTAAGTTCTCGTAGCATGTAAATTCTTTAGTCAGTATAATGATCTCGTCACACAACAACGTCGTTTGCTGTCTCCGTGTCTGCGCACGTTAAACCGCACATCGATCCAATAACCAAACTTCGATCCCTATTACAAAATGGTGGAGAACCCGTGCTCCAGGGTACTAACCACACTATTACAAAATGGTGGAGTACCGGTGGTGTTNACCTGTAGCAGGACTACAAGTATGCTCCTAAAGCCTCACTTTCACTTATGTAACCTCGTTATCATGTCATCTCTTTCTATTGTATTCTAATGTGTATAGTCATTTCCGTTATGTATTTAAGTTCTCGTAGCATGTAAATTCTTTAGTCAGTATAATGATCTCGTCACACAACAACGTCGTTTGCTGTCTCCGTGTCTGCGCACGTTAAACCGCACATCGATCCAATAACCAAACTTCGATCCCTATTACAAAATGGTGGAGAACCCGTGCTCCAGGGTACTAACCACACTATTACAAAATGGTGGAGTACCGGTGGTGTTCTGAAAGCCCATATTTGGTTCAGAACAAATCAATATCGTCAAAATGCAAGATTCACAGCCTTTCACATGCACAGCTTAAAGCCAATCTCAGAAATTCAAGAAAGAGAGAAACCAGAAACACCAACGATGGCCCTTATCCAGCACCGCCAAGACACAACATATGCTTCGCTCGCTTTCTCAAAAGGTTCGGCAGCTTCATCCTCACAAAAGCTGGTCTTCGGACGCACAGGTTGGCAGCTTATCCTCGCCCTCAAAGCTACAGGTCTCGCAGTGTATACCTCGAATGCACTCAGTTTGGTTCGCAGCTCATCCTCAAAGCTACAGGTCTAGCAGTGTATACCTAGAATGCACTCATCTCCGAGCACAAGCATCACAGCACACATCGGCACACATCATGTCTGGCCAGTTTCCCAGCCATTCAAGTCATAGCAACAGGCAGTGTTCACAAATGCATTCGAAGACAACTTCAAAAGGAAACCTTCGCAAGGAAATTCGCAAGAACACCTTCACGAGAACATTCGAACACGCAGAGCATGTAACTATGATAAATGTTTATGTAGTGTAAAGACACATTAAAAAAAAAACGTTTTGCAAAATTTTCACGTATCATACGTAAGTTTTCGGGATCACAAAGTTTTGGACTTGAAAAGTTTCGTCCCCATCGGTTTGTCGAATTTGTCAAAAATAAGAACTTGGCACAAGAAAAGTTAGAATTCCAGAGTTCCATCCATTGCATTGTTTGCAGTATATCGTTTAGGTTTACGACTTCCATCCATTGCATTGTTTCATATCGTGCATTAGCAGAATCTTTAGAATTACTGCCAAGGGATTCTCTAAAGCAGTATCAAATGCCAGGATATTTGATCTATCGTTAAGTATTTGCATAGATGTTTACGTAAATGCCTCACACTTAGGCATCCAACTCGCGTATTATTGCCAAAGCACGCTATCATTAGATATTAAATTTAGCACTATTGTCTCGGCGTCTGCACAAAGTCCACAGGCATTTTGCTTTCTTTGTACCCTCCGCTAACTGCTAACCTACAACATACAATTGCAGTATCCTCACCGTAGGATATTTATCCGGATTCGTCGTTTAGAGTATTGTAGAGTAATTAATCTACATCGTAAAGCAGTTAAGTGACATTACATTTCATTCTATGCTTTTCTCGTAAAAGAAAAAAAATACTTCAGGAAATTTTCGTATTTTTTTAGCAAGTAGGGGTAGGCTGTAGCAGGACTACAAGTATGCTCCTAAAGCCTCACTTTCACTTATGTAACCTCGTTATCATGTCATCTCTTTCTATTGTATTCTAATGTGTATAGTCATTTCCGTTATGTATTTAAGTTCTCGTAGCATGTAAATTCTTTAGTCAGTATAGTGATCTCGTCACACAACAACGTCGTTTGCTGTCTCCGTGTCTGCGCACGTTAAACCGCACATCGATCCAATAACCAAACTTCGATCCCTATTACAAAATGGTGGAGAACCCGTGCTCCAGGGTACTAACCACACTATTACAGTTTGGGGGGAGGGGGTGCCTGAACTAATCTCTNGTAGGCTGTAGCAGGACTACAAGTATGCTCCTAAAGCCTCACTTTCACTTATGTAACCTCGTTATCATGTCATCTCTTTCTATTGTATTCTAATGTGTATAGTCATTTCCGTTATGTATTTAAGTTCTCGTAGCATGTAAATTCTTTAGTCAGTATAGTGATCTCGTCACACAACAACGTCGTTTGCTGTCTCCGTGTCTGCGCACGTTAAACCGCACATCGATCCAATAACCAAACTTCGATCCCTATTACAAAATGGTGGAGAACCCGTGCTCCAGGGTACTAACCACACTATTACAGTTTGGGGGGAGGGGGTGCCTGAACTAATCTCTACGGACAGAAATGCGGAAAAGTGTGTCATTATCAAGAAATGGCATAAGTGTTCCAAGAACTTTTGGCAGGCATCATATATTCTCAAAATTTTGCCCTGGTTATGGGTCATCCCTCTGCTCTGGATTCTCAGAGACACATCTGTACTATACCCCCTGTAGGAGCTACTCCCCCCTCAGGCTAGGCTTAACAAGTGTGTGCTAAAAGAGCCATTTGTCCTAGACACATGTTCTTTCATGAAACCGCTTAAGAACCCTAAGCTTAGTTTGTCAAACATAAAGAAACGATGCTACCTGGATCATATTGCCTAAGATTAAAAATCAAAACTTTCTGCAGCTTCCATTTTCCCAGGTCATGCAAAATGCTCTGCCACGGTACAGTATTGAAAAATGGTTTGACATTATTTTGAGTGCAATCTCTGTTAGTACTTGTTTTGAGATTTACTAGGTACCTTTGAAGCCCTTTTAACAACACTAAACTATATAGAAATCCGAAGCACTAAATTACTGAAACTCACAAGAAACTATTGGTTGCAAAAATGGCCTAAGATTTAAGAAACTGGCTACCAACCCTGGACCTACGCGTCTTATAAAAATACTTGTATTGCAATTTTAACCAAAAGAGCTCCTCCTTTAAGAAATTCCCTCATACAATTTTCTCAGTTTTTCCCAATTATGTTAAGTTTTGCATATATGCTAGCCTTATAGTTGTTGTTATAATTTGCATGTTGAGAATTTTAAAATGAAATTAATTTAAACTTGGAATTTAACTTGAGTTGTTTAGGTTTTCAGTTTCAAAACAAAACAGGCCTTTTGACAAATCTTACTGTGAAATGAAACTTTTAGCACAGCCATAAATATATTTGTCACGACAGTAACAATGCTAAAACTAGCTGTTAATGAAGTTAAGTGAGTGCAGATCAATTCACCGGCAGGTATGTGCCCCTCATAAATGTGGGTTTTGCGCGGAGAAACTCGAGTTTGAAAACAATTAAAACAACTGGGGAATAAACTTTCAAACCAGGCATTACTGTACCCCCGTCGAACTGTTAATTGAGGCCTACCGGTTTCGTTGGCAGCGTTATGTCATTACTTCTTGCAGTGGCTGTTGCTAGAATACTGTTCTTCAGTGTTTTGGTTTCTAAGCAGGAGTCGAGTATTGGAAGTCAAAAAGCAGATAAA
>REGM01000703.1:23206-37240 GCA_004194415.1 Aurelia aurita
AAGTATGCAAAGAAATTTCTCCCAAAGGAAACGCTAAGTAAAATGTACAGAGGAATTGTGGAGCTCCATTTTCGCTATTGTTGCTCAGTGTGGGGATGTTGTGGGAAAATTCAAATTGAGACCCTCGAAAAGTTGCAAAATCGTGCTGCCAGAATTCTTACAAATAGCAGCTATGATGTTTCAGCAGCTAGTCTGATTAAGAGGCTGAAATGGCCAACAATTTCTGACATTATTCAAAATGAAACAGCGACTATAATGTACAAGTCAACAAATGGTCTTGCTCCGGAATATCTGTCCAAGCTGCTTATAAAGAACTCAGCTCATAATACACTGAAGCTGAGAAACACCGAAACTGACTTGCGTGTTCCACTTTTCAAAACGTCAAATGGGCAGAAGTCTATTTCATTTCGTGGACCTAAGCTTTGGAACAAATTAAGCTTGGATGTCAAACATGCACCCTCTCTTCCTACCTTTATAAAAGGTTAAACGAGCTATTGCAGAGGGTGTGATTTCACTTTTCGTTTGATTTAATTTCGTATAATTTTGTTATGGACATTTTTAGTTTTTATATTGCTATTTAACTTAATTTAGCAACATTTGTAAAATAGGTTCTTACTTTTTAGTCTTTTTGCACGCCCCCCTGTAAAGCAGTCTCCACAAGACTGACGTGGCTACCGTGGCTAAATAAAATGAAATTGAATGAAATGAATCATCATAAGGGCTGATTGGGCAAATTGGGTGTTAGGCAAAATTATCCACTGCCTCGGACACCCAAAGGGGGGGATTGAACAATAGCCAAGCAAAGTTAGGTCTTGGTTTTAACACCCTATGTATTAGACTGCGTCACAGACCATAACCAGAGGGAGTTATGGTCTGTGGGATGGGCTCAATTTTGTTGTCCCAACGACTTCAGTATAAAAAATTAAACAAACAAAGAACTAGACAAGCCAATATCATTATTTGAATTACCATGGAATAACAGATTTCACAAGATATCTGTGAAACTGGGACAACAAAAGTGACTCCAGCGCACAGACCATAACTTCTCCTCGTTATGGTATGTGACGCAGGCTACCTATGTATATGTTGTGATTAAAAATGAGCACCTTAGTTTACTAAAAATTATCCCAAATTGTAGGGGGCGGGCGGGTGATTTAAAAGAAGAGCTTTTCTTTGAATGTCTATCTGGTAGGCTGTCTGCTTACGAATTCGAATAAACAATCGACAACGCCCTTTACTGTTTACAGACTTTTCATTTTCCCTAGCAACCAGGGGCAACCATACCCTGTGAAACGCTGATGAACAATTAAGGTAACTCTGCTTTCCGCTCCAGTGAGTAGCGAGTTGCCGTTTTGCAAAACCACCCGCCTCAGAAATCAGTTAATTTTTCCAATGCTATTCTGCCTATCGAAAAGCGGTAAAAAGGATGGTGTTCTGCACAGTCTCGACAATCGATAGATATATAAATTGCAATGTTTTCGTCAACGCTGGCTTTGCAAATTATCTTCCAAAAGTTTTCCTTGATTTCAGAAAAGTGGAGTTATCTCAAAAACTACTCTAAAATATTCTGGTTTTCTTTCGCTCTATTTTTAGCAAGGTCAGGTCTATCTACAACTACAACTTTGCGAAGTCAGATTGAAAAAGTTAGGCTAGATTTTCTGCAATCGAATTTTATATTTCTGTTTCCTTTTCGACAGTGAACGGGGAAAACCATGGTCAACAAATTATCACACGCAGAAGGAGTTCAAGGCTTGATTCCAAATTTGAAATTTTGAACGTCGGGTTCTTTGTTGTTCCACACGATGGCAAGACGAGCTCGGCAGACTATAAACCGTCGTGGAGATGAGAATTATTCCGTGTACGTTTTAAATAATGTCATAGAGAAAAGCAGAAACAAATGTCTTCTGTGCGAAGTTTAAGAGTTGGGGAACATTTATATATGCAAAGAACTGGGCGTTTAATGCAAAATTCACAGAGATGCAGCGAGGACAAAACTGTTGTTAAATTTAGGCAGGTAAATAAGCTTCGCTCTTTTTAATTGTTTTATTATACTGTACTGTTACTATACTGTACTACCTACTGTACATAATATAGCACACAATAAGTAATGTTAACAACAACAGCAACAGAGCAGATCAACAACACCAACAACAACAACAGCAACAGCAACAACAACAGCAACAGAGCAGCAACAACAGTACAACAACAAAAACAGAGCAGTTGTATCGAATTGAATAGCCTATGGTTTCATAACGGTAAGTGGCGCAGCAGGAAGAGTCCACGAGTAGAGATCAGATCTAAACATTAAGCCTCCATATAATACGCGATTGGGCCTCCTGTGGTCTGCCTAGTCTGAATATTATTTCTTACGGAAAGAAGTAAGAAGAAGCTATTGTTCCGCCCTTTTCAAATAAAGATACACTCTTGAGTTCTGTTCGGCGTTTTTAGTGAGAACTGCAACTAGTGAAAACTAGATAGCCAAAAAATTGTTCAGCCATAAAGCTTGTACAACTCAGTCCATAATCAAACAGACATCAATTGAAAGTAGCCATAAAAAGGAGTTTAACTTCTGAGACGCTTTATATTTCCGGAAGGCATACTAAGAAACGATAAAAAGCCTACCCTTCCCAGAGCGCCTGTCCTCGGCTGTGAACATCTCATGATGAAACTGCCATTTTCGTGATTGTACCACGTCAGAGTTGGAATGCGAGCCTGAAAGAAATGAGAAGTTCAAGAGGTGAGGAAAATATCTTTTAGCATTTCAGTGGGTTTCCACCTACCAGGTGAGTCAAAATAGTTGAAACGTTTGCAAGTCTCGATTTCTCTAACCATAAATCATTTTATGTGTTCTTAGGAAAATAAATTTTTGGCGAATTGCCCCTCTGAATTTAAACCAATCCGGTATTGTGACCCCTCTGAATTTAAACCAAAAGTATGTATGTAGATACTTTGATTATACTTTCGCCTTTTGATAATAATAACCAAGCAGATTTTAGAGTATTTGAACAGTCAGCATCTACTTACGACGTGATTTCTTGTAATCGCTCAATATTTTAATCTGATTTTTTATTTTCTCTCATATAAGGACTCACATCCAATCAGGAACGAATTGGGGACTAAATTTGATTGAAAGCCAATGCCTCGTGAAGCAAAATTCCTACACGACCCCCAGCAAGTTCAATTTCACAAGATCAGTGAGAACCTAACAGTCATAAACAGAGGAAAATCATGCCGCGTAAAAGCTGAAGTGATAAATATCTCAGCACATGACATAATTATCCCAAAGCATGCAGAGATAGGTCAACTACAATTAGTAAAGTCTGTCACACACATAGAAGTTACAGCAAAGAAACATGACAAAAAGCCAGAAATTGAAAGCACTCCATCAGATACGAAAACAGCAGCTGATACCAACAGTAACAAAGCATCAATTTTCACCCTTGGTAATAATTTGTCAAGTCAGCAAAGAGAGAATGTGGCGAAAATGATATCAGAAGAGAAAGAGTCATTTTCAAGAAGAGATTCAGACATAGGATGTGCCCAAGATTTACAAATGGAACTGAAATTGCATGACCAGACTCCTGTACAGCACACTTACCGTTCCATTCCACGCCATTTGTATGAAGAAGTTAAGGTTACGGTAAACGTTTGTAGGCAGAAAAAGCCAATTTTCGGATTTCTTCAAATCTCAGAAGTCCAACTTTTAAGAAACACAAAGATACCATTTTTAAAAGTAACAGAAATGTTGAAAAAGTAGAATTCTTAATCGAAAGAAGGATACTGTAACTTCTTATGCAAAGTTTTTCTGTGTGGTTTAAATCCTAATCCTAGCTTTTTGACCAATTAAGCCGGTCGTGTGTTAGAAAACAAACATGAAACCACACTATATGTATCGATTCCTTTGTTTAAATTNAGTGTCATTGATGTTTCTTAAGATTACGGTAAACGTTTGTAGGTCGAAAAAGCCAATGTTCGGATTTCTTCAAATCTCAGAAGCCCAGCTTTTAAGAAACACAAAGATACCATCTTTGGAAGTAGCAGAAATGTTGAAAAAGTAGAATTCTTAATCGAAAGAAGGATACTGTGACTTCTCACGCAAAGTTTTTCTGTGTGGTTTAAATCCTTCTCCTAGCTTTTTGACCTATTAAGCCGGTCGTGTGTTAGAAAACAAACATGAAACCACATTATATGTATCGATTCCTTTGTTTAAATTCACAAATTGCTTTATAAGCGGTAAGTTGCCTGGAAGAAATCATTTTACAATCTTTGCCAATTATTTTGATATGGTTAGAATCCCTACATCCTTACGCATCGAATGATGTATAGTTTAACTAGATTCCACTAATAGTCTGGTTTTTGGGGAGAAAAAACCTAATCTTGTGCTACAAACGTTTACCGTAGCCTTAAAGCGTACATAGAGGACTTATTGAATAGAGGCTTCATCACACAGTCCAGCTCACCATATTCCTCAAGTGTAGTTTGCGTACGTAAGAAAGACAACTCATTACGCCTTTGCATCGACTATCGGCAATTAAACAGCAAGAAGTACCTGATAGACATCCTTTGCCACGTGTTCAAGAGACACTTGAAAGCTTAGGGGGAAACAGTTGGTTTACTGTTCTTGACCAGGGGAAGGCCTACCACCAGGCTTTTCTCCACCCAAATTCTCGTCATCTGACAGCCTTTGACCACGGCACCGGGCGTGTTCCAAAGGTTCATGGAGGGATGCCTAAAAGATTTAAGAGACAAGTGTTGTATTCCTTACCTTGATGACGTGATCGTATATAGTGCAACATTTGAAGATCATGTGGAACATGTCAGACAGGTATTGCAAGCACTCCGTTCAAAGGGCATCAAATTGAAACCAAAGAAATGTGAACTGTTCAGGAATGAAGTCAGCTATTTAGGCAGACTTGTCTAATCCAAAGGTCATTGCATGGGTCCAAAGAATATCAAAGCAATCGAGGCTTTAAGACGTACTAATCCAAAGAACATCGGTGAAGTCAGAAAGCAATTAGGTTTCCTTGGATATTACAGAAGATACATTAAAGATTTTGCACGGATAACCAAGCCAATAAGTGATCTACTTACTATAACGGTACCACAACAAAGCCGACAAGAGTCAAAGAAACAGAAAGCATCCAGTAGAGGACAAGCAACATCAAGTTACCCAGTCTCGTGGACAGAGAGACAAGCAGCAGCCTTGAATGTACTGATTGATTTTCTTGTTAAGCAGCCAATTATGAGTTTTCCAGACCATAGACTATCATACATAGTGCACACTGATGCCTCAGCAGATGGACTAGGTGCTGTACTTTACCAGCAACAAGGGAAAGACTTTAAAGTTATCGCCTATGCATCACGAACACTATCAGAAGCTGAAAAGAACTACCACTATCATGCAGGGAAACTTGAACTTCTCGCTTTAAAATGGGCAGCAACAAAACAATTTAGAGATTTCTTGTACTATTCACCAGCGTTTACCGTGTTTACAGATAATAACCCGCTGACATACATCAACACAACAGCAAAACTCAATGCAACTGCTCATCGTTGGGTATCAGAACTTGCAGATTTCCATTTTTCTATACGATATCGTCCTGTAAAAGCAAATACAGATGCAGACTTTCTCTCACGTCTACCAGATGATATTGCAAGTTTAGTAGACCAATACACGGAAGAAACATCAGAGAATGTTCTCAAGGCAGCACTAAATGCAGTTCACAACAACACTCAGATGGATCAGTCTGGATTGCCGCATTAACGGATGACCCTGAATGTATTTCCAGTGACATACAAAGTATAGATCATCTTAGGTTGAAGTCCATTTCAAATGAAGAACTGAAAGAAGCACAAGGCAGAGACTCAGCGATAGCACGAGTTCAACGTTACTTATCTCTAGGGAGACAGCTAACAAAGAATAATAGATGTGATGAAAGCACAGAGGTAAAAGCACTGATGAAAGCATGGAACCTTCTTTTGTTAGCAGAGGATGGGATAGTTAGAAGGAAATGTGGAAATAACTTACAGATAGTGTTACCTCAGAAGTATCATGCCCACGTGTTCAAGCATCTGCACTATGATAGAGTAACCCACTTGGCAAGGCAACGTTTCTTCTGGCCAAAGATGCAGTTACAAAGGTTTGTAGGTGTAGCCAACACAAAAAGCCAACTTTACCAGTAAGAGAACCGCTTCAGAGCATAACAACATCAGCACCATTTGAATTGATTTCTGTAGACTTTGTGCACCTAGAAAGATCTTCAGGAGGGTACGAATACATGCTTGTAATCATGGATCACTTTACAAGATATGCGCAAGTTTACCCAACAAGAAATAAGTCGGCCAAGACAGCAGCTGAAAAGATCTTTAACGATTTCATCCTGAGATTTGGATTCCCACACAGACTGCACCACGATCAAGAGGGTGAATTCGAAAATAAGATTTTTCACCATCTCCAACAGCTTTGTGGCATTACAAGATCCAGAACTACACCTTACCATCCACAGGGCAATGGCCAGGTCGAAAGATTTAACGGTACATTGCTAGGGATGCTTAGAACATTGCCTGAAAGTCATAAGTCACACTGGAAAGATCACGTAAATAAGATGCTTTATGCTTACAATGTGACCAAACACGATTCTACTGGTTACTCACCACATTTTCTGCTGTTTGGACGTGAACCAGTCTTACCAATTGACTATCTTTTCCAAGAAAGACAAAGAGTTATAACATCGTACAGTAACTATGTTCAAGCCTGGAGAGATGCTATGAAACAAGCATATTTGATTGCAAAAGAAAAGAGCCCGAAAGCTTCTGCACAAGGAAAACATCAGGCTGACAAAAAAGCCAGAATTTCAGTACTAATACCAGGCGACCAAGTCCTGATTAGAAACATGTCGCCGCATGTAGGTCCTGGCAAGCTACGGGCGTACTGGGAACAAGATATCTATGAAGTAGTAAAACGCCAAGATGAAGATAGTCCAGTTTATACTATCAAGCCAAGAGATAAAGTAGGTCGACTGAGAACAGTCCATCGTAACCTTCTTTTACCTTGCCCAGAGTTAAAATGTGAAGAAGAGCAGCATCGAGCATCTGCGCACACAGAGATCAGAGATAAAAGCAGTCACAAGAAACAGAAGAAGCTAGACAACGAAGAAATCTTGAGAGATCAAAAGGATCCACTATCAGAAAGTGAGGATGACTTTCCTACGATAGATTTAGAGCCTAATGATCATTTGAGATTTGTACAAGAACAAAGTCACGAAACAAAAAATCGTACAGAGCACCATAACCAAACCGTAGAGCAACAACCACAGAGAGAGCAATTTAACGAAACACAAGCTCAAGAACCAGAAACGAGAAACGAAGAAGACCATCGGAGCATGGAAGAAGACGAAATCAGATCGGAAGAAAATAACGGTGTAGATGAAAGTCCACCACAAAGACGGGAGTACCCAAAGATAAACAGAATGCAAAGGCCAATGTTCAACTACCCTAGACTTGGAGAACCCAGCTACTATGTACATCAGGTACAAAGCCATTATCCACATTACATTCCAATATTTAATCCATATGCAGGACAATGGATATACCAACCACAGATGGAAGTGTACTAAAATGAATAGACAGAGAACGATAAAGGAATCGTTGAACTCATACATTGAGAGACTATGGACACGATAGGTAAGACTATGGACACGATAGGTAAGGTCAGCATCTGAGCCTTAAACCCTTAGCCCTATCACTATAATACCATTTTGTTATTTTTTTGGTGATCGTTTTACTGAAATATACTTGACTGTTGATTTGTGATTTTTTGGAAACTTCAGCTGTCAAGCTCAATAAAGTTCAAGTTTGTTTGAGTGAGAAGTTTTGTAATTGTTATTGTTTGAATTGTGGTTGTGTCGAATCTTGGATGAACGAGATTTTATGTGATTGTTTTGAAGTTATTAGATGTGTCGGAGTTGTTTGAACAATCGTTCGTTATCAAGCAATAAACTGTTGAAGCCCATGGCTTAAGATGTCGTAAATTTCCCAAGATATTGGGTTGACACCAAAGAACTGTTTCGATGTTCACATATACCTGAAGATGTCAAAACAATGTCAAAGAACAGCACGAACAGTTTGAATACTAAAGTTATCAGACCATACTTACCTTAGAATTCGCTGTGTTGGGACAACACATATAAAGAAGGGAAGTGTGTAATAGACTGAAAAAGTAATAAGTTTAGATTTTATTGCCATTATGTTTTAACCTCGTTTGTAGTCTTGAGAAAGAGGCTGCCTCGTGAGTTGTTGAAAGTTTGCTGAAAGTTGCAGTTTTTGGAGAAGATAGAAAAGCATTTTTCGTTGTATTTGTGTGGATAATTTCCTCGATTATTCTGGCAGAGAACCCATTTTGACGGTGCTCGTATTACAAGTATAACAGCTGGATGTCAAAACGATAATATTGACAAATATGTTATTTAATGGCTGACATGTTCAAATATAATTTAAAATTTACCTGACTGAAATCGGCCACTCCATTCTGAAATTATGAGCGATTTTCTGGAGAAAGCCGCTTCAAGAAACCTTCAAAACAGGCCAAAAATCACGAGAGAATTTTCCAAATATTTCTGCCGTACAGCAATGACTTGCACATACTTTAGCAAATGACATCCTCTTGGGAGGAGAAAATATCCGAGAATATCGTTGTTATGTGCCCAGGGATGGCACTTTCATCCTCCCAAAGGGCTAAAACGTGCCAAAGCATGTACAAGTCATTGCTATTAAGACAGAAATATGACGAAAATTTGGCCGTGATTTTATGCCATTTTTGAAGGTTTCTTGGAGGGGCTTTCTTGAGGAAATAAAAATTTAGAATTTATTTGAACATGTTCACTATTAAATAATATATTTACCAATATTATTGCCTCGATATCAAAATTGTCTNTGGAGAACCCAGCTACTATGTACATCAGGTACAAAGCCATTATCCACATTACATTCCAATATTTAATCCATATGCAGGACAATGGATATACCAACCACAGATGGAAGTGTACTAAAATGAATAGACAGAGAACGATAAAGGAATCGTTGAACTCATACATTGAGAGACTATGGACACGATAGGTAAATTCAGCATCTGAGCCTTAAACCCTTAGCCCTATCACTATGATACCATTTTGTTATTTTTTTGGTGATCGTTTTACTGAAATATAGTTGACTGTTGATTTGTGATTTTTTGGAAACTTCAGCTGTCAAGCTCAATAAAGTTCAAGTTTGTTTGAGTGAGAAGTTTTGTAATTGTTATTGTTTGAATTGTGGTTGTGTCGAATCTTATGAACGAGATTTTGTGTGATTGTTTTGAAGTTATTAGATGTGTCGGAGTTGTTTGAACAATCGTTCGTTATCAAGCAATAAACTGTTGAAGCCCATGGCTTAAGATGTCGTAAATTTCCCAAGATATTGGGTTGACACCAAAGAACTGTTTCGATGTTCACATATACCTGAAGATGTCAAAACAATGTCAAAGAACAGCACGAACAGTTTGAATACTAAAGTTATCAGACCATACTTACCTTAGAATTCGCTGTGTTGGGACAACACATATAAAGAAGGGAAGTGTGTAATAGACTGAAAAAGTAATAAGTTTAGATTTTATTGCCATTATGTTTTAACCTCGTTTGTAGTCTTGAGAAAGAGGCTGCCTCGTGAGTTGTTGAAAGTTTGCTGAAAGTTGCAGTTTTTGGAGAAGATAGAAAAGCATTTTTCGTTGTATTTGTGTGGATAATTTCCTCGATTATTCTGGCAGAGAACCCATTTTGACGGTGCTCGTATTACAAGTATAACAGCTGGATGTCAAAACGATAATATTGACAAATATGTTATTTAATGGCTGACATGTTCAAATATAATTTAAAATTTACCTAAATGAAATCGGCCACTCCATTCTGAAATTATGAGCGATTTTCTGGAGAAAGCCGCTTCAAGAAACCTTCAAAACAGGCCTAAAATCACGAGAGAATTTTCCAAATATTTCTGCCGTACAGCAATGACTTGCACATACTTTAGCAAATGACATCCTCTTGGGAGGAGAAAATATCCGAGAATATCGTTGTTATGTGCCCAGGGATGGCACTTTCATCCTCCCAAAGGGCTAAAACGTGCTAAAGCATGTACAAGTCATTGCTATTAAGACAGAAATATGACGAAAATTTGGCCGTGATTTTATGCCATTTTTGAAGGTTTCTTGGAGGGGCTTTCTTGAGGAAATAAAAATTTAGAATTTATTTGAACATGTTCACTATTAAACAATATATTTACCAATATTATTGCCTCGATATCAAAATTGTCTTTCGCTAGTCACATCCACTCAATTATTTCCAAATGTAGACAAGGAATAGGGATGTTAAGATTCCTTTCAAAATATTTGCCACGACTAACGCTCAACTAAATGCATAAACTCTATGTCCGACCGCACCTGGACTATGGCGACATTAAATATCACATTCCACAAAATTTGTGTGAATTTAGTCAGAGTGTCACTTTGATTAATTTAATGGAAAAACTTGAATCGGTTCAATACTCTGCCGCATTACTAGTAACTTGCACTTGGAGGGGCACGTCTCGTGAAAATATATGATCAGCATGTTTGGGAATCGCTCAACCTCCGACGAAGGGGTAGACACCTGGTTCTTTTTTATAAGATTATCAATAATTTGACTCCGGATTACATCAGAAGTCCTGTATCTCAACTTCAGGAATCTCACTACAATCTTTGCAGACGAGCTACAATAGGGCAGATACGTGCGAGAACAGCGAGATTCAAATCAATATTTTATCCTAAAAGTTTGTCGGAATGGGAAAAACTTGACCCTGAGATTAAACAATCCTGCTTAGTGAATGTTTTCAAGAAACATCTATTAGCTCTCATTCGTCCACATTCAAAACTGGTCTACGGCATTCAATTTTAACACAGCTACGTGTTGGACTCTGTGAGCTAAATTTTCACACGTTCAAACATAACTTCAGGGATACTTTAAATCACTTGTGCCCGATAAATGATGGTATCGAGAATACGGAAAGCTTTTTGCTGCTCTGTTATGCTTATGATGCAAATAGACGTGATCTTCTCAACAGCGTAAGTACGATATTGCGACCTCATGGCTTATTCCATTTTTCAAATCATGAACTGCTGCAAATCATCTTGTATGGCCACGAAAAGTTATCTTTAGATTCAAATACAAAAATCCTTGAGGCAACGTTAAAATATATTCAGGCCTCAGAACGGTTTCAGTAAGTTGTTGTTAAAAACTTCCTCTCTCGTGTAAATTTGTCCTTTCTTATATTTTGTTTTTGTAATTGTTATTTTATTTGTAATCATTATTTGTAATTGCTATTTTTATATGTAATATTTAAGTGCAATGTTAATGTTTGATTTTTTTATGTTAAATGTAATGCGACAGGGTTGCTATATATTTACATGCTCTTTGTGGTATCGTTCTGTAATATATGTATGGTGCTTGTAAATTTTACGGGGATATGCAAAAATCAGCTCAGTCCCTTTTTCCAGATCGCGTTACTCCTCAAGATTTTTACGCGTACTTTACCTGCTCTCCTTTGTGGGGTGAGTGTCCGAGCGGCTTATACAGTTTCCGTTAGGTAACTGAAGTTAACCTTGGTCGACTTTCAGACCTTCCAGATGTCTGACCAAGCAACTCACTTCGCCATACTTCGGAAGGGACGTCAAATTAGGGGTCCCATGCCTGGATGCGGCATGCACAGTAGGCCTAAATTAGCTGTAATATAGCTACAATGCCTGCCAAAAGTCTTGGAACACCTCAGCTAATTTTGCCTTGTTGTGCGATTTCCCCCTCTCCCCCTTAGAACAATGTTGTTCTTTGACGATAAAATAAGGATGACACGACCATTCGCGACTCTGATGAAATGCTAGGACAATAACTTTGCAAATCAACATTGTTTGGGGNTTAGGGGTCCCATGCCTGGATGCGGCATGCACAGTAGGCCTAAATTAGCTGTAATATAGCTACAATGCCTGCCAAAAGTCTTGGAACACCTCAGCTAATTTTGCCTTGTTGTGCGATTTCCCCCTCTCCCCCTTAGAACAATGTTGTTCTTTGACGATAAAATAAGGATGACACGACCATTCGCGACTCTGATGAAATGCTAGGACAATAACTTTGCAAATCAACATTGTTTGGGGGGGGTAGGGGGTGCCTCAACTAATCTCTACTGATAGAATTGCGGAAAAGTGTGTCATTGTCAAGAAATGGACGAGTGTTCCAAGGACTTTTGGCAAGCATTGTAGAAATCATTGCAGCCTACATAAAATAAAGTAATGAATGAATGAAGAAAAAAAAGTTTCTTTATTTGTTCCCTAGTTCCGTGGTTCTTAGTTCCCTAGCATCGTGGAGAAGAGGATACTTTGTCTGCGCCATAAACACTTCTTGTTGTAAAGTTGCCAACTAGAAGCTTGAAATGCAATGGGCAGACTATTTCAGACCTATGCCAAACCTAATGTTACCCTTTTTGGCATAAAAAGCGTCCGCATATACCTAGCTGCTTTCCTTCCTATACGAAAATCAGCCCCATCTCGTTATGTACTCATTCTTCGTACATAAAGATTGAAAATTCCATTATTTGCCCTCCCCGATCTTCTCCACGTTTTGTTTTAGAATTGTAGTATTGCTGATACCGATCACGAAATCTAGCCTGCTTTAAGAGGGCTACTTAATCCTCATAAATCGAGAAGTTGAAATGCAAGTAAGCTTTATGGAATGAATATTTTACAACGACATAAAGCAAGCTACGAGCATGATCTTCTTCTTCAAACATGGCTAATGGAGGCCTTGAATCTTATTTACCTTCGATCGGAAGTCACTTAGTCCTCTGATAACATCGTCCTAAAAATAGAAGACATTCGTTATCATTAAATATCTAAACGGTCGAAAAGAATTGTTTTGCAAACTTGATGTTTTTGGTGGTTTCAATCAGTAAGGACGTTCTTACCAATATGTTACTTTAATCACAACTTTATGGTCTAATCGCAAAATACGTCTCCTCGAGTATGCGTATTATGCCATTGCGCCTTAAGGCTCATCACAAATATAAAGTGTGAATAACTCAGCTTTCAAGAAGATAGGCACTAAATCCTTACTGGCTAACGAAACAATGGGGCAATACAAAAGAAAGCACAGGGTTGCCAAATTTTCAGTCGCTTATAGGCGATTTTACCTACTCGCATGAAAATAAAAATGTACGGATGGCAAATAGAGATATTGCAAATATTCTTTCACAGACTTGTTTGTTTCTAATACTTGGGTACATACTTAATCAAGGGCGCTACGAATTATCACAAGATTTGAAGGAATGACAACGTTTTGAATTCACAAAAAGTTTTCGTTTACTGCAGTCAATTTCTTAAACCTTTCTAGTACGCAAAAACAATCTACTTTGGCATTAAAAGATGCCAATTTTAGTGCATTATCTGAATCTTTTTTCGGTTTAAAGCTAACATAAATATATCTGGAGATATTGAAGAATCAATGCCGCGGGGTTCGATGAACACCCAGAAAAGTGCACTGTACGGCCTAACAAGAACAAGATGCCGGCTTTACAAGCAAGGGGTGAATTCAACGGATACTTACCATTTCTTTCTTGGAAGAAGAGGAATACAGGCCAAAAATTGCAGCACTAGTGCATAAACGTATCTCAACTGGTTTTGATAACAAAAATCCACTTTTTATTGCCACACACTACTGCCTGTTTCACCAACAAATCGTCCCCATTGCTTCAACATTGTCAACAAAAAAGGCGCGAAAACTTCAATGATAACCTGCATGCCATCGTCGAATAACATACGATTGCAATGAACTGTAACATGAATCGACAGTCAATAACCAATATATGAAACTGCCAAGTTGAAGAATGGGAAGAGCTGAAAGAACGATCCAACGTGGTCTGAAAGAACGATTTCGCGATGTCCTCTTCGTTAAACCTTGCTCTCATTCCTGTATCGAACTACTGCCA
>REGM01000704.1:0-17842 GCA_004194415.1 Aurelia aurita
TTCGTCAATTTGTTGAGTTTTCTGTAATTGACACAGAATCGTGTGGACCCATCCTTTTTCTTAACCAACACTATTGGACTTGCCCAAGGGCTATTGGATGGCTGAATTATATCATTTTCCAACATCTCGTTGACGTGGAGGTGGATTTTCTCTCTCACCTCTGGGTGGACCGTATAGGGGCGTTGCCTAATGGGAGATGCATCCCCTGTATCAATTTCATGCCGGATGATAGAAGTACGGCCTAGTTCTTCGGGACAAGTCGCAAAAACGTCCCGATATCTTGTTAAAAGGGAGCTCAGTCGAGATTGTTCAATGGCCGTTAACTTTGATGAGGACAAGTCAAAAAACTGATCCTGTTCTTTATCTAGACCCGCAAAAGAGCAAATTGGTATGTCGGCCTCGTTTTGGAGAGGAGACCGGTTTGTTTCCATGACAGCACCAAATTCCTTCAGAATGTTGAAGGTACTTATTGTTTGATTCTCTTTTAACTCCACTGAGTTTTCCGATAGGTTTGTCATACAAATCGCAACTTCTTTGTTGGCGGTGACCTTCACAATAGATGAACTTTTGAATTTTTGACTCACATTTTACTTTAAAACAAACCAATACAGTATAAATAATTGTACTTTGAACAGAGTTTTGTTTTGTACAACGTTTCGGGCATAAACCCATTATCAAGCCAAGAACATTGTCACATTTTACTTGGTTGCAATTATAAATCATATCTGTCTGCAAATCTTTAGTTCTTGATTCTTTATTATCAGAATACAAGTATCAACCAAAGCCAAAGAAAAGGGCAAAGAAAGTGCAAGGTTCAAATCCATCTGGAGACAAATCAAGAGAAATTCTGAAAGATGTGTTTCTCCTTCCAAGCCCCAAGGCTTGCAAGGTGCCAAGGGGCAAAGAGAGGAAGGAACTGTGCTCCAATTGTTTTGTCTCATTCACAGTACCTTTCAACACATCACTCACAGAGCCTGAGATTATTCGTCAAATCATTCTTCAATTTGCAGAGAAATTCAGTGAATGCAACCTGCCATCATTTGATTTCTTAAAAGCAGTAAACGACAAGTTAATAACACAAGAAAGCAAAGTCTGGGATGGAAAAGTTTTAAAACATATGACAGGAACTGGCCTGGCCCCCTTTATATAAGATCAAAGGAAACAATTCCTTACAAATTACATATTCGTATTGTACACTTGTGCCGTAGAGTTTGTGTCCTTGAATTGGTGAATTTATATTCGCCCAAATATTGTGATGACCAAATTATTTTAGCACTGGTTAAAGTTCCGCTTCTATTCAGAAAATACGACAATTTCACGGCCATAAAAGATTCTTTGGAGTCATAGGTTTAAAGAAAATGGTCATCCGAGTNCGACTGTATTTCCCCTATATCAAATTCGAAAACACAGACAAAACTTTCCAAAGTTTCGAAAACTACGAAAAAATGCCCGTTTTAACAATTTGTTGCGAGCTCTTCAGTGATCCAATTTTAACCCTTAGCTTCCCATTTGTTAAATAGCTATAGATCAAGCACAGACTATTTGCATTGAATCCATCATAGGCCTCCAGCTTAACAATGAGAAGATCGCAAGGCAAGCAGTCAAAGGCTTTTGACAAGTCCATCAAGGCTATTCCTAGTCCAAAAAAGTGGTTCTCGGAACTACATTAAAACCCCAACAGTTTCGGACAGTAAAGGTTTCCGACAAATTTCCTATGAAACCTTTTGTCCAAATTACCTTTAAAAGCCTCCTAAAAAGTTTTTGGCTAAGTTTCTTGCTGATGACTTTTATAATTGGATCATTCAGTGCCCTTTTTCGCATAAAATTATGTTAATTCTAAAAACTTTAAAAAATAAATTGTTTCCAATTTTCAAAATATTTCCGAAACGTTTTGTCCCAAGTTTTTGTCCAAAACTTCTCCTATTTAGATGTCCCACTTATTATACACCTGAATCTTTGATTCCCTTTTCTCCCTGGCGAGTGTCGAGACAATTTTTTTGCAAAAGTAATGATTTGTTTGAATTTTGTTCCAAATAAATTAGTTCATTTCGCACGATTCGCAAGTATTTGTCTCTCAAGTGCAATATGCATAGATGTACCAATTCCATTTGCATTCAATTCATGACGCTTCTCATTGCAAAGCAGGTTGCCATGTATCGTGCTTGTGGACATTCTGTTTCCTTCTTTAGGAGTTTTCGAAACTTTGGAAAGTATTGTCCGTGTTTTTGAAACTTCGGAAAGTTTTGTCCGTGTTTTCGAAATTTCGGAAAGCTTTGTCCTTGTTTTCGAATTTGATGTAGGGGAAATTCGAAAAGATTTCCAAACTTTCCAAGCTGTCCGAGTTTTCTTCCTGGCCGTTCATTAAAGTTCCTAAAATAAGTTGATTCCTTCTTTGATTTAAAGGTGTTGCTTGCAAATGGAGTGTTGCTTGCAAATGGAATGTTGCTAATTTTTTAAACATCTGGACATCTTTTTGACTCATTCTTGATATAAGATTGTTGCTTAATTTATTTGTTCAGAATTTGACTGAGAAAGAAAAAGATAGCTTCTTTTCACATTTCGTAGAACAATTGTTAGTTCTGTTCAATATTATGTTGGAAACGAAAGCTATCTATTTGAGTACTTACTGCTACGGGATGATTCTTCAACAACTCAATTGATTTTATCCACTTTCATTGCATTTTGGAGACAGTCTTCGTTTTGCAGACAGAGAGGGGTAATTCTGCAAAACGAGGACGTGCTCTAAATGACAACCGTGCGGTCCGTGCGGTGTAATATCTGTCTCCTTAAGTCTATTTCAAGAAACACAACAACTGTTTAACATCTCGATTGACTTTATCCACTTTCATTGCATTTTGGAGAGTCTTTGTTTTGCAGATTGAGGGGGGTCCTTCTGCAAAACGAAGACCGAAGGTGGAAGACTCTGCCTTCGTTTTCTATCTTCGGTATGCGGTCTTCGTTTCATCGACACCCCATTTTTTTCAAATGATGTGGTGCAGAGACTAATTTGGATTTTGTGTCCTGTTTCTGGAGCACCTTGTCAGGAGATCTGAATCTGACAGGTGTTTAAAAATAGGCACTAACTTTTTACCAATATCCATTGGTAAAGTCTTGTGTTCTTTGTGGGTTCCCGGATCCTTAGATTGAGCCACTGCTCTTTGCCAAAAGCACCATGACTTGTCACCTGGCGGGCAGTGGGTGTGCTTTGGATCTGAATCTGATGACGAGAGATGAAAAAGAATTCCAAAGATTCGCTTCTTTAGTAGCTCAACATCATTTGCATTGTCCTAAATTGCTTGNAAATGATGTGGTGCAGAGACTAATTTGGATTTTGTGTCCTGTTTCTGGAGCACCTTGTCAGGAGATCTGAATCTGACAGGTGTTTAAAAATAGGCACTAACTTTTTACCAATATCCATTGGTAAAGTCTTGTGTTCTTTGTGGGTTCCCGGATCCTTAGATTGAGCCACTGCTCTTTGCCAAAAGCACCATGACTTGTCACCTGGCGGGCAGTGGGTGTGCTTTGGATCTGAATCTGATGACGAGAGATGAAAAAGAATTCCAAAGATTCGCTTCTTTAGTAGCTCAACATCATTTGCATTGTCCTAAATTGCTTGGCCATAATAATTTTGAATCTTTGCCATCTTATCCTGCGTAAGCTTTCCTTTCCCTGATATGGAATCTTTCTGTGGCTTGGATGTTGCAACTACGTTCCTGAGGGCTGTTTCCATACACTTGAAAACATGATTCACACAATCTTCCGTTTCTATCATTACATCAGGACCATAAGGCTCTGCAGATACTACAGCATCAAATGCTTTGCTGTCTCCATCACACAGCATTGCAGTGTAACAGAGCTTGTGCTTTTCTTCGGAACACTTCCATAACCGCACTGCACATTCAACTTCCATTGCATTAGAAGATCCAGTTAAATTTTTGGGGCAGTTTGATGCATGCTTTTCCTTCCATTCTGGGTCATGTGGCTTTTCAGCAGCAATCTTGCATTTTAAACAAAAGTTGCTGGGTACCTCAAAGTCAGTAGGTATTCCAGTCAGCAAATCAATTGTTGATGCCAGCCCATTATGGGAGGAGTGTCCTCTCCTTTGCCATGCACCATCAAATGACACAGCAATCTCCAGAACTCCATTCTTATCAGGAAGAACACCTATGTCTTTGTATGCATCTCTGATTGGCGTAGCAGAGTCATCTTGTACCATTTGTGCCATTTCAATACTCGCCTTGTGGATTTTGTTGTGGTGCGCAGGGTAAGCATCTTGGCTCATTGAATAGGGCATGTTCATCACACCACACCACTCTTTCATGGCACTAAACCCACATNGATCCTTTTGAGATTTTTGTTTTTATTTGCTTATTTTCGGCATTATAACGATTTTTCCGACAAGTGAGCAAAATTTTCCATACTGATGTCAACAAAGTTTTCTAGAACTCCGTTGCTTAACCTCGTTTTCGCGCTTCCCCACACGAGCGCATGCGCTTTAAAAACGGAGACACAAGCCATTTCAAAGGAGTGACCCTTCTGCCTTTCTCTCTATTCTGTGACACCACTCTTTCATGGCACTAAACCCACATCCAATTCCCCTGAAAGCCAATATTGCTCTGCTATTGACTTCAAAAGGAGCTCCTACAGACTTTGTTCCCCCAACTCTTTGACACAAATAGTCCTCATCAATGATATCATTGCAAGTTGTACAAAACAATGTACCCTTGATTGAAAAGCCACTTGCATTGCCATTTGGTAATTGAAACTTTACACTAGGCCAATTGCAAATTGGGCACAAGACTTTACCCAAAAGACTGGCCAAGGAAGATAATTGTACAATGAAAAAACAGTCCTCTATTTCATTGACAGCCTCTTCGTTTCGTTCTCTTTCACACTGGATGCTGTCCAATGTTATGCCGAAGAAATTCATCTTTCTGGCACTTGCAGAAGACGACCCTTCCTGTGGATCAACTCTTTCAGGACAGATCTTCCTTCTGATTCAGATTTTGACGCTTCTTTCTTTGTCCAAGGTATCTGTTCAACGATCTCTGCTTTGTCATGGCCATTTCGAAAACAACTCAAACGATTGTATGTAAGAATCACCAAGAATACCAGGATAACTTTCAAAATAAAATGGTAAACACGTTGCATATCCACGATTGCCTTGACTGCGTTGGAGTGGGCCGCCATTATGGTGAGCATGTGATCTAAAACGGCTAATCAAATAGCGCACCTTGATATATTATCTAATCAATGGTAAGCATCCCAGTATGACGTGAAGGTCGTTAGTGCCCAGCCTTCTAGATACGCGTCCATGGGTCAGGAAGGGGCACCAGAAAACCCCCATAGCGCTAAAAGGGTGGCTAGAAAAAAGACACTTTTCCGTATTTAGACATTTCAGACCTTTCTCTTTTGAACTGGCCAATAAAATGTTTTTGTATAGTTCCCCTTTAAACAAAGAAAAGAAAAAGAGACAAAAGAAAACACTGGCTCTGGCTCAGTATGTTGATATCATCTTTTGATAGCTGTTTAAAGGCACTGAGGGAGGGTGCCACTTTAGTTTCCCTACTCAAGCTGTTCCAGAGGCTGGCCCCTCCATACGAGAACAACTTTTGACCAGCACTATTTTTTACAAGGGGTAATTTTAGATCGGTATCAGTCGAGCGGAGAACACGATCGTTGCTTTCTGAGCATCTTGTGAACAGATTCCGCATGTATCCAGGTGCAAGCTCATTCAAAGATTTATACAACCTGCATAAAATATACATAATTAATGTACCATTGCATTTGATAATTCGTTGGACTATTGTGAACTAGCATGATTTTGTGAAATCTGTAAATCAAATTGTAAAATGCTATTTTAAGATGTGTATATACATGGTGGGAGAATATGCTTCAAAATTATTATTATCATGATTAATAGGTGATTATTAACCAAAATTAATAATAATAATAATCTATATTTATACAGATATACTTGATCAGCTTGCACAAAAGCTGCCATCATCCAAGGTCCTGTTAAAAATAAAAGTTTCAAGGAACTAAAAGATGTCAAATTACAAGTTCACGTTTAAAAATCTAGATAGTGTAAAATAAAAAATCACAGTCAAGTTGATCGCATAGTCTACGTTTAATGATTAATAGGTGATTATTAACCAAAATTAATAATAATAATAATCTATATTTATACAGATATACTTGATCAGCTTGCACAAAAGCTGCCATCATCCAAGGTCCTGTTAAAAATAAAAGTTTCAAGGAACTAAAAGATGTCAAATTACAAGTTCACGTTTAAAAATCTAGATAGTGTAAAATAAAAAATCACAGTCAAGTTGATCGCATAGTCTACGTTTAATGATTAATAGGTGATTATTAACCAAAATTAATAATAATAATAATCTATATTTATACAGATATACTTGATCAGCTTGCACAAAAGCTGCCATCATCCAAGGTCCTGTTAAAAATAAAAGTTTCAAGGAACTAAAAGATGTCAAATTACAAGTTCACGTTTAAAAATCTAGATAGTGTAAAATAAAAAACCACAGTCAAGTTGATCGCATAGTCTACGTTTAATGATTAATAGGTGATTATTAACCAAAATTAATAATAATAATAATCTATATTTATACAGATATACTTGATCAGCTTGCACAAAATCTGCCATCATAATCAGCTGACTAGCCATCATCCAAGGTCCTGTTAAAATAAAAGTTTCAAGGAACTAAAAGATGTCAAATTACAAGTTCATGTTTAAAAATCTAGATAGTGTAAAATAAAAAATCACAGTCAAGTTGATCGCATAGTCTCTTAAAATTTATTATCGAATGTTCTCCTTTCAACGTATTAGGCAGTTTGTTGAAAAGTACTGACCCCTGAAAGAGGAACGATTTACGGCCAGCTTCAGTGCAAACTTTAGGAAGCAGAAGATTGACGTTATTCCCACGGGTTTCCTTGTTATGTTGAATTTTCTTGAAATAGCCTTCGAACAGTCTTAGTGCTAGTCCATTTTGGCATTTAAACACCTCAACTAGGTATCTCTTATTTCTTAGCTAATGTGACCTGTTATATATCAGAGTTTGTAAGGACCTTTGGGTCAGCATTTGTATCTTTTGTAAAACCTGTGACATCTAGCATCTATGAGGCCCCATTAGGGTAAAAGGGATATGGGATATTTCTGGAGAAAATGAAAGGGCTAGGGGATATTTCTAGAACAAATTAGAGGGGATATGGGATATATGGATGTGGACTTAAGGGATACAGTATATCATTGATCATATATACCGGGTGTCCCAAAAAAAACGCAACAGATTTGATCTGGGCTACCTACAAGAATTTAGGTCGAATAAATCCCTAGCAATCTTTGAAGTAATCCTTGATAGTTAACTTGAAGATAAATACCTTGTTTGTTGATATTGGTGCATTGAGAGCTTAAATATTAATCTTGAAAGTCCAAATTTGCCTCCACCTCCAAACCAGAGCTTTTAGGTTTTGGCCTATACTGCAAATGCGCTGTTTTGGGAATCGCCTGAGTCATAGCGAAATATGTGCAAGAAGACTCGTGCTTTGGAACGTATTTGAATCGAAATCAAAACTTACCTTGACAACCAGATTCACTAAATACCCTTCCCGATGTTATTTTGGGCACGTCCCCAGTTCCCAAAATATACATAGTGCCCCCGCCCAGGGAGAACATGATCAAAGCTTCTAGCACATTGGAAACCCATTTGGTATTTTTTCATACCATAAGTAAGTACAAAATGTAAAATGATTAAACTTTGGGAGTTATAGGCAAAAAGAATCGAAGACATAGACACAGCATAATTTGCTTATATTCTGCATTTATCTGCAAACAAAACCTAACAAAATACAGTATAAAAGCAACGTTAAAAGCTTAACCTTTGTAATTAGTAAAACTCGTTGATTAACTTCAATTTCATACATTAATGTCACTTATACATTAATGCCAAAGTGGACTGACTCAAACCTCCAGAGTACAGCTTCTCTTCCTCGAAGACGCCATGTGGCGTTTCAAAAGCATGTCTTAGAAATTGCACAACAGTGCCTAAACAAAAGGAGCTTTGTCGGCCAGGTCTAAAACGCGGACATCGCGGACATGTCCGCGCCATTTCCATGTCTGCGTTTTAGGTTTTCGTATAGGGAAAAACCTAAAACGCGGAAAACGCGGACATAATCTAATTCTCCGGAATAAATTGTTAAATAAGCATGTTTCCACGATTTTTATTCACGGAGAGTGCATGAAAAATAGCAACGAGATTACCAACAAGGAGCAGCCCCTGCAAAGCTGTTTCTCGCTGTAAAAGAAGACATTCGATAAACACTTCGGGAGTCCCTAATTCAAGATTCAATCAAGATCCGGAATTCAAGATTCAAGATCAATCAAGTGATCTTTGGCACAATGAGTGACGTTTCAAAGTGAAAAACTTGGTTTTATAAGTGTTTCAATTTGGAAAAAACTTTTTGCATTTGGCTCCCTTGGCTCTACTGAGTGGAAGGTCACACACAATAGATGTTTCTTTCATTTTCAGTGAAATTACTAAGCTCTTAAAGATACATTGAAATATGATGTCCACTATTCCGGATGTTTACAAATAGCNAAGTGCCCCTAAAAGCCCCCCAAAGTTACGAATTTGCAGTAATCTTTTAAAATTACCGCGCAAAGGAAAGAAGATTGGTAACGAGCGCATCGTACGTCACGGCAGGAACGCGTGAGAAAGAATCTTAGGCCTTCATTCACAAAGTTGCTCGTTTCTGCAAATCTGTTTCCAACCATGCCTGATAGATGTGTGGTTTATGGTTGCAGCAATACCAAAGACAAAAATCTGGGTATTTCTATCCATAAGCTACCTTTTTTGGAGATGACAAGCCTGAAGGGAAGAAAAGAAGGAAGAGGTGGACTGACTTCGTAAAGAGAAAGAGGGCAAAGTGGACTGACTCAAACCTCCAGAGTACAGCTTCTCTTCCTCGAAGACGCCATGTGGCGTTTCAAAAGCATGTCTTAGAAATTGCACAACAGTGCCTAAACAAAAGGAGCTTTGTCAACGGGATTAGTAGCATTGTGTACAGGAAAGGCTGAGCATTCTTTTTGTTACAAAAGGTCAACAGGGTCAGGTCAAAGTTGTTGAGTGAGAAAGTGCGTGTCCAATATCTGTGTCTACATTTTTGCGATCGCGGTAAATTTTGTTTCCTATAACATGGAGGCAAACTTACAGTATTAAAAACAGTTACACGGCATTTTCAGAGAAACTTCAGAGGATGAAGAAGAGTTTTCGGGGTCTTGAGAGCTTCCGGAGAAGTTAATTCGGACATTGAGGCTGACAAATAATTGTTAGGGGATGAAAGTGCAGAAGAAGAGAGGAAGAGAGGCGCGTTAGGCCGAAGGGCAGTTAGGCCGGAGGACTACGGAGCTCTCAAAAGTTCTTGCTATTCCAGAAGAATACTTTATCTGGTCCTGTTCATAATCTGGATGCTAAAAAGGAGAGGTAGATGTCTTCAACCTTGAAGGCAAAATATTGCAGTAAGACCTGACCCAAGGAGGTTGCTGAAATATGAAAGTGCATATCGGACTGCGGATATTCATGAGTATTGCGAAGTTGCCAAGTTTGAAACATTATATACATTGGAAGTAACTATAACAAATGAATCATTCAGTATCATTCAAGACAAATAAAATGGATCTGCACCAAGACGTTAGACATTTTTACGAACATTATTGGATTGTAAAATTCATCTTTTTGGTTTCTTCACGTTTGACTAGGTCTTTGCAAATTTTTTATAACATATGTGTGAATAAAATCTTGATATTCTGAAAGTCTGCCATACAATCAGCGCTCAGTGTCGCTGCTACGTCGATTCCTCCATCTTCTTCTTCAACAACGTATTCGTCAACGTCGTAAAATGTATCTTCTGACTCGCATGATGTTTCAGACGCTGTTTCTGACATTCTGTTGTAAATGTTGTTTCGTTTCTTCGCAACGTGTATTCTATAAACAAAAAATTATATGATGCGCTCGATGTTTCCGCGTTGCATCGCTCCTGTTGTTACGTCAAAAACATTTCGCAATCTCTCGACCCAATCTCTTTCTTTGCGCGGTAATTTTATCATCGCCCCAACTTCTAGGGGCTTTTTGGGGCTCTTATTGCCAAAATATCGCGTTTTTTACGATCTTATCGAATTCAGCTGCAAATAAATGTCTATTCCACACGTTTTCGTGAATGATGATATTAGCCCTTTAAGGTTACTGCCCTGGTTAATATGACCAAAAGTATCATTTTCAGTTTTTTCCTTTTATCAATAATGCAGGGTCGAAGCTACAATTTGAACCCCTCCCAGTCAATATCTAAGCACTGGAAGTAATGATAATTCTTAGTTAAAGATAAGCAACTAAAAGTTACAGTAGAGATTTATTCCTAAATAGGAAGGGATTAATGATAATCACTTGACCTTCAAGATGAAATGATTGAGTGTTAATCCACCTGTGGGATGTCAACTTTCGCAACTTTGCCGCGTTGTTTCGATTTATTGACATTAGTACTTAGTCACACGCTTCATGTTGCTAATGGCCTTGACCCGGTTTATTTTGTGGTCTGATCAACACTGAAGTCACGTTTTAAAGAACCTTCACTAAAAGCCAGCTTTCTCGGAACTGAAAAGTCCTCTAGTAGTAGGTACTAAGTTTCTATTTAGAACCCGCATGACCAATCAAATGATGAGAAATTTGGCACAGTGGGAGATAATGCATGTAGCTACCAAAGTGTGTCTGCGTTTTTTTGACGATCAACTGGTCTGGATTTTAGACCGAACAAAGCTACCAGGAGGGCTAAGAAACTTAATCCAATTGTTGCGGAAGCTATAGCTTACGAATTGGATATTATATCAAAATTCTCAGACACACTTTGGTAAACAAGGAAACGATCTATCGGCTTAAGTTATTTTCATGATTCTACGGTGTTGCTGGGGGTTCTAAATAGCCTTTGAAGGAAGGGTATTTTAAAATCATGATAACTTTGATACATGATTTACTGACGCTTTTTGCAAATGGATTTCCACATGGGGGTATTCCTAATTAAATTACGCATCAAATGATGTATGGCTTCGCTATCATCCACGCACAGTACGGTCCCTCGGAGGAAAAAACTGAAATTACTGCCGTGAGGGTGGGCAGTAACCTTAATCAGTTTTGTACAATGTTAAGTTCCTGTTTCAAGAAAAGGCTTGGTAACGAAATATATTCCTTTCAAGTTTGATTGCATGCTAGAAAAACGTCGCGCCGGTCATAACACCTCCTTGGTTTCCATCAATCATTTGTTCTCTACATATTTTGTTAATGAGGAAGCAGCAATAGTCCACAATAGTGATACAATAGCTAGGACGTCAAATCAATTCAACCCAACCTGGTTGTAAAGTTAATCCGTTAATTTGGTATGCAACACCCAATCAATGTTAAGTATGGAAACGGTTTGGTAACAAAATTTTTTCCCCAAAAGGTCACATCATTATTTCCGCCTCTAACGAGCTCACTGTTTTGTTCTCTAATAATTACAATCATGTGGCAACAACATAGTGCTACAAGTTACATGTCACATAACTTTAAACCTAGCCCATTGTTAACTCAATCCGCTAATTTTTGTATAGACTAAGTCCACTTCAAATGCAGTCTTTGAATTTTGTGTGTGCATTGCATGATTGCAACCGAATGAATGGTCTTGTTGGTTTTCATTTGGGAGCTGTATTCTTAATAGTCACAAAGCATATGTTCATTAGTATAAGGGTCCAGTATACTATCCACAGCTGATTTCCATTTATTCTCTGGGTTCACGTGATCACACCTTCAGAAATATGACAAAAGAAATAAACCAAAAGGACAGTTTCAATTATGAAGGCAAACGCTATTGTCCCTCCTCGTTGTCATGGTTCTTGAAGTGAGGCACACGACTGTTTTATGAGTAAATGGAAACCGGCGGGCAGAGCCCAAGTTATGACAAAATTAGGTTATAAACAAAAATTTACTGCAATTACTAGCAAATCATATTATCATTAAAACAAATAGCTTCATTTAAATACATTAACAATAGTACTTTTGCCATCTCTTCTCTTGAAAGTCTTCGTCTAAATGTCCTGACGGCTTCTTCGTAGCACCTTCCTTTCACTCTTACATGGTAGCTGCAATTCAGCTCTGCACCGCCACCTTGTCTGTCTCGTCCCTGTCTTGTGTGCGATCGTCTGAAAGACTGATGCGTTGGCACATCAATAGAGCGTTGTGCTGTACCACCATAATTGCAAACGATGTTTCCAACCACCATATCCTTCGCCAAAAAATCTTGAAAGGCTCTACATAGATTGGCAGGAACCCTTCCAACTTGCTTGCCAACAATATCCGTCACTTTCTGGGTCCTTCGCCTTGCATCTCCCTCCCTCGTTGTTTTATTGAGGTACTCCTCTGGAATAGTGTCCGGGATCTTTACCATCATGGCATTTTCATCGTATGCATTTCCATCTTCAGGAAGAACCAGCATTGGTATATCTTCGCAAGGGCGAATTCTGAATGAATGATAACCTTTGATGGACCAGAGCACTGCTATTTCTTTCCACTCAAATACTCTGTTATCGTTTTCAACTGCATGAGCCATATTTATATCGAAGATACTGATGAAAATTCTACGCCGTTTAAAAAATAACTTCTTGCAAGCAGAAGTAGAATTTAATGAATTACAAGAAACCAGTCAATTTATAAGATTCTCTGCAATGTAGAGTAATCTTAGTAATATAATAGGTATCGTTTTGTCGATACATCTGTCTCGGAAATACAATACCCAAAGTATCAGATTTTCGATACCCACGATATAGAGAATGTGATACCATCAGGATATCGGTTTTTCGTTAACCTCGGTATCGGAAAACCGATACCTTTTTGGCCTCGGTTTGTCGATATCTTCCTGTCTCGGTTTTTCGATAACCTCGGTATCGGCCGATACCTTTTTGGCCTCGGTTTGTTGATATCTTCCTGTCTCGGTTTTTCGATAACCTCGGTATCGGAAAACCGATACCTTTTTGGCCTCGGTTTGTCGATATCTTCCTGACTGTTGTATACTTTGTGCGTTGTTCATTTCCCCTTTACTTCATGGCTATCGCAATTTCTATTTGTTGCACGTCGAAAATGTTTCATTGCAGCCCTTAAAACTGCTTCCGAGATGGCAGTCGGAGAAATACTGGAAAATAAAACTGCTTGTGCTTGTGAATGCCGATGGTGCTGCAAGAAGTGATCCCATTCTTTGGCTTAGCAAATGCAGTAAACAGAGGAGGATCACTTAAAGAACGCCAATCAACCAGCATCCTTTGCGCGCTTCGCTTGTTGCCTTTCGACTGGAAGGAATTTTCACATTTTCGGCCTATTTATAGACTGGAAAGTTTTTCTTGAACATAGTATAAAATGTCCACACAAAAAGCTAAGTGACATGTTTTTATCTACAGCATTGTGCTTGCATGTAAGAAAATATTCAAATCTGTATATGGCACACCAATTTTGATCAAATAAATTATAAATGTTTGCCTACATACATCTCCATGATGTCCCAAAAAGAAGTATACAGATTTGGTTGGTTCCAGCAATGTGAATTTAGCTTTAATCAATGGCTAATCACTCTCAAAATGATCCTCTGTAGTTAGCTTGAACATTGATACCTCGTTTGTTGGTATTGGTGCTTTGAGAGCAGACATATCAATCTTGAAAGCTCAAATTTGTACCCACGTGCAAACCAGACCTTTGGACTTTTGGCCTAAGCAAATTCTTAAAGCACATCAAAATTGAAAACTGAAATCAAAGAAAAATCAAGAAATGGCCCAATGGGTGATTAGGGGATGACTTCTGGCAAACAGAATATAATATGATCTAGCATTATCCAAATTTTATCAAGGCTATCGCTGATTTATTCGCCGTGCCTCAAGAATTTGTCTAGGCCAAAAGGCCACTGGTTTGCACGTGGATGTAAATTTTAGCTTTCAAGGTTAATATGTCTGCTTTCAAAGCACCGATACCAACAAACGAGGTATCCATGTTCAAGTTAACTATCGAGGAACATTTTGAGAGCAATAAGCCATCGATTAAAGCTTTATTCACATCGCTGGAGCCAACCAAATCTGTATACTTTTTTTTGGGACACCCGGTACATGGTGCCCAAAATAGTCACACACAACAATGTTTTCTTTATAAATTAAATATATTGAAATATCTATATTTTGTATACCCACTGTTCCTTTCTTAATAAATGGATTTGCAGAATATAAGCAAAGTCAAAATTCCTATTTATTTCAACATACAGTACTAGCAGTGATCTTTTATCCCAGGCCAACTCACTGTACCGCCTCTTGGTCAATGAAAGTTTTGAAGAATACAGACATTTTCAATACAAGTTTGAAACATTCAGAGTTATTTGCCCAGAAATAGATGATGGAGCCACTTGCATGATTTGACCAAAGGTTTTTTATTTATTCAGTATGTTTTGTGGTTATCCATAAACTGATACGTAAAAGTCCGAATCTAGTTGTTTTCAGAGCAAAATAAGAGAGAGTGGGAGTCAAAAATAAACATTTTGGTATATTCTGGATGGATGTTCTTTGTTAATTTCTTTTTGAAGTTTTACTTGATAATTGCAGGAAGTTGACATTAAGAAGCAAGCACAGTTTGGTCTTTTATTTTATGCCTGGAATTCTTTTATGCAACTCTTGTAATATTTAACTCCATANATAGCTACTCTATGAAAAAGATTGTTTCTTACCTGCAAATTGTACCAAGCCACGAAAAATGGATCATTTTTGGGTGCCAATGGTTAAGAAGGGAATGAAAACCCTCTAAGCAACTTGTTTGGCCATGAGATGACAACTTTCTCACATCAGCAATCACCCTTGAATTCAATATGATGCTTCTGAGGCGATCATTTCGCTGAGTCCCTGTGAAAAATGCAAAGTGTATTAGCAATTGATAAGTAACCCTACCCAAGAGGCAGAATTATGCAATGTGCTGTATATCATTTTGGAGCTGTTTGCTAATTTCAAGCTAATGGCTCCATGGTACTTGCATTTTTTAATTTAAGTGAGAACTCTACTTACCAACATAAATCCAATCACGTGATTCCAGTTCATCATAAGCACATTCTTCATACAAGGGGTCTGGATGATCACTATGGTCGTTCGCGATACGTCTAATAAGTGACTTCCACTTTGCAACAATGAGATCTCCAAAATCTTGAGTTGTTGATGCTGCTGACCAATACATATGTTTTTTTATTGCCCTTAGCCAACCCGAGATTATTCCGTTTCCTTGTTCTTTACTTGCATTGACAATCCGTTTGGTTAAACCCTTGCAAACATGCCATAAGTCATTATAGTGTACCGTTTCTGTTTTTGATTCTCGAATCCATTTTGCAATGCCTAAATGCCGATCACTGATGAATGAAATTATTTTTACGCCAGCATCTTTAAGGAATCGAAAGCACCGCTTTGCACCAGCAAGTTCCATAGTATTACTGCTGCCTGTTTCATTGGACTAAAATGGAAGTGAATCGTTTTACTTGAATTTAATATTCTTTGAGATCAAAGCATCTAAGATAGTTTGAAGCCTATGCAAGAAATATCTACACAAGAACTCACAAAAATAAGCTGTGTTGTTTCAAGCTATGATCTTCACCAATAAAACTCCCTGTTTTATTTGCAAAATTCACAAGTTAAAACATCTTGCTGCTGTTAGACAACACAGTAATCAGCAATCAGTTGTTTCAACTTGAGTATTCTGCTCTTATTTTCATTTGCAAATTACTTTATATATAATACTTTGTTGGAGATTTTTATTTATATATTTCTAGATATTCATTCAATTTAAAAACTGTTCCAAGCTAAGACATAGCAAGATGTTGTTTGGCTAGCATGTAGTTGTTTGTATCAAAATTTATATTTTCAAAAGAGATTTAAGAAAATTTTTGCAATGCAAAACGTAGTAGGAAGCTAATAGGGGTCTTGGTCAGTTGTAAAATATGAATCTTTCATTCGAAAACCCTGGAATCTGTCCGTTCCTGAAACTTAATGTAACTTGTGCAACTTCATTCACCATTCCTCATACCTCACTACAAATAGGAGTTGCTGATTATGCAAATACATACGCCGTCAGTAAAGAAATTATACTTACCTGCAACAACTGAAAGTGAACCAGTTTCGAAATAGTATTACAAAACATTGTATACATTCCATATTTGGCATTGTGCCCCATGGAATCAAATTTACCATCTCCTGACCATTCAACATTATCAATTTGTTTCAAATTCTCAATGAGCTTTGCTTCGTATTTCTTCCACTGCATGCGGATGGATGGAAGCAGGAACTTGCGCTGGTGGTAGAAAAAGGTCCTGGGAGAAATTGCACGCAATCCCATGTGCTTAAAAGCAAGAAGTATTTGACTAATGCGTACTCCAGACATCAAAATCCCAAAAATTATCATCAAATTGCCTGCAGGATACTTTCCAAAAACCATAGGTCGACTCTGCCATTTGAATTTTTTTCCACAATGACTGCAGTCCTGAATAACAGTTGCCATTGATCCTTTTGCCACAATCTAGACTTTTCATATTTACAATTAAAACAAAACACACTGAACAAATTTACTAACACTCTGAAGAATACAATGAATTGTGGTTCATCTGCACGTTTGGTGTCAGATTCAACTCTAAAAAAGGAAAAAATTGTCAATAAAACCTTTTTTCTTGCAAAAACATTTTATTTTTCAAAGAGTATGTGAGCAACTACAGAATGAGATTATGGCAAAATGTCAAAAACCAAATTTGTTCCATTTTTGTTGGAGAATATTTGTGAAAATGAATATTTGAAGGGCCATGAATGTTAATGACCTCATCTTTAAAATCATTCTGTTCCTTGAAATTATTACCTAAAGTAGGTACCTGCAAATAGGAAACCCATTTGTAAGAAAAAGATACTCAATTATTTTATAAATAATGGCAGAAGCAATTTACTGTAAATGTGGAGAATGGAGAGTTAAACAGACCGCTACAATTTATCATAGCAGCAAACAAGACTCCAGGCATAACAACATGGGCAGATAATCATCAGATGCTATTTTTGTACATTTTAGGCCTCAGATAGATTTAGTAAAGATGCCATGATGCTAAGTTTTCTGCATTACCTCACTCTATATTTTGATTCATTTTCATCGGTATCATCCTCTTCATCATCTGTCAACAAAGCTGAAGCTTCTTGTTCACTCCAGTCTGTATCTTCCTCTTCCATTTCAATATCTGACTCTTCCATAGTAGCATCTGCCATTGTTTCACTTTCTCCATAGTCATCTTGCAACTGCATCATGGGGAGAAATGTATAAGATAAGATTTGTGTGCAATATCAATTAAAATCAGCTGATGTTGGTACCATGTTCTCATTTCATTTGTCTTGGCGAAAAGTTTCTGTATTCCAAGAAAGCAGTGAAAAATAAATATTGACATAGATAAAGTTAAAAAATAGTTTACCTCAGATTCCTGATGATCAGGAGGGTCAGCAGTTCCCTGGGACTGAATTTTCTTTCCTAACAGCCACAATTTTTTCTCGCATTGGAGCAGCTTTGCTTTCAACACTGGGCATTGTTCGCATTCATCTGGTTCAACAACTTCTGCTTCCTCTGTAACATTGGTGCTTGTTGAAGTCGATGGCAATGATTGTCTCAATATCTGTTTGAAAAATTTTTAACAAGTAAGAACGAGATGGGACTAGCAAACACCACACCCACCAAGAGACAGATCTGATAGGAAATGATAGGTAATGAAA
>REGM01000704.1:19322-37155 GCA_004194415.1 Aurelia aurita
AGGCCCCGTTCACACTACTCCGTTTTTGTTAATATCCGTTTTTGTCGAATCGAAGCTACCCGTTCACACTACTCCGTTTTTGTACAAAAACGGAGGGAAAAACATCCGTTTTTGTCTGTTCACACTGATCTGCTTGATTACAAAAACGGAGCGAAAAACATCCGTTTTTGTGCGTTCACATTGCTCCGTTTTTGTGAACCTCATTGTTCAATATTGCAGCGTTTTCAAAAACCTCCGTTTTTGTGCGTTCACATTGATCCAGTGCGTTTTCAAAAACCTCCGTTTTTGTGGATATCCACTGTTGACAGCGTTTTCGAAAACCTCCGTTTTTGTACCGTTTTTGTGCAGATTAGTGTGAACGCTTTCACAAAAACGGATGTTTTTCTCTCCGTTTTTGTACAAAAACGGAGTAGTGTGAACGGGGCCTCAGACTTATGAACCTAACTGTAAATATATATCAATGCTCTCAAAATTATTTATTTCCCGGGTGTAGTCAAAGACCTCTCAATGCAAACTCTGCAACAGCTTGTTTTGGAATTGGCAGTGACTGGGGAAGGAAGTCTGGACTTTGTCAAAGATCTTGTTCAGGTTATTGAACATCCTGAAAATGTATTGCAAAGGCCAGCATGTCAGGAATGGTGCAAATGTGGAAAATGTGAACCAATGGGAAAGCCTCAAGAACAAAAGTGTTGTAACCGTGTAACTTGTGTGACAAATTACTTTATGTTTCGCAAATTATGCTTGGATAGGGATGTATTGCAACTTAATATCACTGCACGTTGTGACGTAAGAGCTGAGGCAATGAATTTCACAACAAATTCATTTAGAAAGGCAACCTATCGCCAGTTTGCTTTGTGGAAGTATGGCCGTCTAGGCTGCCATAATGGCAAAGTTTTACCCTTGTGTGTGGCGACTGCGATTCACACAGTCTACCCCTCTCCTGATGACCATTATATGGGTTTTAAACCAAGATAGTTTAATTTACCAAAAAATATTATGTCAACACAGTGTATGCCAGTGTATATGATCAAATGTAAATTTTGTCTTGGTGGCATTAAGTAAAAACTTTAAATTTTAAACATTTGTAATCTTTTTTACTAACATGCTTTGCGTGGTCGCCATCTTTAGCGTCATTGTCTATTTTAGGAGTAAGCATTCTGCCGAATTCCAAACAAACTAATACTGCGGTACAGGGCATAAGAAATATACAGTAGTACTGTATGCAGTGCGGTCCAAAATTCTGAGTATGCTGCCAAAATTTGTTCATTTGTGTCCTGTATCAATAGTGCAACATTTGTTTTAGAACAGTATTTCGCAGTCAGTCAAGAACATTTTGTAGTATGTCATGAAACATTTGGCATAAATGAAATAAATGGTTGTTTCGTACAGAATAGTAATATACTGTATCATACTGTTGGACTTTATTATGTACAGTATACTGTATTTGGTTTCACTGATTCACTAAAACAGTTGTCTGTGTTTCTTTGCAATCCTTGATTTCCTCTTCTGTATCAGCTGGCTTGTTGGTGGTACCTTATTAACCAAGTCTAAGTTTGAGGACACTAATTTTGAGTCATTTGGAACCCTAGCAACCCTCTCCAGCACAGTAGCTTGTTTTTCAGTTCGTTCATGAACAATCTTTGCAATGTCACATAGCTATATAATTTTTTACTTTTACTGGCTCTGCATGAAACTGCCGAGTATTCTTATTGTACTTTCTTTTAAAGCACAGTCTCCCATCTTTGGTTCTAGCTTGAGGTCTGTTGGCATGCATGTTGTGGTCAAATGCAGCCAGTGCCATTCTACATTTAAAAAAGGGATATTCAAAGCAATCCTCAATGGAGCATATTTTGTCAACATGCTGTTGAAGTTCTCAGTTCCACCAGTGTGCCTGAATTTTGTGTATTTATCCAAGTTAGCCAAGAACCTTGGATCAAAAACTACAGATCTAAGCTTTTCTGTTGCCACTGAATTTTTTTTAAGGAAGGTCGTTGGTTCTGACTCTGTGAGAGGGCCATGAGTACATCATGACTCTGCCCATACATGCTCATCGCATACATGATGTACAACACCAAACCAAACATCCTTTAACTTCTCAGAATCTCCAAATGAAATTTTCACAGGCATACCTAAAATGGTTTACAATGCTTGTTATCCATTCCTTGAGACATGTTGCATTCTTTTCCTTTGCAGCCTGGTGCAACTTCTTTGAAATATGTTTGCCTTATGCCAAAGATCAAGGGACTGTTTGAGATATTTTAGCACTGGGTGTACACATGAAAATAAAAAAAGTCAAATAGTATACCAGGTGCACCAGAAAAAAGTATCCACTTTTGACAAGGCATTGATAAATCGATCTGCCTTTGCTAAATTTTTAAAAATTTGTGCTATTGGACACTTTGCATTATTATTGAATGGAATTAGATTTTACTTTAAATATTTGAATGATACAACATTCCCAGCAAGCAAGTGCTACTTTATCTTCAGCTTTCTCATTGTCCTTCTGAGTTCAGATCAGGGAACATCTGGCATGTGTCTTAATTGGTATGAGCTGTTTCTAGAAAACCAATTTTTGGTACTCAATTTGTGCTGGGTGAAAATTTTTGAGAAAAATATCAGTTAACAACTTAACTTTTCAGATACAGGTTAGACTGGCAAGTATAACATTGTGTTCAATGAATTATTTATTTTGACCTGCCAAAAGTGGATCTTTCAATGGTGCATCCAGTATAACAAATTGATTTAGTATTACATAATTTTACAACAAAGTCTGAATTATTTTATCCTTCTATGAAATCTTTGGACTCAAAATTTGCATTTCTCATACAGTACATACCGCACTTGAGAAGTTGCAACAGATTTGACCTTGGCAAATGCTGGATTATTAATTTAACCCAGTTCATGGTCGAAACTTTCATGTCTTTTCATCTCCAATCTGTCAAAATTTCAAAAGTCAAACCTTTAAAATCTTAAAACTATGACACTCAACCCAGGTGCATTTTTGTAGAAGTGGGGCATTTGGAATGAAACAGTTAGTTACCTCTAAGCTCTTCCACACTCTTCATTATGGAGCTTGAAGCATCAGTAGTGATTTCGCCAATATCAAGACTTTTCATCAGGCAAAGTAAGATCCTTGTGAGTCCCTCTCTCTCCATATTTGTAGACACCCCACCAGGTTCTCTCTTATCAAGTGTCACAATGTCAACAATCAGATTACTGACAAGATCCATCCTAACATAGACACAGTATCGTGCCGAAAAACCCGTTGAATCATTTCTCCCATCACCACCGAACACAATGTAACTATATGCTTCGAGCACCTCTACCACCTTAGCCTTCATGGTATGCCACATATCAAGAATGACAGGTATCACAAATAACCTTTTATTCCTACAAAACACAGACTGATCAGGAAGAGCCAGGTTAAGGAAATTTGCAAACTGAACAAATTTATTGTAACTGTTGCCAGATAGTATGATACATACGGTGATTAGCAAATCATTGACATACCCATCAGAATAATGCGATTGTGTAACAACCTCTGAATATACCCACATTCCAAACTGTCCTTCTGTGCAAGACCACCGTAACTTCACAATACCTCCACGTAATGTATCAGTGAATTTAAAATCCTTTCCACATAACTCCCTACCTTCATCTACCTCTTTACATTTAAAGCCCTTCAATTCTTTGAGTTTTGAAAGTGAGACAATAACTCTATCACCTTGCACGTTTGCATGTGCTGCAGCTGTATCATTTAAACTATATAAATAATTTAGTTCATCATCCAAGTTTTCTTTTATCTCTGTGGCATTTTCTTCAGCAGGTGCATCAATTTCGCCACAACTGCTGCTTTGCAATTTTGTTTCAAGGTCCATCAAAATTTCTGCACAACTGGCTTCTTGGCTTTGCAAAATGTATGTCCTATTGACATCAATCATATTTTCTTCAGTAGAAGCTAAGAGCTCAATTTCATCTGGACTTGGGTCGTCATCTTCACTACTGCTATCAGCACTATAAATTCTTAACCCTATCAAGCCTAGGGGGGGGGGGGATTTATGTTGCTGCTAAAGCAGAAGTGAACTTATAGTTTGTTGATGCGGACATAGCTATTATATATATATCCAATAGGAATGTTCCATATTGGTAGAGTCTGCCTTAGCTGTATTGGACGACAAAGCGGAGGTTGATAATTCGGCATAGGATACATCATCGGTCTTGGATACATCATCATATTTACAACTGGAAACAAACTTGGGTTTCCTAATGACGCGACGGGTACTGTAAATATTCTGGAGGTCTTATCACACGATGTGGTCTATGGTAAACTTCCAGTGACAGGCCTTCGTCTGTCGAAAATGATGTATCGGGTGACGAAAATGTCACATATTTGGTTTGTTTACGATTGGTGGTTGAATTACATCATTTTGTTCGGGGTTAGGAGGCTCGTGTGGAGGTTCTGGAACGTTGTAAGTGTCTAATTCGACTTCTGGATCTAACTGTACGTTTGTTTCAGGCACATGAAACAGGGTTGGCAGTCGAGGCCAGCTGGACTGCCTATTCGGTTCATCACCTTCGAAACAAAGGATGATTTGATCATCACTGTTGGGATCCTCATGCGATTGTTCGTCATTGTCATGGCTAACTTTGTTGTTTGGTGACACTGCTGGTTGTTGACTTATTTTTCGAAGTTGTTTTTGCTTTGGTTGCTGAATTGGTTCAAGCGGTAAATCGTGACATGGCAATAGAAGATTCCTGTGTAAAATGCGCACAGTACTTGATATACGGGTGTGTTTTCCTCTACATGTTTTCCTCTACACGTTCTACAGTGAGAAGGCAATTTTCCTGGTCCGCCCTTTTCATTTAGGTTGCGTACAAGCACACGATCATCGGTTTGCAAGATGGTAGAATGAACGCGTCTATCGTATTGCTCCTTGCTCTGGCGTTGACCATCTTGGGATCGTTTTGAAGCTAGTTGATATGCTTCTGTCATTGCTTTACGCCACTTGCGATTGAATTCAGGATAATCTTCTGTACTGCGGTTGGTTTCGTATCAAATATGACGTCAATAGGTAGTCTTGGAGAACGGCCAAATAACAAATAGAATGGCGAGAATCCTGTTGATGCATGTTTTCTGCAATTATATGCGTGTACAACCTTATTAAGATGATCTCTCCACTGCGACTTCTTCTGCTCTAAAAGTGTTCGTAGCATGGCGAGTAATGTTTGATTGAATTTTTCAACCTGCCCGTTTCCTTGTGGATGATACAGGGTGATCCTGGAATGACGTACTCCGCAAATTTTCTCTAAACTATCTAGCAATTTATTCTCGAACACTCCTCCCTGGTCATGATGAATACGAGCGAGCGGGGTATCCGAATTTTAGAACAAATTCGTTGTAGATCTTCTCAGCAACTGTATGTGCTGCTTTGTTTTTTGTTGCATAGGCCTGTGCGTACCTAGTGAAATGATCCATTAAGACGAGAATATATTCATATCCGCCAACACTGTGTTCAAGATGAACAAAGTTGATTGGAATTGATTTGAAAAGCTGTGTTGTAACAATACTTGTCATAGGTGCTCGTGATGGTACATGTGGACGTCTTTGTTTCATACATGGGCAAACTCGAGTGGCGTAATGTTCAATACCATTGCGCATACCTGGCCAATGAAATCGTTGGTTAGCGAGCTGAAAAACTCTTTCGCTGGCTAAGTAACCCATTTGATCATGGAGTTCTCGGTAAACTAAGTGACGGTACTTGGTCGGCAAAACTATCTGATCATGTTTGTTGGTTTTTCGTCTAAGAATACCGTCAGAATCAATATGAAGTTTGTCCCAATCTCGCAAAAGGATTTTGGTTGCACGACGCTCATCATTGCGTTCTTTGTAACTAGGTTTGGAACCTTTTTCTCTAAATTGAATATCTAGAGATATCGCAAAATCTTGTCATTGGGCATGTTTGAGATCAGTTAGGTTGAGACGCGTGTCTGTTGCGGGCTGTAAAAGTTTGTTCGTTTAAAGTTTTACATTTTCATCTGACATAGATAGGGCAGAAATCCATGGTACACAATGACGTTTTGAATAGAGAGAGCTGATGGTGTAGCGTTAAAAACTTCGGTTCTGGTCTCTTTGTACGTTAACGAGTTATTGTCAGTATACACAGTGAAGTGGGGCGCATAATATAATAGGTCACGGAATTCATCACAAACGGCCCACTTTAACGCCAGAAACTCCAATTTACCACAGTGTAAATGGTAATTTCGCTCACTTGGGGTTAGAGTCCGCGATGCATACAAAATAACTCTTTTTACTCCTTTCTGTTCTTGATATAAAATAGCACCAAGACCAAGTTGGCTAGCATCCATATGCAAGATATAGGGATTATTGTAATCTGGATAAGCCAGGACTTATCAAGCAATCGATTAGCTGATCTAAAGCTTGTTGATGGGTCGATGTCCATTCTACTTTTTGGTTCGATGATAGCTGATTTTTCTGTTTTTGGTTCTGTTTAGACCTGTCTTGTTTGTTATTACACTCTTTTGGTCGCTGTAAAGGGCTAAATAATGGCGTTGCTTGTTGTGTAAAGTTTGCAATGTACTTTCTATAATAATTCAACAAGCCAATGATTCGACGTGCATCACCTTTTGTCTTCGGTTTACATTCTTTTAACGCTGGCATTGCTCTGGTATTAGATGAATCGATTTTATAACCATCTTTAGACACTATATGCCCCAAATATTTAACTTGACTGCGAAACAAATCACACTTTTTAGGCTTTAGCTTTATCCCGTTTTCATGTAAGCGCTGTAAAACAATTTTAGTTGTCCAAGGTGGGAATCGAAGTCTGAGCTGTAAACCAACACATCATCCAAATACGGAATACAAATATCATCCCTTAGTCCATGCAAACATTGTTCCATGAAACGTTGGAACCCCCCTGGGGCATTGGAAAGGCCGAATGGAATTCTGACTCACTCATAGAGGCCCCAGGGGGTTATAAACGCAGTAAGATTCCTATGTTCTTCCTGAACAAACCCCTGGTGGTATGCTTTTCCTTGGTAAAGTAAGCTAAACAAGCTGTTCCCTCCTAGGCTCTCTAAGTTTCCTTAACCCTAGGGAGCGGGTGACGATCTGGGATTGTTCGTTCATTTAGTTGGCGATAGTCAACACACAAGCGTAATGTCCCGTCTTTTTTCGTACACAAACCAAAGGGCTAGAATAATTCGATTGTGATGTTGTTATCCACCCTTTGTTCAATAGATATTCGATGTACTGTTTAACTTTGTGGTAGAGAGGCTTCTGAACAGCTTCTCATTTCACTTTATGATTTTATTGCCCCTTTTATCATGGCTACATCGGCTTTTACTGCTTAAGGGATTGAAGTAAATTGCTTTGGTTTGTACCCTTTGCGTCATTTGTTTTCTGGGGTGTGGGCAATTCTGAAGCTTCGGATGCAGTAGCAACAGAGACCTGGCATGTTTTAGCTACACGCCTTCTTGTTCCTAGTTTTGGTTGTACGCTCGCTTTCAGTAGTTGTTGCTGTATTAATTTCGCGAATCAAAAAACATCTGCGACATTAGACATCTGCAAAAATGAGCGAATTCGATTGCGAATCGCATCGTCAGCAAGGCCTGTTTCTACTGCATTTAAAAACACGCTCTGAACGAGTGACTGATCATACCGTATTTTGGAATCACTTTCTTTACTAGCAAGTAGGACATGTTGTTGCAACTTAAGAGCACGCATCAAGAAAGTCAATGGAGACTCACTTGCTTCTTGGACTACCTTAGTGAGTTCCTGATAAGCTTCACTTGATGATTTTTCACAGTAGTGACTACGTAATATTTGACGCAACTCAGTTAAGCTCAAATTGTTGATACTTTCTAAGTAAGATCTGATATGAAGGCTTGGCGAAACAGAGTTAATCATGGCATCTAAAGGTTCCCCTTAACTTCCTGGTAATTGCTAGAAGTGAACACTGCTAGTGCGTTGGAAATTAGGGTCCTACCCTTGCAACAATTCTGCAGGGTCCCTCCTTGAGTCCCTTGCAAAGACTCTGCAATCAATAGACATCTTACAGTACAGGCCTTGCCCACATTTACATGACAAGAATTCTTCAGAAGTTTCAAGAATTCTTGAGCCATGATATGAAAGACAGTTCTTTTTTATAAACAAGAATTCTTTGAAAAACATTTTTTGTTTCACTCAACTGCTTCTTCAAAGATGGAGGACAAAACCAAAGGTCTGATCTATTCAGTGCAATACATGCAGAATATAAAAGAGCAAGAAGCAGATACTTGAATCCAACTTTCAAATGCCACCTATTTACAGCCTCTACTGTATACAGTAGAATGGTGTTGAACCAAGAGGAGAAATTATCTTTTGCAAATTAAATGGGGACATAACTGCTTTACAGGGATACTGTACATGTTTAATAGGTGAATTCTGAACTGGGTATAAAATCTCAACCCTTTGCTTCTGCCAAAAGTAATATCCTGTGGGGCACTTCAATCCTGGGGGCACTACATACAATTGAGGGTAGTGGGGATATGCTGCTGGAAAGGTCCCATTTTCACCAGATCTGGTATAGATTTGGGTCAAGGTTTTGCAAATTTTGGTAGAGAGTTGGGTCATGGTTTTGCTGAAGTTTGGTATAGAAATAAAAAGCAGCAAATTTTATCCAAAAACAAAAGCATATTTAGCAGGTATAGAAATGAGTTACCAAATTCACTAAATTAGCGATAGACATGGGTACCTATTTAGCAGTCTGGGTGTCACACCCCACCTTAAAATATCCTAGTGCCCCATGGGGCTTCAATAATTTTTTTAATGAGAACGTGCTGCTGAACAGGGAATATGTTTTCATTGAAAAAACTTTAATACAGTATTACAAAATCTTGAAAAAGATTATTGTTCTCATACAAGAATTTAATAAGGGATTTGCAATTCTTCTTTTGCTAATTTTCACAGAAGCATGGTTTTGAAAAGATTGCTCCAACATAGGGTAAGGATTTTGTTGCCTCATAGCCACACCCAATTCGTTTTGGTATCAATTGCCCCCATGTGGGTATTGTGTTTGAAAAAAATTTCCCACAAAGGATTTTTACTAGTGAGAATATTTCGCTTTAAAGAAGGCAACAGTTCAAGTTGTAAACATCCAGCAGTCCAATGGACTATACAGTACTAAAAGTCACAGATTGAACAGACATCGTTCTCCTTATTTCTTTCTTGCTCTGTCTGGGGTTGGTGTCCTACAAGCTCACAAACATTGTTCCTTCCTAGACTGAATATGACTGACAGGAGGTCTCGAATTAAGTTCTGACCAGACGTGTTCTTAGGTATTTTTTTTNTAGAGCTGCATTTCAAATCAAGAGTATGGAAACGTAAACATAGCTGTTGAAATCTCCTCAAATATCTAATGTGATGAGTTGTCAAATATATGAAGTTTTTCTTCAGTCCATGAGGGATGGGAAAGATTTTGGAGGGTAAATTTTTCTAAAAAATAAAACCTATACTAACCTATTCAGAATATTCTTGTAGATACATTCATATCTTCAAGGGTACTTCCATATATTACTTCTGTGGTATCGTTATGATCCTGGTTTGCTGGGTTAATACCAGATACATTTTCAATTTGACTGAACTCAGTTTATGTCGCCTTTGTTTCTTTTGTCTTGAAACTGTAGGGGTTGACTGATTCGCAGTGCCTGGAATAGAATAAAAATGTTTTTGTTTAAATGCACCACTTGTTGGGAAGATGAGATAGGGTAAGTCCGAGGAAATTTAAGCGTCCCCCCGTGCTAAGAGTAGGTGCGCATGCGTAGTAGTGTTTTGGCGTCAACCCGAAGCGAGGAAGCTGTGGATCGAGGAAGCAGGAAAAGTTTGTGTCAAAAGCAACATTTGTTGTCGTTGTATGTGTAAACAGTAGACTTATTTCAGAACAGTTGTGCTACTAAGCTTGTTATAGATGGAGTAAAACGCAGGCTGAGGTGGAATTATATCATCAGACATGGAATTACAAGAAGAAGACTTGCCTAAAGTGGACACCAACACTCAACCTTCCTCTCGAGAGGAGAAATTCTATTTGACTCAAATATCCGCAGTTATTTTGACAACTTGTTGAGTTGAAGACATTAAATATCTCCATAGAAGATGGAGAATGACGTTACAAACTAATGATCAGAGAGCTTTTTATTCAATGGAAGCTGATTTCAAGGAATGATGGAGTTTGCAGCACTTCTATGGTTTGAGCATGTTTGAGCGAAGGATTGAAAGGACACACAATACATAAGTCATAAGGTATAGACCTATAATGTCTGCAGAAAAGGACAGGAGGAGCAAGTGTTGATGAAAATGAACTACCCTGCATCACAAAGGACCTATATTAACTTTCCAAATCATCTGGTTCTGTTGTGCTACTTGTTGTACTTGAAAACCTGCAGTTACTTTTGTTTCAGAAACAGAGAAAGGCAACAATTGTTTCAAGAGACTGTATAATTATTTATTTTCACTCAACAACTTTTTCATAGGCTTTTTCAATTGACTTTCACTAACTAACAATGTTCTTGTTTATTTTTAATGATACCAGTGTGAAACTTTGATTTTCAAATAATTTTTATTGTGTCAGTTTTCTCAGACTATATATATGTGGGTACCCCATCACAAACTGACATGTGACTCTAAATCGTCTCAAAACTGAGTTTGAATGTTTTAGCATGGTTTTAGCTCCTCAGGTAAAAACATGCTTTAGAATTTAGGAACCAGACTCCACTGCTGTGCAAATTTCAAAGAGTTTGGTGCTGCAAAGCAGACAAATCTCTTTTTTTTGCTACACCACATCTCACTAGATACAAACTTTCTGCATGGGTTTTCTCCACGAAGGGCCCCTTGATATTGGAGGGCCCCTTGATATTGCAGGGCCCCTTGAAAATCAGCCATTGCTGAAGGGAACCTTCCTTAAATGAATTAAATGAAATGAAATTTGTTTTGCGTAAACAATAGATTTGTGAAAGAGGGCTGATTCCCTTTATGTGAAGACAATTTTGCCTTGCTTTGCAAATAAGAAAATACTTTTTTGGTACTGCACATAACAGGGAAGAAGGCAGCCTTGATGCAAAATTACTTGCTGTTCTGTTATCTGATGTCATTTCTGCGATATTGTTTGAATTGACAAAAACAATATTGGTAAAAACTGTGCAACCCACTGACCTATATTCACCATGCAACTTTTTATTTGTCACGAAAGAAATTGAGATAACCTCAGTGTAAACCCATCAACATGGTAACAAATAGGCCTTAGCCTACGTCTACGATCTGAAACCAAACTGTCTCTAGGCATCAAACCATGCTCAAGGAACGGTTATCTCACAAGCAGAAATCAAGATAAAATTTTGTGACTATTAAGCTTTGTGTGTGTTTGTTCCCGCTGCAAACAACATCGAGTGTTATGTAAGAAGTTTGTTTTGAAGCTACAGAGAAGTGAAGGGGAAGTTTATTAGACTCGTTACTAAAGTCACTGTCTCATTTCCCAAAGTGGTTTGGTGAACACTGAACTTCAACGTGAAAGTGGGGGCTTTTTGTAATGAGTCTAAAACTTACCTGTAATAGGCATGCGCACCTACTCTTCAAGCTGCTTGGTTCGGAAAAACCACTTAGACTTTTGTTCAAAACAATATAGTCGAAAGCTCATCTCCCCAACAAACACAATTATAACGGGGCCCACAGTGGTTAGACTGGTAGATTGAAGATTGGGAAAACAAGAATATTACGCCAAATATCTATGGTGAGCAAAGGCTGAATCTTTTGGTGTAAGCTGGCCTTATTTCAAGGCAATATCTGTGTTTAAATAATTTTTCTTTTCTTCCTTTGTCATATTCTCACATGGTGTGGAAGCATTTAAATCTTGGCCTAAAATATTTGGCACACACAAATAAATTCCCAGCATCAAATAGGATAATGTTGATGGTTCGAAAATTGTAGCTTGAATTTATTCTAACCGGGGGGGGGTCGTTTTTCGCCCCCCCCCTACCAAACTTATTTTAATAGCTCTTAAACGATGATAGCTATAATGCTGAAACTTCTTGACTTTTATTAAACTTTAATTGGCAACCAAAAAAATTAAATTTCAATGCCTATTGTTTAACAACGTGACCACCAGATGCCCTTATTTGGAGACAGGTCACAAAGAAAATTACTAAAACGGCTCTAATTTCTTTAATTCTTCTCAAATCTCATCAATATATATATACCATTCGATTCGTCTCGATGTGTACTTTCATTTCATATATAATTTATCTATATTTGCTAACATCAGCAATTTTTAAATTGTATGACGTCATCAATCTTTATGACGTCATATTTCTAATTAATTAGTAATTTTTGATTGAAAAATCATGGAATGATTTCAAATATTGATGAANAGCTGATGTCGTTAAAAAACGCTGCAAGAAAGCCTCAAGGGGGGTGGATTCCACCCCCCCCATATGGATTAGGGTTAAGCATCATTATTGCGCTAACAATTTTGCATTGAATCTTATTGTCCATAATTAATTAGTTAATTAATTAGAAACCAAAAATATTGATATAAAACTACATGAAATTGCAAAGTAAGGATATCAAGCAGGTATTTGGATAGTGTTATGGTGATTTTACCCAGTTATTTAGTAAAAATAGCCCTTTTCATGCTAATAGCTCGATTTTGTCAAAATTTACATTGTTTTTGGTTGCCTAGCAACCAGTCACGTGACTAAAAATTAATTAATGCTATTTTTGAATTATCCATTGTTCACTTATGATACAGTGCAAGTCTCATTATCATAGCTGTTATAGTTGCGGAGATAACTAGGGGGGCGAAAAACGCCCCCCCCCTGGTAGAAAATCCATAAAAATTTACCCAGTTAGAATAGGGTTAAACACAGAAGCTTCAAAAAGAGTAGTTTGGAACTGCTGTAAATGGAGAATTGGAGGACAATAAAGGTCATTACATAATCTATTTGCAATTTTGCCTCAGCTCATGTCATGTTACCTCAAACTTGCTCATTTTACCCCTATGATAAATTAAAGGGGCCCATTAGCCATGTACGAAGAACGCTGGTACAGGACAGCCTAAAACAGCTTAGGGAAGTGTAGTGATGCCCTGTATTAAGGACACAGGGGTAAAAGGATTAGGAGTAGAATAAGGAGTTACCGCCTCGTCATGACCATTGCAAACTGGAAAGAGAAAAAGGCCGACCTTCTCATGTATGTCCGTAAAAGAGTTCAGACATTTCTGGGTGGGAGCAATAGCTTCTTCGAAGCTGCGACAAATTTGGTATTTTTCACATGTCGTATTTCAGTTTTTAACTGGGGAGTAAACTTTCGAACCAGCCATTACTGTACCCCCGGCAAATTTGGTATTTTTTACATGTCGTATTTCAGTTTTTAACTGGGGAGTAAACTTTCGAACCAGCCATTACTGTACCCCCATCAAACTGTTAATTGGGGCCTATCGGTTTCGTTAGCAGTGAAGCTGAGGCAGTTTTGATATTTTTCATATGACGTATTTCAATTTCTAACTGGAGAGTAAACTTTCGAGCCAGGCATTACTGTCAATTGTTAATTGAGGCCTACCGGTTTCGTTGGCAGCGTTTTGTCATTACTTCTTGCAGTGTCTGTTGCTAGAATACTGTCCTTCAGTGTTTTTGTTTCTAAGCAGGAATCCAAAAAGCAGATAAACAGCTGCAAATTCCAAGCATCATTTATGAGGCCAAGGCAATAGGACGTAATAGACCATTTGTGGTCGAATTGCACATAATGGTTTGTTTGCGTGGCGCAGTGCCAATTTGACTTTCTAGGCCATTGCGTAGTAGAGGCGCAGCAACAATTCAGCAGTTGGCAACTGATTGCATTCTTTGCATTCGTCGGCAGTTCACAGAAAAGCGTTCTTGGTTCCTGAGTGACGGAGTTAGGGGGGGGGGGACAGAACACCACTCCTATATGTACTCGTTTTACTTCGTACATAAAAAAGGCCCTTGCCAGAAACAAGAAAGCTTCTTCTCAGTTACTTTTGTATGGATACTGCAATGAAAAAAGTTTAACAAGAATTTTTTTTTTCAGGAAAAGAAATTAAATTAGATATACAGTCATTTGGCAATGGGCATGTAAGCAAATGCAAGCCAAGCCTAGCCTGATGAAAGAGTTCGGGCCATACCGTCACCACTCCTCCGTTTGACTGGAGTTTGCGAAATTTGTGCTTCTAAATCAAGCGGTGAAGGTATCAGCACTCTTCTTAAGTCTTGTGCACAATATTGGTGGTATTCTTCTGACGTTTGTTTGTTGTTGTCATTTCTCACAAAGTTATCTTGCCCCAACTGATTGAGGAGAAAGACTGCAAATTCGTTGCTTGTAATCAAACGATTTTTGTCTGGTGAAAGTTCCCTTTTTTTTTCTCAATCCGCATTTTGAACGTTGAATCTGCAAATTAAACCACTCTGCGTTCTTCTAGGCGTCTTGAGCGACCCATTTTGTTTTTTGTATCCATCGCAAACTATGTGTGGAAGGAGCACGATCTGAAAACACAACACTGGCCTAGCTTCAAAGACTTTCAGATAATCTAAAATTCCTTTCGCATTGCATTATGGGACATCCACAGCGTGCAAGACGTTGTGGTTAGGAGGGGGTCTTTAACCCTATAGTGGTTGGGCTATCTTGACTACCCTATTTTGGTTGGGGGGGGGCAAAAAAACCCCCCTATCTAACTGCAGATTGGCAACAGATATGAATACCTAAATTGGCCTGTATATAGCTCATAACAATTACTTTCCAAAAATATATATATAATGCTAAAAATAGAGCCATGAAATTGCTGACGTCAGCAAATATTGACTGTGGTCATAAAAAATTGTCAAATTTTGCATGTTTCAACAAAATTAGCCAGAAAGTTATTGTTTCTTATCTGAAATGCAAAATTTCGTCCTGATTTTGAAGAAGGATGCCTTTGAACCTTAACGCCAAAAATATAGCAGACTTTGATAATTTTTTGGCAATTTTTGGTGACAGCCAATTTGAGCTTTTTCGCGAAAATTTAGAAGAATCGCATAATTAGCCAAATTTTGCTCATCCTAAATTTTGGCACTAAAATGACAATTTGGAGTGTTGTTACACCCAGCAATGAGAGAATTAATTTCTCTTTGATCATTTGGGCAGGAACAGTGAACATGTATGCGAAGGAGAAATGCAAGCGAACACTTTGGTGAAAATAATCAATGTCAAACAGTAGGATAAACCATATTGCGCAAGTAAACANTTTACAATTTTTAAGGAAAGTAAAAGTAAAGAAATCCCTTGATTAATGATAATGTAATGTGAGTCTCCCTTGAGGCTGTCTTCCTCTCGGTTTCTAACAATAATAATGATGAGGCATACCAGCTTTGGATGTCGAGGGCCGACATGCTTCTGCCTTCCATGGAATTATTAGCTCTTCTCTACTGGAAGCTCTGGTTTGGGTCGAAGAGGAAATTTTACACTTGCTGATTTATTTCTCTGCAACCAATTATCCGAAAATTATCTAAAAAATATCAAAATTTGGTCCGATGGAAAACCCGTCATCGTCCTGGTTGTATTCATGTTGAAAGACAACAGCGAATTGATAGCATATCATAACATTAACAATATTGTAAGAGGTGCAAGGCTTTTGATCAAGTTCGATCCACGATCAGTAGTAGGTATGCCTATTGTATTACTGTATTCTACCAGGCAGTTTTACTTGCAATCTCCTACTCTCTTGTTTGCATGTCAGAAGCTGCTTATTGCTTCCTGACGAGATTACATGTCCATTTTGTTAGCATCTTGGTAAAATCTTCTTGAAACATCTTTAAACGTCTCATGTGAAGTAAATACCATTGCTAATTCATCCACTTCACCTCTTGCAGCTAGGCTAGCGTCTTCTGAGAATGCGCGTTTTCTTTTCTTCCACAAGACAAGACGCATGCGCTAAAACTCAATTACATTGTTCTCTCCTGTCACACTGCCAGCTTTCCGCCATTAGCTGCTAAATGATTAGGCTCTAAACGAACTCATTGACTCCATCACCTATTCTATACGCTTCTATACAACCCTCGGTGCCATGACAAACAGCAAGGACCACAGAAGACAGGACACAGGAAACAGGAGTCGCCTATCACCCCATAGACTCTACTTGTACTTCGTACTCGTGAGTAAAAACAAACATTTTTGGGTCGGAGCAATTCCTGGATGTACCCGCTAGTGTTTCAGGCATCAGGCAAATTTGGGCTTCTGAAGGTCATAGCTCCGTCACGTTTGAACAGATTTTTACGTGGATGGTAGCAAACAATGATTTAAGAACTGAAGAGAAGTATCATCTAAAAGTTTGATGAGAATCTTTTGCCATTTTGTTGTAATCTTCATGCAAACGGGGCGCAATTTTTTTGGGGCACCTGTAGATACTTAGAGTCTTGCGTTGTGTTTCTTTCGGAATGCCATTCTCATGTTCCATACCTTTATTTCTATGTTTCTGATATTTTTGGTTGGGAAGTTTCCAAAGAGATGCCTGTTTTTCTCGTAAACTTTTCCAATTTTACCCTTAGGTATTGACAAATTTTTGTGTATTTCCTTGCGGAAAAGCTTCATGAGTGTCTCACAATTCTGTTTTGAAAAGCGGACTCTCTTCTTCTCATCTTCTTCCTCCTGTTCTTCCTCTGCGTCTTCTTCCTCTTATTTGTCTTCCATGTCTGCATCACCGTCATTATCACCCATTTTATCACTTCCTTTTTGCATTCTTCCTTTGAATAAATCTTCGCTTAAGTCGCAGCTTTGACCGTCGCTTGGCAAATCAGCGGATTGTGTGACTTCATCTTTAGCGGTCGATGAACGATTCAGCTTTATCCTTTTAAGATATCGTAACCTGTCGTAAATGCGCCGCTCTTTCCCTTTCCAATATCCATAATCCTTCGCAGCATCATATACCTCTTGCATGGAGATCTTCCCTGCTTCCAAACAGCTTGTGAATACTCTTTTGATGTCTGAGTCAAAAATTTTCTCATTATTGGCTGCGTCAATGTTCGTGGATGTTGAATTCCTCATGACCTGTCTGATGTGGCTTGTCCTCTTTGCTGACCAAGATTTCTTCTCCTGTACATAATAAATGTTCTCTACTGTCTTTACAGCATGATTCATCTTTAGTGCCGGTTCAGCCTTCATTTGTGGACTTTCAGCATGAAGTTTTGTGACGGTTGATTTTTGTATTAGCGAGGCAGATGTTTTCTTGCCCATTGCACTCTTCCAAAAAGAGCTCAGTTGCTCGGTGATTCTCGAGGACGTCATAGGTCACCCTGACCAACTCAAGAACACAATATCACTATCAGTTTCCCTTTCCTCAGCAAGCCTTGCCCTCATTCTTGAAATGAAAATGTCAATGTAGCGAAACTTCTCAAGTGGCATCGAAAAATGGCCAGGACCACATAAATTCGTAGTTTTGTGCTCCACAACTGTTGCCGTCATCTCTTACGACTTTTCTGATATTATCGATGGTAAGATTTGCCACTGCACCTGACCGAGAAGCGTTGTCCAGACACAAGTTGGTGATAATGTAGTCACGTTCTTTGTTATAATCGGCTTTTGTCATACAGTAAAAACCCGCGTATAACAACCTAGTCGATTAAGAACCTACAGGCTGAAATTTTGAAATTAGACCCCCATTATATAAGAACCAATTCAGCCTGAAATTTGAGGTTAGGTTCTTATTTGTAGATTATCATTAAAACTCCAGTTGCTTTGTATTACTGAACCTATATGTTTATTGCAAAAAACCTGCAACAAATGCATTCTTAAATGTCC
>REGM01000706.1:9261-27160 GCA_004194415.1 Aurelia aurita
ATATTTCATGGTGTAGTAAGTTATATCTATCTTTTCAACCATAGCCAAGAAGCAAGTAACAGAGATTAACCTTGAAGAAAGAAATGGCAAGTTTATATTATCAATCAAAAATTTACTACCTGTCATGCTCTATCATGTAAATGTTCCCTTACAGACACTCGAACTTTTGTTGATATCAATATTAGCATCCCATGATGTTCATGTTATGCATAAAATAGCAGGTGAAATTGATATACACAGGACCAGTATCTAAAAGTCAAGTATGAGGCAAAAATTTTAAGAATTGAATTGCTAAATTCAGATCATATATGGAAAGCTCAGTTTTCATGTAAGAAACCTGCACCACACCCTGTTACTTTTGATTTCTTTTGTAGTTGATTTCGAGACTTTGCTTGAGCTAGACGAGGAAGCAGATCAGGATATTCTAATGATGCCCAAAATTCACTTATCAGGTAAATGGGATTCATTGATATATTTCATGCATACATTGAAGGCGAAATGTTTTGAATGAATACATTTTGGACAAAAACTTTTGCTATCCTTCTACAGAAATTTTGGACAACTATGAAAAAGGTTTATTTACTTCTATGATAAAAATATTATACATTTACAGACAAGTGCTTTACTTCATGTTATCGAAGGGGTTCATTATCAGGAATTTTCGATTCAATAATTGTTGTTGAAGATGATGAGAATTATTACTAATGAATTTAGTTGAAAAACCGCAATATTGTTCACTAAGCTACTCTCCCAGCACATCCCTCTTCTAAGCAAGGTTTGGTTAGCAAGAAATTATGCTAATTATAAATAGTAAACAAATATTTTTGGCCACAAAAAAGTTTTGACAACAAAATTTGTGGATATGTTTTAAATGTCTGAAAATATCAATATCAAAAATTTTTGCATTTAATGTACATAAATATATGCTTAAAACAACCAGATGGAACTTTCAAAGCCCTGTGTTGCCAGACTGCATAGTTTGCTAAATGCGCGCGGAAGACGATAATTTAAGCTATCAGTTGCGCACCTGCACCTAGTTTCAGAGAGAAAAATGCGGGCGCCTTGATTTTAAAATAGTGCGGTTTTTTTTAGTTGGTGGTTTAAAATAACGCTTTATCTATTAATTGCACGATAATTGTAGTCATTATTCAACCCTTGCTTGCAATGTCAATGATTTTGAGTATATATTCTGATCGTCAAAATTTGTCAGCCTTTACAGTCTTTACAATAAAACGTTCTGAATGTGAAGTGTACTTTAAGCCTGGTTCTCGCCGGGTTCTTGTAATTATTTCGTAAATTTGTACGATCCATATCCATGGTTGTTACCAAACATTATGAATTAAATTCAGAAGCAAGGTCAGGAAATGTGCAAGAATATCGAAAAGTTTAGCAGAAAGTAAAACAAAATGCAATAATGTAAAGCAAAGAAGAATAGAATGCAATAAACATGCTAAAACCAAGAGAGAACTTGATGGCGAGAGTGATAAAACAGAAACAGAACAAGATCAACATTGTGTTTTTCGAAAATAAAGTTAGGAATAGGAACGAAATATGTTCATATTTGATTACCCTATTTAAGCTGGTCACATGGTTTGTTTTTTACATGAACATCAAATGGGAGGGATAAAGTAATCTTTTCATAAGAAACTGCTTGTAAGAACTGTTTAGTATCCACTTCTATGGAATTAAGAAACTGTACCAGTAGCAACCAACCCAAATAATACTTAACAGTACAATATTTCTTTGGTTCTTTCTTGTAATACTTGTGTCAGAAAGTAGTAAATGCCTTTGGTAAATTGTGAAATTCAATTTATGTGACATTAAAAAACTCCACAAGAAATTTTTACTATAGAAGTGGGCCCAAAATTATGAAACCCGACGCCTCTGAGTTTGAGTTTACGTTCTTTTAAAGTCATTATTTATTTAAATGAGGAAAGGAAGGGGTGGTTCTTTTGTTGCTATTCTAGTGATAACTTTAGACATTCCATCTTTTCTTCTTATAGAACTTGGATCTCTGAATACAGGAATGCGATGCTTTTTCAAGTTCTGCTCCTTGTCGCCATCTATATACATTGCAGCCATCTCCCTCACTGCTTTCTGGCAGGACACCACAGCTGGTAGGCACCAATCTACCTTAGCACGATTTCCAAGAGTTTCAAGATGTTGACCTCCATCTTGTTCTTGGGCCTCAATTACCCTATAGAAGGACTCCACCACTGCCTCTGTGCCAGTCTTTCCATAAAAAATATCAAAGATTACACAGAATTCTTTTCCAATGGAACCATACAAGGAGTCATTTGTGTACATCTCTTGAATAAATCGGTCTTCTTCAAGGGCAACTGTAAATGATGTGTCATCAGAGAGGATAACATTGTACTTTTCCATGAGATCAAAATCGGTGATCACTCGTTGGAAACTTTTCACAGCTGCATTGCTCTCAAGCCGTAAAGAGTCGAGCTTGTTGTTATCCCTATCTATTTTCTTGAAGAATAGACTAAACACAGCTGGAAAGAACTCACCCCAGATGATGCTGATGATGGTTGACTTTAATCTCCAAAAGATGATGTCAGCAAATTCAACACCAATTTGAAGATCGTCGTTTTCATTGAGGTCTTGTATGTGGGCCAGATTACTAGCATACCCAACACATCTTCTAAATTCTTCTTTTCCCAGCTTTGCATACTTTGTCTTCTGCACAGCTGTCTTGTCCCCGACTTTGACACCACATACTGCATCAAAATGATTTCCAAAATCAAGGCAATTGTGCAGCATTCCCATAAGATTTGGGAGACATTGGTCTTGCCGTTTTTCCATCTCCTTGAGCATCTTTGAAGCAAGTTCTGACAATTCTTCCCGGCAGTCCTTCAACTCTCTTCTCAGCCATGTTAAGGGCTTTGGCCCCTTCTTCTTTTTCAACTCGTCTGCTCTTTGCCGGTTTCCTCTACCAGCTGNTTTCACAGCTGCATTGCTCTCAAGCCGTAAAGAGTCGAGCTTGTTGTTATCCCTATCTATTTTCTTGAAGAATAGACTAAACACAGCTGGAAAGAACTCACCCCAGATGATGCTGATGATGGTTGACTTTAATCTCCAAAAGATGATGTCAGCAAATTCAACACCAATTTGAAGATCGTCGTTTTCATTGAGGTCTTGTATGTGGGCAAGATTACTAGCATACCCAACACTAAATTCTTCTTTTCCCAGCTCTGCACAGCTGTCTTGTGGTCCAGACACACCACATCGTTTTAGTTTATAAATAAGACCATCATGCCATACCCTATCAAATGCTTTGGAAATATCAAGATACACAGAACGAACATCAAGCGGAGAATTACAGTCAAATGCTTTAAAAAATTGTATGTGTTATGGAGATTAATTGGTTGACCGTTGAGTCACCGGGACGAAAACCTGATTGATTTGGGTTAAGTAGGTCACATGACACAAGATGTGAGTATAAAGAATCATAAATGAATTTTTCAAGTATTTTCCCAAAGGTTGGAAGTAGAGAAATTGGACGATAGTTTCCTTTAACATTTTTCTCATTCTTTTTATGAACAGGCACAACATTTCCATGCTTCCATATTTGAGGAAATAGACCATCATTGGAAACGCCGAGTGTGCAAACTGAAAAAACATGGGAAACGGAAACGTTCCTTTAACCATAGTTTCTCAGGTTGTAAACTAATGCGTACATCTCACGTTTCCTGCCCGTGTATTCATAGGAAGCCACAGGAAACTGGACCTTTAACAGCAGTTTACAAGTTAGAAATTATGTTGAAATTCATCTCTTTCTTGCCGTGTGGAGGTGGAAGATGTCATTCCAATAGGTACTAAATATTCCAAAGTTTACGTAATTTCTTTTTCCTAGTACCAGCAGACATGGTACTCACAAACATGGATTGTGATTGATGACTCTTGCTTTCCGTTCGAATCAGGTTGTTCCAGCGTAAGTTATTTTTATGCTGAGAAGAACTTTCCTGACCTTACATAGTCATAGCATAGAGAAATTAAATGCACAACACTAAGATTGTAGTGGTTTCGGATGTTCCATAATGCCTAACTCAACCTGGGCTCAATGTTCTGTCTTGCTATCAACAACCATCCATTTTCTCGATTCATTGCAATATATCAAGGAGTTTGGTCTTTTTTCAGGACATGGCTCTTTTGCTTCAGTGGAAAAAGGACAATACAATGGATCAACAGTCGTTGTGAAAAAGCTGCATAATCAATGCTTTGATGGCACAACATTTGCAAAGGAGGCCCAGATTACCTGCACAATTTAAACATTGTCCACATAGATATCAAGCCTGCAAATGTGCTTGTATCAAATATTCATTATGCTCTAAATAAGGAAGAATGCAAATAGGTGTTCTCCAGATCTCCAATTGTTTGCAAATTAGGTGACTTTGGAGAAGGCAGGTCAAAAATATGCAGAACACAGGCAATTATCACAAACACACAGACAAAGTGTCTTAATCGAGGAAATCCAGCCTTCTTGGCCTTTGAGCGTTATATCAACAAGTTTATGTTACACTCAGCCATCAAAGATCAACTGAAAGCAGTTGATATCAAAGTTGATAAGAATGTTGCTATTGTGATATCAAAGTCATAACTTAAAAGTACACCCCTGCAATCAATCTACACGTAACAACATGAAGTAATAACACAGCAAACAAACAGAGTTGATACTGTACCTGCGATGTCTCAAACAAGGGAACCCTGTGTGACCTGCCTTTTATGATTATGGCCAACTTCTTTGACATAGTGCATTCATTTGTCCTACAGAGTATAGGTTCCAAATCTTTAGATTCGCATAAAAAGGTTGGTGTAACATTCAGTGACCTATTTCTTTGATTCGAATGGCTGGAAAGAAACTTTAGCTACTTTGTAATAACTCTACCGTTGGACTTTTCAGAAATCTTCAATATTTTTGAAATTACAGTGTATTTCATATTTCAGCTCATTTGAGGATGTGACGTCATAAAATTTATAAATCACAAACTAGAAGAGTGAAAGACTTTTGCTTGATATTATATTGTAGACGTTCATAAACTATGTTTTTCTGGAAAATTATTTGATGTTTCCTCAAAAAGTTTAGAAATTACGATGGTTTTAAGATTTTTTACAAATTTTTCTTGGATTCTTAAAAAGAAGAAAAGCACTCTAATTCTGAAAATATTGAAGATTTCTGAAAAGTCCAAAGGTAGAATTATTACAAAGTAGCTAAAGTTCCATTCAAGCCATTCCATTCAAAGAAATAGGTCACATAATTTTACACCGAACTTTTTAAAGATTTGAAACCTATGCTGTCCTACAGGATGTGTGTAGGTGTTAAGTTGCAAACTCAAGATCAGTGGAATTGTGGTGTATGTATGGAAGCAATACACAGACAGTGCATATTATCACAAATCCAGATAAACAAATCCTTAAAAAAGAAGTATTTTATTCAAGGTAATGCAAAGGAAAAAAATTATTGGCTTGCTGGATGTGAGATGAAGTCGTTCATGCTGTTGCTGTTCTGGTTTTGTAAACTCCCTACGTATCATGGATTTTCCTGTGTAGGCTTAGGCGATCAAAAAAGTACATTCATTATATAAACTATAAATGGATGGATTGAGCTTTTCTAGGCTAATATAAGTTTGAACAGCATTTGATAATTTTGATACCTATTCCCAATTTATCTGTATAGTTTTGTTTATAATAATTGATTCTGTTGGAGCGTTGGAAAATTGCAGCTGAAGTTTGTAATTTAAACTGTGAAGTTGAATGAAGGGAAAATAAGCATATAAGCCTTTGGTGAAAATTGCCATAGCCACACAAATATAATAGACTTTTGACACCTGCAGAACCATATCTGGGTAACTGATCTATCTCAACAGAGTATGGAAAGTATGACCATTGCACACCAAAGAAAAAAATCTCGGGCAATGAAAAAAAACGGCACCTTGATTCTGCAGGCCAGCAGGTCAAGTAATCTGCAGGCCAAACGCAAAAGCAAACATGTGCACTCCAAGAAACAATTTTTTGACCCGGCTTTAGAATTTTCCCCTCCAAATGATACCCGGCTTTAGAAAAAAACAGCGAAAAGTATACTCCAAAACGTAAAAAATACACACAATACGCCTTTTGACATGACAACCCGCTTTAGAAAAATGTCCTTCTTTTGATACCCGGCTTTAGAAAAAAGAGGCGAAAACGATACCCGGAAGGGCGTGCACATCCCGTCAGCAAAATATACTAAGTACCCCCCCGGGTTCCAATGTGATTAAATATACTATTTAAGAACAGTAGTTAAGTGTACTAAGCACAGCACCAAGGATTTTTATTATTGAACACTAAATACAACCACTATTTTTTTTCACAATATTACATATTTTCAATATATTTAGTTCATTTTGTGATCGAAAACGGAAGGATGTCAATTTGATTTGTAAGATTTCACGTAATCTCTGCAAAAGTGTTGTACGAGGTTTTCTAGTGGCCTCCAAGGAAATTTTCCTGGATTTCCCTCAGTAACGGTCAAGAGAAAATTAACTAGCTCATGGACAAATATATTGCATTTATTTTGCGTTTGCTTTTGCGTTTGGCCTGCAGATTACTTGACCTGCTTGCCTGCAGAATCAAGGTGCTGGAAAAAAGACAACAGAGAATGATAGAGAAACATTCTTGAACACCCAAGAAAATGACCCTGTCTGCAGAGTATGGCACTTTTCGATGAGATCTCCAGTGTGCAAGAATGTATTTTGTCCTTTATTGTCTAATTTTGAATTACCTATTGAAATCTCTTTTGTGCAAGTGCTTTCTTTTTTTTTTATTTTGCCTTTTATTGAAATTCAAAAAATTGAAAGAAGGGATTATATCGATAAATTTTCATTTTCATTTTTTCACAAAAACTGCACACAGGCTAACCCAAAGTGGTCTCAGCAACATTTATATGCGTAGATCCCCTTCCTGCAATTGGGCCCTCTGCGAGGGAGCAGGCCTGAATCTGTCTAGCCTTGCTCAAACTCAAAACGGAGCATAAAACATTATATTAGTGTTACTTTGCTATTATCATCAAGTTTATGTTAATAAGCCATGAATACCTTGGCAGAAAATTGACTCTTCTTTCATCTTCTTCTGCGATAACATCAACAAATGCTGAGAACTTCTTTCACAACTTCAGTTCAACTGCAACTGGGTGTGCTTGCTGTCCGCCATAGCATGAACTCTACAACTACCGATTATTCCCACTCCCTGAGAACGAAATATTTGTTGTAACAAAAATTAAACATTTTCGGGTCGGAGCAATTGCTGTATTTACCCGCTAGTATTTTTTTTGAAAGAATTTAATTGACAATTTTGAACAAATTGAAATTGCTTTAAATCCAAAATTCATAGAGGAATAATGATGCAATCTTCGAGAAAACCATAGCTTATGAATGCCTACAATATGGTGGCAGGCAGAAGTCTGTTGCTCCTCTGTTTAGGATCTAGAAATTTGATGACGTCACAGGCTCAAATATAATAAATGCTGCCATTTTAAAAATATTCTAGATATAAAAAAATTTCCAGGACAGATTTACAGCAAAGTGCCCTAAGTTCCTTCCCAGCCATTTAATTCAAAGAAAAATGTAATAGAATTTCACACCAACCTTTTTAAAGATTTGAGCCCTATGCTTAAAATCGAACATTCTGATACAAACGTTTCAAGAAATTAAAGATATAAAGAGAAAAACATTATAGAAAAGAGCTGTTTTTAATTGGGGACTCTTCTGCTAAGTGTACTTAACAAACTGTTTTCATTCATATCCGAGTATCTTTGTTAGCTTCATTTTGTAGTAGGACCTTTTTTTAAATCTTCTACCGGGTGTCCCAAAAAAAAGTATACAGATTTGGTTAACCTTAATGATCAGAATTTAACACGAATCAATCCAAGGTCATTTTTAAAACATTACTCGATAGTTAACTTGAACATAGATACCTTGTTTGTTGACATTGGTGCTTTGAGAGTAGAGATATCAATCTTCAAAGGACAAATTAGCCTCCACCTCCATACCAGAGCTTTGGCGTTTTGGCCAGTGATGACAACGACCAAATTTGGCATGGAGTCGCTCTCATTCAGGAGAGACTCTCTTTGTGATGAAATACAGGAGCTACCAACAGTTGCAAGCTTTACAAGAAAGATCCAAAAGAGGACAGCCAAACAAATTTAATTGTATCTTTTTAAATATAATATATATTGTACATAGTTAGTTTTCATTAGTTTCTTGGAACTATTCACACCAACGTTAAATAGTGATGATTTGATTTGATTTGATTTGACACATCGACAATTAGAGAAGATAAATGCAAAGTTTGGAGGTTGCTGAATGCGCGATCATGCTAAACATAGCATCAAGGGATTTATACCTTGATACCCCTTGCCAAGATCGATGTGATTGTTGGATTTATCATGAACAATAAGAATCATTGTGAAACAGTCCCCGGTTCCATCTATATTACAATCGTCAATTGTGTTTCACCCCCACTAAAATTTTCATCAGACTTCTCAGAGAAAAGTGCATTTGCGTAAAATGTGGACGAGAATTCTACCGAGCGATTTGCCGCTTGGCAAACTCATATCTCCCCGTTGTGGCGATGCCTATTCTTTCCTCATTTGACACAGTAAGAGCTTTCATTTTCAAAATCTTGTACCAAGAGAACGAAAGCAAGGAAAATAAAAAAAATTCAGTTTGTTTTTGGGGACACAGCAGGTTTTTCTCAGATAAAGTTAGTTTCTCTGCAGGAAATACAAATTCTAATGTCGTGAAATATAGTACTGGAGAGGATCGATGGTAGAAGGGGGAAAAGGGCGTAAAATTACGTTTCTTATCGGTTTCAAGCAATTTTATAGCTCAGCCAATCAGGAATTGATGCCTTGACACAAAATCATTTGCTCATTGCCACTTCATCACTAAGTAACAACAACGAACAACAACAGCAACAATTTGTTGGTGCTGATTTAGAAATGAAAGAAATAGCAAGCAAATTAAAGAAGACTCAAACTGAACTTGAGGCCGTTGGGTAAGTGAGAAACAATACTGAAAAATATTGAAATATTACAATCACATGGAAAATTTGCACAATTTTATAAAAGTATTTAATGTGGTTCATCATATTTTTCCCAGATGTCAAAACCAGTACCCTTATACATTTAGGTGTGAATGTTGTAAATGCTCCGTAGATAATTTAGCCGGGGCAAGAGAATACAGATGCTGTTGGGGGATTTCACAAGCAATAGGGAAGCTTACGTTTGAACGCCTTGCAGAAGAGTTATGTTGCATTACCAACCATCCGGACTTTGAGCCATTGACAAATCAAGCTGTCTTGACACATGCAGGACCGTTATTTAACACGAGAGAAGGGAAACATTACCGATGCGGTAACAGGTCAGAAAATGAGTAAGTTTAATTTTAAATCTCCTGCTCTTGTGATCTGATTGTATATAACCCCTGTGTTGTGTAAATTTGACAAGATAGGCACTAAATCCTTACTGGCTGACAATACAAAAGAATGCACAGGGTTGCAAATTTTCAGTCGCTTTTAGGCGATTTTACCTACTTGCATGAACATATAAATGTACGGAAGGAAAACAGAGATATTGCAAACATTCTTTCACATACTTGTTTCTAATACTTGGGTACACACTTAATCAAGGGCGCTACGCATTATCACAAGATTTGAAGAAAGGACAACGTTTTGAATTCACACATAGTTTTCATTTACTGCAGTCAATTTCTTAAACCTTTCAAGTACGCAAAAACAATCCACTTTGGCATTAAAAGATGGCAATTTTAGTGCATTATCTGAATCTTTTTTCGATTTGAAGCTAACATAAATATCTCCGGAGATATTGGAGAATCAATACCGCGGGGTTCGATAAACACCCATAAAAGTGCACTGTACGGCCTAACAAGAACAAGATGCCGGCTTTACAAGCAAGGGGTGAATTCAACGGATACTTACCATTTCTTTCTTGGAAGAAGAGGAATACAGGCCAAGAACTTGCAACACTAGTGCATAAACGTATCTCAACTGGTTTTGATAACAAAAATCCACTTTTTATTGCCACACATTTCACACTTTTTATTTCAGTTTCACCAACAAATCGTCCCCATTGCTTCAACATTGTCAACAAAAAAGGCGCAAAAACTTCAATGATAACCTGCATGCCATCGTCGAATAACATACGATTCCAATGAACTGTAACATGAATCGACAGTCAATAACAAGTATATGAAACTGCCAAGTTGAAGAATGGGCAGAGCTAATAACATAACCCCTAATAACATGAGCCAAAATGTCGTATAGATTTATAAAATCACAACCCTTGCTCTTAGCGCAAGAAATAATTATGGTTTTACAGTGTAGCAGGTACATGAAATAGAAATGAAATGCTGGGTTTAATTTACTTACCAATAACAACAAAAGAAAGCAATGTACGTTTTGTTGTTGTTGCAAAAAATAGATTGCTCATTTTGACAAGTTGTCATTTGAAATACTACCAGGTGTCCCAAAAAAGTACTCACGTTTGTTTGAACCTAGCGCCATATTGAAAAGTTATAGGAATTTGTGGTATCAACTGTCACAGTTCCCAACGGCTAACTTAGATGTCAATAGTTCGTTTTTCACCGTAGGTTAAACATTCTTAGAGTTATGAGTTCCGAAACGCAAAGACTACCATCAAGACTAAAACAGTAGGCCTAAATGTTATGAAGGAGTCCAGCACAGGTCGTCCAAAGTTTTAAGAGGTTTCAATAGCAACGCATTATTTGAATATTATTTGCTTTCAAAAGGATTATAGTGCTTTCGTTTAAATTGATTCGTTTAGAAAGTTTTTGCAATCTCGTTCTTTAGTAACATTAATCTACACTCTTCCAGAAAACATTTAGGCCTACTGTTTTAGTCTTGACGATGGTCTTTGCGTTTTGGAACTCTTAACTCCAAGAATGTTCAACCTAGGGTGAAGAACAAACTATTGACATCTAAGTTAGCCTTTGTGAACTGAGCCAATCGATACCACAAATTCCTATCACTTTTCAATATGGCGCTACATTCAAACAAACGTGAGTAATTTTTTTTGGGACACCCGGTATTTGTGAAGCCTCTAGATATTAATTTCACATTTTGTGGGGATATCTCAGAGAAATGTCTTATATTCTGGACCTTGTACTAGAGGCATTAGAGGTTCTCCGTTATAAGAAACCGCTTTTAAGAGGTTGTAGGCTCAATTTTTCTAAAGTTAAGAACCTGGACAGAAAAAATTAAGAAACTTTTGTAATCTGCAGCTTTTATTTTCCCAGTTCATTCAAAAACATGTTGACGTTTTGATGAGGTAAACTTGGGTCCAAGGCTTATGAGCAGTTTGTATTTTAGGAATTATTGCTGCTGAAAGGTTTTTTTAGTTTATTAACTTTTCAGTGCTCTACTTACACTCATTTTTATACGAAACCGCTATAAGAAGCTGTAGTAGCCTCTTCCAGAAATTTAATAAACTCTACTAGAAACGATCAGAGGTCATTTCAAAGTTAAGAAACTATTTCAAGTTTATTATCAGTTGCGAAGTGTTTTTAAACAGAAAGTGTATCACCAAAGCAAATAATGCTACACAACATATTTTTTGTTTATGATTTGGTTCTTTCTTGTAGATCTTGGTTCAAAAAGTGGTCCTTAATGACTTTACCTAGGGTATAATGACTTTTGATAAATTGTGAAATTCAGTTTCGTGAATACCTGCAAGAAACCTTTACTATAAGAAATGGGTCTTACGTTAAAAAATCCTACCACAATTATTAGGGCCAATTTTCTTGTAACAAAAAAATGAGCGTATAGAAAATCACTCCGTTACAGCAAGAAAACACAGCAGCATCAGAGTAAAGCTGGACTGGAAATTTGTATGCAACTTTGTAAACTCATGGAAGCACGCAGTACACATACTTTTTGTAAGATACTAAAACTTTGACCCAGCATTGAAAGTCTCTCAAATTCTCTCATCTGAGTACACAAAATTTCGTAAGAGTTTCTTAAAAGTTCCTTCAAATGTCCAAATGTCCATCTCTGGGACCTTCTGTGCCTTAGTAATAATTTGACAGCACATTTTATGAAGTTATGCCACTGTATTATCAATAAGTATATCTGTACAAATTATATATTATGTTGATAAAATTAAAACTTTTCAGGGTTAAACTGTGGGCAGTATCGATTGCCATCCTTTCCACCACAGAGAAATGTTCCTCTTTTATTGTTATCTTTGCATTGAAGGCATAATCTTGGTTCTCTCTTAAGAAAACTGTTTGTTGCATTTGAATGCAGCTCTTGTCATTTCACTATAAGTGACATCCTTTCACTTGGATTTCTCACAGCAACAAGCTGGCGATGTTCCATGTTGGCGGCAGCATGTAACCTCTCTCCCTCCTCCTCTGATAACATTCCAACCGTCTTGAAGCATTGTGCAAAACGTGGCACGGAAAACACTAACTTGTGAATTGTGCTCGTTACCTTTGATTGGGGAAAGAGTTTTGGGAAGATCTCGCCAAATTTGTTGCAATTGTTTGTTAAAGTTGTTATTTCTTCTTGCTTCAGTAATCTACTCTTGATGAGTAGCGGACATTGAATTTCGTTGAAAAAACTGAAAATAGTCATGAATGTCTGATGAAGGGCTGGCTTGTCTTCTTCTGTTTTTGATCTATATCAATGATTTGCCATTTTCTCTGCAAAATAGTCAAGTTACCATGTATGCTGATGATACCACCATATTGTATTCTTCCAAAAACATCGATGATCTCAATGAAAACATGAATAGAGACTTGAATTGCCTGAAACAATGGCTTCAAGGTAATAAACTGTCTTTAAATGTCATGAAGACTCAAGCTATGGTTGTAGGATCTCGGCCAAATCTTAAAAAAATCTCCGACAAACAAGTAGAGTCCCCTTCCTTTGCCATTGGTGACTCACAAGTAGAGATTGTTGAGAAAACTAAATACTTAGGAGTTCAACTAGATCAGCATCTTGTTTGGGATGAGCACACTACATTCTTGCGTGCTAAGGTTTCTCGTGCTTTAGGATTTTTAAAATATGCTAAGAAATTGCTACCCCAGGAAACACTTAGCCAGATCTATAGAGGTATTGTAGAACCACATTTCCGATACTGTTGCTCTGTGTGGGGGAGCTGCGGGGAATCCAAGCGACTTGCACTGCAAAAGTTACAAAATCGCGCTGCCAGAATTGTGACCAATAGCAGTTATGATGCACCTGCTGATGCCCTGATACAGAAGCTAAAGTGGCCAACTATCGCTGAAATTATCAAACGAGAGACAGCGAGCATCGTTTTCAAATCCATAAATGGTCTTGCACCTACGTATCTCTCGAATATTTTTTCAAAAAACTCTTCACGGGGCACTGTCAAGTTAAGAAACTCTGAGACTGACTTACGCGTCCCTCTTATGAAAACGACAAATGGGCAGAAATCATTCTCGTATCGTGGTGCGCACCTTTGGAATAATCTTGAACCGGAGGTCAAGCAAGCACCCTCTCTTTATGCTTTTAAAAGTCGATTATGAGTATGACCATAATGTATTTATTTCTAGATTCTAGTTTTGTAATTAGGTTATTAACGTTTTAGTTTCACATGTATTAAATTGTAAATTGTAATTTTTATGGCACGGCCCCCTGAAAAGCAGCCTTAGCTGACGGGGTTACCGTGGTTAAAGAATATCAAATCACAATACACAGGGCTTTGTGGTGTCAAAGAACTAATTTGCAATGATTGCCAGCGAAAACATTTCCGTGATATTCCTTCCTTGTCACCTTAATTTCGTTGAGCTTTCCATGGTGATCAAATTCTTTCGGTCCCATTTTATTCTCGTTTTTCGCCTTGAGTTCATCACACAGGGTAGACTGCTTCACTATTATCATTGTAAGATTATCTTCTTCTGCAAGGCTATCGGTAACTTTATCCTTCAAGATTCCAATAAGATCACCATCTTCTACATTTTAAACAAACATATATGTCTATTGCATCCACTGTGAGCTCTTCTCCGGCTTTGAAGCATTCGCAAAGTCTGTGAAGCCAGATTTCACAATTGTCGCATTGAATTCAAGTTACGTCAGGATCCACATCTGTGATGCAACAAATCACTGAATTGCACTTCTCTTGCAGTTTCCTTATTTTGTGTCCAGTTTCTGATTGACTAGCAATACAACGATTTTCTGCTATGTCACCTTGCATTACTGCATCAATCCTTCCCATCCTATTTTCCATTTCTACAATTTCCTTTCCAATTCTTTCATATGCTCTTTGATTTTCAGACAGTAAAACGATTGATTCCTCCCATTCACTCCTTATTTCATTCTTCTCTCTGTCACCAATATCTTGCAGACTTTCTTCCTCGTCCAGCTCCTGGCACGACTTAAGGAGCGAGTTGAATAGCAGCAGAGTGATAACGAGTAGAATATGCAAAACAGGGGGAACAACAAACGCAAGATTTTGGAGTGGCAAAAGCATTTTATCCACCACATTAAAGTGATATTTCCCATTTTCTCTTGTGTTTCCTCTGTTTCTGTCATCGCACAAATTTTTGTTGTAGCTTAAATGATAGTGTTCTATCGTTCTCAGCTCAATCTGGCAGTTTTCTGGATTGTGCGGCTTGCCTGAATGATTTCTTAGATGCTCTAGAGTAACCAAGTCTGTGCTACTTGGATAGGTTGCTGCAGATCCTTGGTGCCCAAGAACATCCTCCAAAAAATGGAAATCTCCGCCCAGAAAAACCCAGATTCTACGTCCATCAATTGTAAAATTCCCTTCCTGCGGGTCGGTGTTTGGCTGATGAAACACATGAAACACTTTCCACATGTTCTCAACTGTATCTGCTCCTTCATACATGCAAAAAATATGGACGTTGTCGACTGAGCCCGGAGTAGTGCTGTTGATAATCTCCAGGTGAAATTTCATGCTGCCTCCACCTTTATCCCTAGCAAACAACACCCATATCTCATTATCAAAAATACTTGGATCATGTTCACTAGGCAGTCCGTCACATATTGCCTTCAGGAACTGCTTGATATCTGTGACATGAATGAATGGTTGCATGGAGGTGTTTTCACAAGTAGCTGTTCTCTTTGTTGCAATTGTTCCACTTTCTACTGCTGAATCATCCACGTGCAGTCAAAGCAGTATCGGCTTTTCTCATCTTACTTTCGGAAGGCCAAAAGTTTAACCCAACATTCGTTAACCAGGACCGTAGATCGCGTATTTTATTCATCAAGAGCCGTGCAAGAGCTTTAATGATGATGGCATCTTTCACGGAAATCTTTTCTTGGTCTCTCAAGCCAGCTGCATCAATTGCATTCTTGAAAAACTGAGGGTTCTCTTTCATCATCTTTACCACAAGCAACTGCTTCTCCTTATCATCACCATCAACGTTGTCTCCTCCTCAAATCTTACCAAGAATATCAAAAGCTAGCTTTGCTCTTTCTGAAAGTGTCTTTGAAGAAACAGATGAATTTGGTAAGTTGCTTGAAATTTTTGCATAGGAATCAATTTTGCCATTTGTGAGCTGTTTATGTGTTGTTTGTGTCCCCTTGAATTTTGTTCCTGTCATTACGCCATTATATTTGTTTGTGTTAATAACCGAAATTATGTCATTGCTTATGTCGGCCAGTTCAGTGCCATTGCTCCTATCACATTTTGCTACTTTTGGGAACAACTCCCGGTTTCTTTGCTTTTTTGTTAAGGCACTTTTCACTCCTGCTTCGCGTTTCTTGTAGCTGGTAACTGTTCCTCCCATGTTTGAAAGTTTGTCTTCAAGTTTCGCATTTCTCAACGATGTATCTAAAATCTTCTCCTCTAACTCCACAGTGTAATCAGTTAGTTTTTCCCTTTCAGCACTGCAGGTTTGAATTATGTCTCCTTTCTCGAGTTCAAAGTGTGCTTCTCTTTCAACAATGACGCTTCCAAAAGTTCATTTTTGATTCTAATTTTCTTTATAGTGCTTGTTGACTGTATATTTTGACCTTTCAAGGATTCAAAGTCGTTTTGCAATTTTTTCCTCCTTGGGTTATCAGGTGTATTGCATTTGGGTTCTGTAGCCAGTAAGTCAAATAGTTGTTCTAGTAGATTCTTTATTCGTTATTTTTATAAGTTAAACCCATCTGAACCCAGAAGAATCCAGCAGCAAGCCACCTTAACCCAGCAGATACCAAGCTGACGCCATAAAAATTCCTAAGAGGTCCCCTGCCAGACCCGATTGTTATACAGAACGAGCAGGGAATTTGCATTTTAACGCCTTTTCATAATGACCACTAGCAAACACAGTTGTAACCTGAAAAGATGCAGATACATTAGTTTCGAGAAGCTTGCATGTATTTTTTATTAGAAACTTAGAATTCGACCCAGTACTGAAATTTTCTGAAATTTCTCAAAATGAACTACTAAGATTCTATAGAGGACACTTGTGATCTCCTTCAAAATCAGATGTCTCCTTTTACTCCATGGCTACAATGGTAAACAAAGCGATATAACACTATCCTTGTAGCTGTGTAGCATGTGTAATAACATCATATTTCAGTTTGTTGCATTTTCATTGAAATGTATTCAGATATTTTTGTCATTGAAAACTAAAACTAAAGCTTAGACAAGCCAAACAGTTGAAAGGAATGAAAAATTATGATTGCGCTAGTCACGGCATGAAATCAAGAACAATGAGATGTGAGCCAACAAAGTTTATTTATTAATGTGATACAGTGGGGGGGGGGAGGGTAATTGGTCAAAATGTGTGGTTTTATGGGGGGAATGGAAACTATCGGAAATGGTCACAACTCACAATTTGAAATAGGGCTGACGACGAGGATTGACTGGGAATTTATTCCGTAGACTGTGTTGGGAGCTATTTATTTGTTGGTCATATTGGGTTGATAAAAACCAGAAACGCCGGACGGGCACATTTTTACGTGGGGCAAATTTGCAAAGAAGAGGGTGAAACAATAGGAAAATAACAGATTTAGGCCATTTTCAAGAAGGCAAAAACTTACTGTCATCCCGTCCTTTCCATCAAAATCGAATGGCACGGGTGGTGGTGCTAAATTCTTTGCCAATTCCTGAAATGGCCATTGTTCCGTTTGCACTGAAGACTCTAGTGTCAACCTTCTTCTGCTGTCAGGTCTTTTAAAGTAAATGAACGGAGTTATAGCGATCTAGTCTAAACATAGCACAAAAGAATGGCACGCGCCACTTATGTTCCTATTGTTTTCATCGATTGAAAACATCAAATACAATAGGTTCTATTTAGATGGACCCAGTCCCCCTAGCTAAGTTGCCTTTTAACTCCGTTGATTTACTTTAAGGTCCGCTTTTTTTCTTTCTGACGATACATCCACGTCAGTCGGCAAACAACGTGAGAAAATAGGATATCGCGCAGCAAGGAGAACTCGAAAAAAAGGATATCGCGCAGCAAGATGGCCGGACGTAATGCTATCAGCTCCGGCTAATTCATAGCAGTGGCGCTCGTGAATGGCTACCATATTAATCTAAATACTTTCATCGATGTTGAATTTTGCACTTATTCTGTTTTCAACAAATTAGTTGTGGATTCTTGCATGTGAAGAACCGTTTTCTGTTGAAACAACGCTTGCGACAGTAGGCCTAAGCAAGATCACACGTGCAATGACTACGGGGACTCGTGCTGCTCGAGCAGCGGATGAACAGATCAAGAAAGTTCTTGAGGAAGTTGTCAGTGATTCTGGCCTCATTACTGATAATCGAATGGCAAAGTTTATGGCTGATTTGGAAGCAAATTTAAAATCCACATTGATTTCAGAAATTGAAAAAGTCACCCAACCGCTTGCTAACCAAGTTACATCACTGGAAGCGAAATTGAGGTATACG
>REGM01000707.1:0-10720 GCA_004194415.1 Aurelia aurita
TGTGTTCTTTTCAACGGCAGAACATCCAACTGTCGTACGAATTTTGAGTGATGGAACTACGTTTGTTGACAATGTCAACCAACTTAAAGGTCTCTACTCGAGCTTAAAAGAGGGGGAGGAGAAGGAAGTGATCGTTATTGACGGCTCGCAATCAGCTGGAGGCAACCATTCGATTTCTAGGCCAATCGCAGTTCCAGTTCGCAAGGAAAGCAAGGAAATACAACATAAATCTGCTTGCCCTAATCCAAAGAAGAGGAAATCGTAAGGATGTTTTTGAAGGGACAGTGTAAGGTTAAGAGGTGCCAAGGTGGTTCCTCCCTGCCAGCAGCTCACCTTTCTGGGTATTGTCTTCGACACACAAGCCATGGAGCTCTCCTTGCCCAAAGACAAGCTCGCAGAGACCCAAGCGTTAGTCGAAACCTTTACTAAGCGTAAACGGGAATCTAAGCGTCAACTGCAACAGCTTGCAGGTAAGCTTAACTGGGCCTGTAGGGTAGTGCATGGGGGGCGCACCTTTTTACATCGCATTCTAGACAGCATGAATTTGCTCAAATCCGCTTCTGCAAAGTTTCTCTTCACATCGGAGTTCCGCAAGGATTTATTCTGGTGGCAGAAATTCTTGTCTCAGTTTAACGGTAAGCGGTTATTGCATAACAAAGTTCCCATCGCTGACGTCAAAACAGATGCCTCAAGTGAAGCTGTTGGCTTCTACTTTCGGGGGGACTGGGCATACTCCTTTCTCCCTGCAGATGCCCCTGACATAGCTCCCCTCCACATCAATTTTAAGGAGGCATTTGCTATCTTTCTTGCTGCTAGGAGGTGGGCTCCCCTGTGGGCTAATCACCATGTGATTGTCAAATGTGATACATTCGATCATCTCATAAAGCTTCACACACCTCAGCAGCAAGCTTAGTTGGAGCTACGTATGCAAGCATAATGCTACATCGCAATAGGATTAAGAAATGCTACATGTGTCATTCCGTAAACGACATACCAATATGCGAAGAATGCTTCGACGACAGCGCCCTCGATCAACATGAGCCCGACCGACTACTAAGAAAGACGTATGAAGGAGTTCGCAAGATGAGCATAGCAGTCGATCACAGACTAAAGCCATTCCCAAACTCCTCCATCATCAGCCTATGCGTCTACGAAGAATTTGAACCTCGCGTAGCAACCGAGCACGCACTACTCCACTCAATCGTGGCGAATCAACGAATCATGCACAAAATGTACCTACATAGAAAGCATTTGCTTTGAATCCCCATACTTGGACGTGCTGGACGACTCCGCGATCAGGCGCATTGAGAGGACCTTAAAGCATGTTAGAGTCATCCACCCGCCTACCAAAGGACAGCCATACATAAGTTTCATGTACAGCAATTCAACGTATTGGAGCTCTGAAGGTAATAGATACCTTAAGATAATAAAAGGAAACATAAGCAATGATTGCAGAATCATGATACCACTACCCGACGAAATGCAACTCCAATTAAAAATCATGGATAGATATATCCAACTCGGTCAAAAGATGATTGATTAACGAGTGTATCAACTCTTCACGATTCGACAAGCAAACCCACTCGAACACCTCCTCGAGGAGTATCGTGGGCAAACACCAGCATACCCTACAAATGGAAGCAACCTCACTGGCTTCAAAACAACAATGGATGATATAAGAAAAATGGAAAAGTTATTCGATCAGGCATTAGACATGCTCAACGAACACGAAAATATACTCACCTTTGCTGCACACTCAACGCAACTATAAATAATGAGAAATCGATACCACCTCCTAGTAATGACCATTCCAAATTCGAACCGATACCAATAAAAGGAAGAAAACCACACACTCTCCATCACAACCCAATCATGGCAGCAAGAGACAGCACGCAAGTTCCAATCAGCGAAGCAATTGAAGAACTCACAAATCTAATGGGAAAACTAACAATCAATCATCAGCCATCAGATTCAGTTGAACCTTCCGTCAAGCAGCGTCATCCATATCAGAGACCCCACAGCAAATTCAACATCGTCGCACACAGTGGCGCCAACATATCCTCATTTTATCTAATGCCCTCGAAAAAGCCTCCAAAGCAGCTGCATCGACACTCGAATGTTAGTAGTACTTTTGCCCAAACAAACGATTGTTCGTGAATCCATAACCGTATTGGATCCTCCACTTGCTGTTTGGATTGAGTTGCACTCTTGATGGCAGCAATACCGTAAAGTCGCTCATCAATCGCTCATATTCAGCTTCCTCCTGCTTAGTCTTGGGTTGCTAAGTTATCTTAGGAGATAATAACATGTAAAAGGGCTTGCTTCTAGCCAACGGGAAATCTTCACATTCATTCATTTTTGAGCTTCCTCCTAAAATGGAGCGTCATCCAACCTGCTACCGCTGGAACTGCTACTCCTCTTTCAGTGAAAAATTCGATCTTGATTTCACTCAACGTATCATACTTGACAGCGCTGTACGTTGGATTGTTATATTGAACGTAGTTTGCACCTCCCCTCTTTTCTATCACCCTTAGAACCGGCCTTACTGACTCTCCTACCAAACCTCCTTCAATCAAGTTTGTTGCCACGACTATCAACCCCACTCAACCCCACTCTGCCCATCATGGCTTCGCATGTAATAGATACCCTTCAATGGTGATTCGATTTGGAATAGGCGACGTTTGAAAACCTTACAAAGGTTGAGTGGAGGAGGATAGGTTTTGATAATCCTCATATTAAACAACTTGGCTAAATTGGGTGACATGTCAAACGATCTCACGTAATAGGGAAGCGCAAGCGTAATCAAGTTGCTATTCAATCGAAACGCAGGTATCTGGTAATAAGGTTTCTTACCTACATACTTTTCACCACCCGTCTTGCGAAATACTTGTTCTAAAAAGCTTGGAATGGCCTCATCTGCTTGTATTTGCATCTGCTCATTGAGTTTCGTAATTATATCCCCCATCGTGAGTCGAGCATCTGGATGATCAGTAAAGTAATTCAAGAAAAAATCCACAATTGCAATGATGGATGTATGATTCCTCATCTCGTTGTTGATCTTATGCGACCAAATATCAAATTGACTAGATTGGGGTTCCTTGCTAGGGAGGTTCCCATACTTGTAACCAATCCAACCACTCCTAGCATTAAGATCCTGCAAACCATCCATCTCTAAACTACAAGTAGCGTAGAGATCGTACTGAGCTCCATCCATAACTAGATCAGCCTTTCCGTATGTTCGTCCGAGTACGTGATGCTTCGCCTTTGACTCAGGTAGTGTGAGGTAACTGTCTGTGAGCGCAACCTCCCACGATCCATCGAGCTTAATGCTTGGATCAATCGTAGTGCCTGCAGCGTCTACGCGCAAAAACCTTTCAGATAAATCCATAATGAAAACGAAAACGTATGAAGCAACACTTAATTTATAACTAAATAGGTTTGAACTTTACAACGATATAAGGTTTCCCAACAAAGATTGTACAGTGCTACTGACCTTTATAAAAGTGCAGATAAAAATTGATGAAGGGAATGGTTAAAAAAGCAAAAATTGCTCAAGGCTTTTATGGTATCGTTTTATTTTCAGAAGTCATATGGTTAGGGTCAAATTTAACAAACAATATACATGAAGTGCAAATATATGAAAATGTAAAGAATTATCACATATTATGAAACTCAGGGAAATTACCATGTATACTCGATGACATCTGCAGAAGTGACAAGAAAGTAGTATATAGCCTATAACCATAGTCACCACTCAGAATTCCATACTGCGCATGCGCAAGATTTACTTTCAATCAACAAAAGTAGATTTACTTTCAATCATCAAAAGTAGATTTACTTTCAAAAGTAGATTTACTTTCAATCATCAAAAGTAGATTTGCTTTCAATCAACAAAAGTAGATTCGCTTTCAAAAGTAGGTTTGCTTTTGATCATTGTTGTAATTGTGACGAATATTTTTTTGTTCTCCAAGAAGGTGCACGCAGGAGAGAGCAATACGCTAGGCGAGAAATGATGGAAAGTACGTTGCAAAGGCGACCAACACTTTTAGATGTTCTGGCAGTGCGCCCTATTAGGTGCAGGGTTGAGTTTTATTTGGAGAGAGATATTGATCGACTGCTGAACGATAACAACAGAGTTGAGGGTGCGATGGAGGATGTTCGCAGAGCTTGGTCGTTGAATCCTTTAGCACGAGGAGGTTTGGTTGACGTGTTTTGGAGAGTTCGTTTTAAGGAGGACGAAGTGAATAAACACATGTTGGTGGTAGACCCTAAGTGGAAACTAGAGGTTGTGCTAACTGAACTTGAAAGAGTTGCAATCAAGGAACGATACATAGACCGACTGGTGAATTCGAGCGGTAGTGTGCATGAATACATGAATTTGCATTATTTGTATCCACCTATAGGAGGAAAGCTTCCTTTCGACCTTTTTCTTGAAGTGTTTTGGAAAGAGTACTCAAAGATACTAGGAAGGCGCGGAGGCGAAGTGAGCAATCGGTTGAACGAAACATTGTTGACGATGGACTATATTGATGAACTATTAAACGAACGATAAAGTTGGTTAGTAGGAGAACGAAGAAAAGGTGGTGACTTGTTTGTGAGAAACGTTACTAAAATTTGAATTATTATTGGAATAATTTCGAAAACATTTTGAATTTTAACTCGACTTATTTACAACTTATATTACAACTTATATTACAACGACTCGTTTTTATTTACAACTCACTCATATTATATGTCTGGCGACGATAGGGTTGATGTTGTTGAGGAGTACTCTACTCCCCCATCCTCTACAAGTTCTTCGGTTCTTTCTGCGATGCGTTCCACTATTACCCGATTTGAGGGTTGAGGGTCTGTGGTTTTCGTAGTTTCTTTGGAGCTTCTTAGTTTTCGTAGTTTCTTCGATGTTTGTTTTCTTGAACTAGATGTATTGACTTGGTTTGAAAGGAGTAGGTGGGACGCGATATAAGACGAGAGATATTGTTGATGAATATCATTGATAAAACGTTGTTTAATAATACGTGCTTAAATAATTGTTCAAATGTCTCTTTAGTAACTTGCGTATATCCTGCATGGTTGGTTTAGATTCTTTTCTTGCTCCGACATTAGAGAGAGGAAGTTCAGCCATCTTTTGAGATTTAACATGAGAGCATCGTGATCGGTGTTTTTTGAGTATTTCTCTTTTAGCGCATCGATTCCAACGTCTAGAAATTTCTTGATGGCGGGTTGTGCAGGGTAGGAAATTCCTTCTTCATCGTCTTCGTGCTCACACAAGAAGGCTTCAGGGAAGATTAGTTTGCTAACGTACGGTCCGCCTGTATAACCTTCTCTGATGTAGCAGTGCCCATTATAATCTTGCTCTTCTCTCGTGTTGCTATCAGCTTTTCCGAATAGTAGGTACAGGTCGATTCCCATTGCGGGAGATGTGAAGTTGGAGCTGAAGTGAGAGGAGAGCTTCTTAGTTTTCGTAGTTNCTTCCAGTGGGTGGACCCCTTCCTTCGTATTCAGCCTTTTGCCTACAGTTTGTTTATGTCCAAACTCAGGGCTTGCCTTAACAAATGTGGCCTTAAGGGAATGAATTTTGGCTCCCATTCCTTTCGTCGTGGGGGGGCCTCCTTCGCCTCTCAGGCCGGGGTTCCCATTGAGCTCATCAAGGTGCTAGGTGACTGGAAGTCCAACGCGGTCCTCCTGTACCTCACTGTTCCCCTAGATATTAGGGTTCAAGCTACTAGCCTTCTATCACAACACATTCCACAACAATAATATAACTAAAACATCTACACTTCAATTTTCCTTTGGATTTGGGGATTATTATATCGGACACCTAATTAATAATGATTTGTTATCGTATACTTGTTGGTACTTATATTGTTAGTTCTTATAGTAGATTTAATTGTAATACATCTGTTCTTGTTGATGAGTATTCAAATTATACCCAATAATGCCTCTTTCCTAGACTCCTCTGATTTAGGCTGCATTTCACTGAAGACCTTCTTCAAGCACCAAAAGGTAAGATTTGAATACTGTCTGCTAGGGATGTACGTATGATTCAAAGTACAATATTGTCAGAGGACAGGAATTAAAACAGAGAAATCAATGTTTCTATTATGATGGTATATTTTGAGTTATTTTGTGAAGATGTTAATACATTTCAAGCCTCTAACAAGCAAAAGTAGCTTTATTGGTAAGAAACAATTTTTGTCAACAGGAGCAGTAAAGAAAAGCACCAACCTTGACCCTGAAATTGACTGAAATAGTTCATGTAGATAAACTGCTTGCACTGTTGCCAAAATGTGCAGACTTTGTGTGTGATTTAGAAGTCAATCACAATGCATCACAAGGTTTTTGTGTTCTTGTGTTGCATATAAACCTTACATGCTGCATTCCATATTCTGCTCTATTGAAATAGTCCTTTTTTCCTTCCCACTGGCATTGCAAAATTAAATACCTAACCTTAAATCCTTGTAGGAAAAGTTATTCCCAGCAATACATTTATATTGGAAAAGCTACCAAGTCAAACTATGGTCAAAATTAAAGGATCAAGGCAAAGGCCTGGTGATTGTTGGTGATGGGCGCCATGACAGTATGGGCCACAGTGCAAAATATGGTGCCTATAAAGTGTTCAATTGTGATATCAACATGATTTTGGATTTTGCACTTCTTCAGGTAAATTTCAGGTCCATATAATTACCATATACATTATGGTGACTGTCAGCTTAACCCTATTAATACCGGGCTTTTTGGACCCTTGTAGCACTCTTGTGTGAACCAAGGTTTTTTCACCATTTAAATATTCATAGTTCATGCATAGTTCATCTATGGGTGTTATTCATAAATTTTCATTTTATTCTTGATTGTCAGGGGGACATTGAAGTATCGTTTTGAGGCTATGCTATCAAAAGGAAATTGTCAGGGGAGCAACCTATGTTTTAGCAAAAATAACAACAACCATTAGACTGCTATGCAGGCAAATTTCCAAAAACTATCAAAATTTAAAATTTCTATGATTCTTCCTTGGATAAGAAATGGTATACGACAAAAAAAAAATATTTTTTAGTGCCTCAGTTTGACTTATTCTTATTATGGGCCATGGGAAAGTAGTATGCTAAGTCCTTTGCAACAAAACACAACTAATAATGAGAGTTTTAAAATAAACAAACTTATTTGTCTACTTCCTCCTGTTCACCATCTTCATTATCGTCCTCTCCTTCCTCTATCCAGTTCCTGATGAGGTCCATAAATTCTTCATCATCCTCAAAATAATGGTAACAATTTTCAAGCTTCACACATAACCTGCAATTCACGTCTGCAAAAGTATACCTTTAAGGTGGATGTAGACAGTAAACTTAAAAAATCACCACTTGGGGATATTCTTGTATTGCTAATAAAGAGGACTTATTTACAAACTGGAACTTTTCAGATTTGAATAAAAATAGAAAGTGTGACTAATTATCACATTCGTTTGAACAAAATTTGGTTTCGGTATCTTTTACAGACCGGAACAGAATACTGCATTGATATATATGAAAAAGGTTTAAAGTTTCCAGGGTGCATATTTGGACATTATTTGATGATTAGATGGTCAATCATGAAAAATTCTCTCGGATGAGTAGAAGAAAAGTTTCCATAGCAAAAACTGTTTTTCCTAGCAAGTTTCCAGAGTTAGTTAGACTATCTTAGTTCTCCTTATTTTATCTTGTCATCATCAATCGTTGAGAACAAAGGCCAGTTTTTTACTTGCCAAGCCATTGAATCCCATCCTGATCACAAAACAGTCCTTTCCATGTTAAATTTTCATTATTTTTGCAGGCAATAGACAAAACTTCATTGAAATTGTTGTAATATCGCTAAAATAAAGACAAGTTTCCTAATATTGCGAAAGTTGCCAAAATTCCTAAAAGTTGCCCAAAAGACTAAAAGTTGCTCAAAAGTTGCGGAGCAACTTTTGGACAGGGCTATCTGACCTGGGTGTTTTGAAACACTCAATGCCCCTCTTTATTTCAGTTGTTATATCAGATATGACCACCTAACTTGGCACAAATGTTATTCATCATATAAACAATGATTATTTAAAATCGTAATTCAATTAGCGCCGTTATGGTTGTTGCTAGAGCATAATAATCATTATGATGTTGAATGACGTCATAAAAATGAAAGCATATTAAAAGTTCATCAAACTTACATTTTCTTACAGAAATAAAAAATATAGATCAAAATACATGTAAATCAAAGATTAGAGCTTAATTGGACCAATTAAAAAAGAAGAAGAGAGATATAAAGTTGATTTTCACAGAATGTCAGATGACAACTTGGTAACCATGGAGACAGTGCTAAATATAGAATGTCAAAATTGTTAAAATTTCATTGCTCTATGATACAAAGTTAAACTTACTAAATCTCAGCGGCCTTCTATGTATATCGAACATATCAGAAACAAAAATATACTAGGGGGGCCTAATGGGCCCCCCAGGTCAGATAGGGTTAAAATAGGATATAGTTGTGGCAAAAAGCGTCTTAAAATGGGTCTATTTGCAAAATTTCTTGACATTCTTATTGTTAACAAGGTACAGCATCATCATAAGGATGAGCGGGTAATCAAAATCTTGGAGGCGCATTCCTGTACAAATATGTCGGTCAAGTGCCCCCTGGGAATTTTCAATAGAAAACTATGCAAAGTTGGTGGCAAGGTACTTTTTACCAACTTGTACTTGTCTTCTACTTTCCCATTAGAATCATTAACTTGTGTAATTGGAACACAGTGCATCTTAGTAAAATGTTCCAAACCATCATCTCCAGCAAAGTCACCTAACAAATGATTTTCCTTTAGAAAAAACCATTGTGAACCTTGAAATTCAAATAACTAATACATTTTATGTTGCATTTAAAAGTTTCCAAAAAGATTTCACCATGGTAGTTCCCACAATTAGTTCAGTAAATGAAAGGCAAATTTTAGTGGAACCTAGAAAAAATTGCAACAGCATTTTTTTCTGCGGCAAACCATGCTTCTATTACTACTAAATTGCATATCGAAAGTCTAGGAAAATCTAAATATGGGAAGACCATTACATTTGATATTTGACGGACCATAGGAACGTTGGACAATTGGACATATGCTTTATTAAAATTCCGAACAAAATTGCATTTTAAACGAGCTTAATGTAAAGATGTTATCTCTTTATATTTTCCTAGACTTTTAGGATACTAAAAAGGACTATTGAAACGGCCAGGACTATAACGCGGACCACGCGGACTTCGCGGACCTCCAAAGCAATGGTCCGCGTCCGCGTTTTAGGTTTTCAAATAGGCGAAAACCTAAACCGCGGACTTATGGTCCGCGGATTAAAAAAGTCCGCGTTTTTGGTTTTCACATAGGTCAAAACCTATTCCGCGGACCTTCGATCTATTCCGTTTGAGATACGCGGACCTTTATTTTTTCAGGTACTTTCTGTTGAAAACAGGTCAAATACCTGGTGAAAATTCTGTTCTTGAATGGCTGTGACCAAAGACGAAACATATCTAAACGAAATGGCCTGTTGCCAATGTTCAATATTTCCTGTAATAGGCCTAAAGTTTCTATTCCTTATGGCCTAAAATTAATCGCTAGATAGATGAAAGGAAACTGCTATTTCTTCTATAGCACGAATAGTTCCTATACACAAGTTGAAGCGGTGATTTTGACGAAAGAATTTTGAGAGTTCTTAATTTTGCTTCTAGAAGAGTTTCTTAATCTACTGGTTGTGATTACTATAGTAAAGTAAAGTCAAATTGATACAAAGAATGCTTTAAAGCCAGCAAAGGACTGAAAGTACACATATTTTTTATAAGAAACCACTTATAAGAAACTCAACTCTCAGATCGCCAAAAATTTAAGAAAATCCATTACTGGGAAATTATAACTTAGTAAACTATTTATTTTAATAAAGGAAATCCTTAGCATATTTTTATTTCATTTTCACTTGTTTTCCGTTTCATATTACTCGGAAGGTACTTCAGTAATGTCTAAACATTGGAAAGTCTTCAAAAACTTCGCTTTGAAATGTTTACGAAGACACATAAAGTAAACACGAAGATTGTCAGGGAACTCGCAAGTGTGTTCATTATCTGATAATTTTAAGAAACTTTCAGTACTGGCTCAAATTTTTAGTTTCTTATAAAACAACAATACGTGTTCGTTGATTAGTGGGCTTTAGGCCTACATTTATATCTTTTTACAACATTTCGTATCGTATTACTCGATTACTCGGCAGGTAAAAATTTGAATGGCTCGATAAAAATTCGTTGTGAAATGTTCAGGAGGGCACAGGAAGTAGACACGAAGGAGTTATTGAACTTCTAAGAAGCTCGTAAGAAACTCTACTCAAAATCTAATAGTTTAAGAAACTTTAATACTGGCTCAAATTCTTAGTTTCTTCTTTAAAGAATAGGTGTACGTGCTATCTTATTGCAATTTCCTCTCGTCTATCAAACGATTAATTTTAGGCCATAAGGAATAGAACCTTTAGGCCTATTACTGCTATTACGGGAAAGATTGAACATTGGCAACAGGCCATTTCGTTTCGATGTTTCGTCTTTGGTCACAGCCATTCAAGAACAGAATTTTCACCAGGTATTTGACCTGTTTTCAACAGAAAATACCTGAAAAAATAAAGATCCGCGTATCTCAAACTCGAAGGTCCGCGGAATAGGTTTTGACCTATGTGAAAACCAAAAACGCGGACTTTTT
>REGM01000707.1:10938-36707 GCA_004194415.1 Aurelia aurita
TATAACTTAGTAAACTATTTATTTTAATAAAGGAAATCCTTAGCATATTTTTATTTCATTTTCACTTGTTTTCCGTTTCATATTACTCGGAAGGTACTTCAGTAATGTCTAAACATTGGAAAGTCTTCAAAAACTTCGCTTTGAAATGTTTACGAAGACACATAAAGTAAACACGAAGATTGTCAGGGAACTCGCAAGTGTGTTCATTATCTGATAATTTTAAGAAACTTTCAGTACTGGCTCAAATTTTTAGTTTCTTATAAAACAACAATACGTGTTCGTTGATTAGTGGGCTTTAGGCCTACATTTATATCTTTTTACAACATTTCGTATCGTATTACTCGATTACTCGGCAGGTAAAAATTTGAATGGCTCGATAAAAATTCGTTGTGAAATGTTCAGGAGGGCACAGGAAGTAGACACGAAGGAGTTATTGAACTTCTAAGAAGCTCGTAAGAAACTCTACTCAAAATCTAATAGTTTAAGAAACTTTAATACTGGCTCAAATTCTTAGTTTCTTCTTTAAAGAATAGGTGTACGTGCTATCTTATTGCAATTATTTGAAGGAGCACAAGAAGTTTTCAAAAAGTCAACACGCATTTTTAAAGATGCATAGCACTTTGACCTCACTACTTAACGTAACAGATTCATGGTTCTCCAATATTGACAAACGCAAAATTAACATAAGTGTGTTTCTCGACCTTAAAAAGGCTTTCGATACCGATAAAATAGCTTTTAGATATTTATTGCTTTTATTAAGATTGTCTAATCTCTTTTCATAGGCAGCCTTTAGTTCAGTTTCACAGTCTAGATTTTCTTTAAACATTCGTAGAGCGTTCAATTTGGTTGTCTCTACTCTACAATCTTTTAAATCTAATATTTCAGGAACTCTACACATTGGACAGGTAATAGCCTCTTTTAGTATGAGTGCAGGAACACAAACGGCTCCATTTTTTTTCTCAGGCGGCTTTTGAAAGCATAAATTAGCATAACAAACTGTGCAACAGCAATGATCACAACTCGAAGTGACCTAAATAAAAGAAAATAAAAAAAATGTTTAGTTCTACGACCACCGAAAATATTTCTAAGTCTAAGTATGAAAAAGTTCAAGTATGAAAAAATGCTAAGAATGTAGAAATATAAAATACTTACAGTCCATCGGTACTGATGTTTTTTGCCAATAAGATCATCCCAAGGTGATAGACAAATCATGCACTTTTCAGTTGTCGGTTTGATTGCTTGCATTTTGAAGATCAGCATGCACACTGAGAAACTCAGAGTGAATGATGAGTAGGGAAATATCTGAAATATTTATACATTTAGTTTGAATGGAAAAACTGGAAAAACTAGAAAAACTGGAAAATCTGGAAAAACCGGTTTTTTTACTTAAAAAATAAAAAAATACGTATTTTTTTAAATTTAAAAAAAAAAAAAATACGGTTGGAATACGTAATCTATTTATAGAAATGAAGTCATATTCTATATTTAGAGTCTGAAAATATTATAAATTGCAAAGTTATTGGAAATAAAAATCACTTCAGCATTTAGTATCTACTAGAAGCATACATTTCTACGAGAAAAAAAAGGAGACAAATGTCGGGGAGAGCAGGTACAAAAAGATTGCGTTGCGGAGAGTTTACTTTTAATGAAGCAAATGGGTATAATTGCTTTGATTCTAATCAAATACCAGGTCGTGTAGTTGATTATCATTTTAACACATTTGAGGATCTTGTGAAGTTCGACGAAGAGGAAAGAGCTGATTATATTTGAGATTGGGAACGTTCTGCTGGAGGACCTAGGTCTTTAATTCATCCAAAAGGACAAAAGAATATAATAAACGGTGGTATATCTGCATATAGGAAATATTACGTTGATGAGGATGGTGATCGTGGTTACGAAACAGTGAAGCAAGGATGGTCAGGAAGGTATTCAGGTGTAGATGAGTACCCTTTCGTTGCGTATGGTAGAAGTGAGTTGGAAATATCTCTAGGATGTGATTTGGGCATGATTCCAACTAAATACGACTGCAGAAAGGAAATGATAGGTAATTATCATACAGGGTTAGTTTATTCTGATTATAATGAGGTGGGAGGTAGAGAAGTTGGAGGTAGGTCTTTTATTGGAACTAAGTTTGATGTAAACGGGTTGAGTTCTTTAGATCCAGTACATAGGAGAGATGATGTTGAAAATCAAGGTACTGAATTTATGAAAGGGGTTAAGGTGCAATGTAAAGTTAGAGGTTTATCTTCAGGTGGTTATGCTGATTGTCAAAAAACTGACAACTCTTTGATGAGAAATAAGAGGTTGATGAATGGTAATTTCTTGGAGATTCCTAATGTAGTGGAGGATAGTTTGTGGTATGAACCACATAATCATCAAGATGTTAACACCAAGTTAGAAAGCTGTCACCAATTTCAAAAAACGAGTCAAAGATGTGGAAAGTGGGCAGAACTTATTAGTGGGCTTTAGGCCTACATTTATATCTTTTTACAACATTTCGTATCGTATTACTCGATTACTCGGCAGGTAAAAATTTGAATGGCTCGATAAAAATTCGTTGTGAAATGTTCAGGAGGGCACAGGAAGTAGACACGAAGGAGTTATTGAACTTCTAAGAAGCTCGTAAGAAACTCTACTCAAAATCTAATAGTTTAAGAAACTTTAATACTGGCTCAAATTCTTAGTTTCTTCTTTAAAGAATAGGTGTACGTGCTATCTTATTGCAATTATTTGAAGGAGCACAAGAAGTTTTCAAAAAGTCAACACGCATTTTTAAAGATGCATAGCACTTTGACCTCACTACTTAACGTAACAGATTCATGGTTCTCCAATATTGACAAACGCAAAATTAACATAAGTGTGTTTCTCGACCTTAAAAAGGCTTTCGATACCGNTGGAACTAAGTTTGATGTAAACGGGTTGAGTTCTTTAGATCCAGTACATAGGAGAGATGATGTTGAAAATCAAGGTACTGAATTTATGAAAGGGGTTAAGGTGCAATGTAAAGTTAGAGGTTTATCTTCAGGTGGTTATGCTGATTGTCAAAAAACTGACAACTCTTTGATGAGAAATAAGAGGTTGATGAATGGTAATTTCTTGGAGATTCCTAATGTAGTGGAGGATAGTTTGTGGTATGAACCACATAATCATCAAGATGTTAACACCAAGTTAGAAAGCTGTCACCAATTTCAAAAAACGAGTCAAAGATGTGGAAAGTGGGCAGAACCGGGTCACATATGGAATGAAGTACCAGCCCAAGATGTGATATCGGAATTTAGCAGCAACAGACCATTCATTTTTAATCAAACACAATGTTTGACTGAGCCGACATGGAATGTGCAGCATCACAGCATACAAGGAGAGAGGAAAGACGCAATTGGATATAATGTTGACAGAAAAGATGTTGAAATGAATCTTGGTGAAAACGATTCTTATAGTAGCAGAATGATACCAAAAGATCATAATACGACATTTTCATTTGATCATGAGAGTCGTAGGTGGAGAACTAATCCTAATGGACGTTACGATTTTGATATGATTAGTGGCTTTCAAGATAACATATACACAAACGAAGTACAGTTAAGAGATATAAAAGAAAGTGCGATAGTTGACGAGGCAAGACCTGTTGAGAGGACAACTGGCAACTGCTATCAATATATCGAAATTCCTGATTATGAACCATCAAGAGGGATATCTGACATATACAGGAAAAGCGACGTAGAAAGTGTATGGTGGCACATGGTTGATGAAAAGAGAGGGATTGCACGAGAGCAACTTCCAGGAAAAATGGGTGAAGATGATGAAAAATGGTGCTGTGGTTCACTACCTCACAGAGTTGTTTGGCATGAAAAAGTTCAAGAGGAAATGAAAATTTATCTGAAATTCAAACATTGTTTGCAAGGATCGATGCATGAAGATGGAATTGACCATAGACATGAAATGAGATTTAGACTTGAATCATTACCTGTGTATAATGTTCAACCAAATCTGAATCGCTTTAATAAGAAAGTGGTTAAGCTGGATTCAGGAGTAGATGTGGAAGTTGAAATATCTCCAAAATTCGTCAAGCAGTGGAAACCTACATGGAGTGATCCTACAATAAATCCTCTGACTGCTCCATACGCCAATAAATCAAAAGGCGATAAAGAATGTAGAGCATATGGTAATTGGGGATGTATTCATATTAAAGATAAAGAAGAAGGAATAATAAATTTGGTTAAAGCAGATGAATTAGTTAACTTGAAACCTAAAGAATGGTTTAAAGACCTTCAAGGTTTTTCAAAAGAGCGTTTTGAATTTGATGAAAAGGTGGAACAGTGGGAGAGCGAGCATTCTTTTAAAATCCCAGCCAATCGATGTAAAGAGGTAAAAGAAATAGAAGAAGCAATGGATGCGATATTGAGTGAAGGCAACGCTTGGGGTCCTACGTATTTGGGTTTAATGCGTAGACAGAAAGATATTGACAAAGATAACTCATCAATTCATAGGTTAGCTATTGAGAAGCCTATCGCTTTGTTTGAAAGATTGAAAAAAATAAAAGAAGAGGAGATAGAGGCTAGTGATGCAACACGAGTTGAAGCTCGAGAACGAGAATTGTATCATCAAATGGTAGTTACACCAGAATTTGGATTTGCTGATCGTGCACGAAGACAAAACCTTAGTGGAATTCATAGTAGAAATTATGGTGGTAATCTTGGCAGGATTCAAAGTCATAGCAGCTTTGTGAGGCTTGCCAACAATGGAGAACCCAATCACAAAACTACTGATAGACATTTAACTCATTTACGTGAAACTACCAATTCATTTATAAGAGAGTACCATACCATGAAGTCAGTTCAAGAAGCAATTGCAAGGAAGGAAGCAATTGAGGATAAACCACATGTGTTGAGTGAGGTTGATGAGTGGCGCAAGAATGTCACTTTGAGAGCGACATTTGTCAATTTAAAATGTAATGATCAAAGAATTGCGAAATCCTACAGAGTATTTGAAAGTGACATAAGATGTGCAGAGTTGATGGAAAACACTTCAATGTGGGATAATCAGTTCAAGAAGATATATGATAAACAGTTCGGAGATGAAAAGTTTAAGCTTGAAGTTCCTGTACATAAAAGACGTACTAATGAAGCAATATCTCCAATAATGGATGGTGTAATTACTAGGGACGATGCTAGTAAAATTGGAGAACCGATGGCTTTTGGCAATGAATGTATAAGAGGTGAAAAAGCTATTATATACAAACCTATTGTGAGGAAGCAATTTGGATGTGATTTTACGATAACTGAAGAGGCACAGATATTGGAAAAATTACTTGACAGTGAAGACGTAGCTGAGAAAGAGAGGGTTAGAGTTCCCACAAGATGGATGGCTGTAAATAGAGGTGATCGACTACCAGTTGCTTATCAACTACCAGAAGAATGGCTAATGTCAAGAACACCAGCATTTCATAAACCTGACGATTTCTATCTTGCTTATGGTGGGTATGTTGAACGTCCAGAAGATGATCGTCCAGAAGATGAAGTAACAGCATTTTTGCAAGGGTATAGAGAAAGATTGAATTGGATTTATACAGGAGAGGAAGCTGATAAAATAAGTTACACGGTTGATACAAGATACGAGACTCCTGATCATAAGCAAAGAGAGAGATTGGAAAATCTTCGCAAGATGACATTACAACAAAAGGAACTTATGAGTATTAATAGTATGTATTTACACTATTTTAATACAAATGTGAAGGCTGCAGCAGAGCAAGTTCTCATCCAAGAAGCGAAAATATTGGGTCATTATGATCAAATGAACAACCCTAACATTCGTATTGCAATTGAGGCGAAACAGAGAGCTGTGCTTATGATTCAAAAAGCAAACTTTGAGAAAGAGCACAGAAAGTTTAGGTTACATTTTGTGGCTCCAGCAAAGAATAGTATAATGAAAGTCTTACATATTCAACCGATTAGACACAAGATTATAGAATATTTGTTAGCTTCATATCGAATATCTATGAAAGAAGATATAAAGACGTCAGCCCTTGAAATGCCAAATCATCCATCATTACAAATCGTTACATATGAGCAGCTGATGACTGAAAAGTTGATTTTACATTTGGCGTACATGGAAGGAAACGGAGATTTGGGAGGATATGGAGGACTATACTACCAAGAAAACAACAATGAACTTTTTAAAAAAACTTTTAAAAAAATATACAGATGTAAATGTTTTATTTGATTAAAGTTCTAATTTCATCTTTTTTGGACTGCATAATTCAGCATCTTGTAGTGAAATATCTCGTAGTGAAATTTCAGAACGTTCCCATTCTGCATTAGAAGTTGTAGATTCTGTATCATCATCAGACATGTCTTCATAAGGTGACTCATTATTTGAATCGTCTGCTGCCAGGTCGTTTAACGGACGTTTTACACCAAACCTCATCTTGTAGTAGTGTTTCTTTTGTCTTTGATCTCGTGCTTTTGTATCGTCGTTAATATCTTTAATAAAGGTGACTTTTTCGGTCACATTGTAGTGGTTTTCTATTAAGCATTCAATAGTAGTATATAGTACGGAGTCTGCTTGTGCGAGTAATGTGTGGAATTTGAGGAATTTGGTCAAAATCCGTGCGCATGCGCAGACACTCAGAAATTTTGCGCTGAGCTAAAAATAACTCAAACGAAATGACATCATACTAATTTTAGCACAAACAAACTACGCATGCGTCAAATAACAACAAACACCATAATTCCTACAATGCACCAATATTAAGAGCTTAGGGTCTTTTAAACCATCTACAATTAACGTAGGGGTTGGAGCAGCTTTCCAAATCCCCCATTATTGTTTAGAGTAGCATCCTCTACGGCCAGGTCTAAAACGCGGACATCGCGGACATCGCGGACGTCGCGGACATGTCCGCGCCATTTCCATGTCCGCGTTTTAGGTTTTCGTATAGGGAAAAACCTAAAACGCGGACATCGCGGACATTATCTAATTCTCCGAAATAAAGTATGTCCGCGCCATTTCCATGTCCGCGTTTTAGGTTTTCGTATAGGGAAAAACCTAAAACGCGGACATCGCGGACATTATCTAATTCTCCGAAATAAAGTATGTCCGCGCCATTTCCATGTCCGCGTTTTAGGTTTTCGTATAGAGAAAAACCTAAAACGCGGACATCGCGGACATTATCTAATTCTCCGAAATAAAGTATGTCCGCGCCATTTCCATGTCCGCGTTTTAGGTTTTCGTATAGAGAAAAACCTAAAACGCGGACATCGCGGACATTATCTAATTCTCCGAAATAAAGTATGTCCGCGCCATTTCCATGTCCGCGTTTTAGGTTTTCGTATAGAGAAAAACCTAAAACGCGGACATCGCGGACATTATCTAATTCTCCGAAATAAAGTATGTCCGCGCCATTTCCATGTCCGCGTTTTAGGTTTTCGTATAGAGAAAAACCTAAAACGCGGACATCGCGGACATTATCTAATTCTCCGAAATAAAGTATGTCCGCGCCATTTCCATGTCCGCGTTTTAGGTTTTCGTATAGAGAAAAACCTAAAACGCGGACATCGCGGACATTATCTAATTCTCCGAAATAAAGTATGTCCGCGCCATTTCCATGTCCGCGTTTTAGGTTTTCGTATAGAGAAAAACCTAAAACGCGGACATCGCGGACATTATCTAATTCTCCGAAATAAAGTATGTCCGCGCCATTTCCATGTCCGCGTTTTAGGTTTTCGTATAGAGAAAAACCTAAAACGCGGACATCGCGGACATTATCTAATTCTCCGAAATAAAGTATGTCCGCGCCATTTCCATGTCCGCGTTTTAGGTTTTCGTATAGAGAAAAACCTAAAACGCGGACATCGCNTCGAATTGTAAAGCAAAACACCATTTTTAAAAAGTTGTTTTTTAGCATTGGAAGTTCTCTTCAGTAATGATGATAGCTCAAAGCTAAGTTTTTTCAAAGGGGCTTTTCTTCGTTCAATCGTCTCTGTTAGGGAATGCTGTTTATTTAAGTACATACTGAGATACTTGTATTTGTCAACAGTTTCAATTTTTGTGTCATTAAGGCTTATATCTATGGGTTGCCTTTTAGATCTGTTACCACTAATGGTTACAATTTTTGTCTTAGAGTCTCCAAACTTCATTAACTTCTCGTTTTGGAATGTTTCTAGTCGTTCTGTTTGTTGTTTTAGCATGTTTGTAGTAATTGAACAGGCTAGTATATCATCTTGGTAAAGAAGTGGGTGTATTTTTAGATCCCCAAAATTTATGCCAAGGTTTTCTTCTTTCATAATTGGGGTAATTTGGTCTATTGTGTTTGCACAAAGTGGGGCACCCCAGATTGTTCCTTGTTTAACATTTTTACCAATTTTAGCTTTCCTTGTGTCCCCACAAGGAGTCCTGACCACTATCATACTTTTCTTATTCAACTCATATAAATTTCTGAGACTTTTTCCAGAGACTCCTGATTTGTATATGTCCGTGAGAGTATCAGTAAGCCATAATTTGTCAAATGCTTTTTCAAGGTCCAGAAATAACAAGTGCACACTTTTCCCAAGGTATCGATAATAATCTAATACAGCTTGTATTGTGAAAAGGTGATCTGTTGTTGATCTGTGTTTTCTTGCACCTGCAGCAAATTCACTGAAATGGTGGTCAATGTTGCTTTCTTCTCTATTATAAATCAGTTTTTCATATAGTTTGTAAAATATTGATGTAATAAAGATACCTCTCCAATTAGATAGATCTTTAAAGGATCCTTTGTTTTTAAAGATTGTTTTTATTACCAGGGTATACCATGATTTTGGGAAAATTGACATTTTATGAAATGTGTTCATCATTAAAAGAACTGATTCTTTTAAATCAAACCCTCCTTCTATTAGCACTTCATACACTAAGCCATGAGGGTCTTGACATTTACGTCTCTTGAATGACTTAATAGCTGTTTCTAGCTCTTTCATTGTGAAGGGTCTGTCGTTTTTGTGAGGTTTACGCGAGGTTTTTTTCAATATTGCCTTAAAGATTTTGTTATGTCTTTTGTAAGTTCCTTTGAATCCACTTTTTGGCTTTCTATTTTGCAGCAGAGCTTTAAAGTATCTGAGATTAGCCTTTTTTATTTCTTTGTTATCAGTTATTTCTTTACCCTGTTGGTTTAAGATTGCTGTTGGGTGCTCATCCCTATAATTGAAAAGCTTTTTTCTAAATTTGAAGATTTTGTTTCTATCTATATTTTCGTTAGTGATTTCATTTATTTTTGAGGTGGTATTTTGCCTTGTGATGTTTATTTTAGTTTTGTTTTGAGCCTCATTTAAATATTTTATTTTAGTTTCATATTTCTTTTTATTCCTAAGGTCATTGTTTTTTGATGCTTTGGTAAGTTTTCTTTTAAGGTGCTTCTTGCGCTGATTTATTTTGTTTAATTTGCTATTCATAAATTTAGAGGTAATGGGTTTTCCATTAATATTTTTGTGTGTTATGACTTTAAAAGAGAATGCCAGTATTGCCATGAGGATACCTTTCCATTTTTCATAGCTCTCTTCAGAATCACCTTCCCAAGTTTTGCTAAGTCCACAATTATAGTTGTTTGTTTTCTCCTTAAAAGATAGGAAGCCTTTATTGTTATAATGTAACAACTTTTCCCTTGTTGAAGAGTTACTGTCAGGTTTTTTTAGATTGAAGTTTATGATAAAGGCATTGTGGTCTGATTCTTGTAGTTTTAATTTTGAAAATTGTCCATCCTTTTTAAAATATGAGAGGCAGTATTCCCTATTTTCATCAATGCACATTTTTTCTATGGTATTTACTGCGCTTGTATTGGCTACAACATAATCTAGGATGGACTTTTTGTTGTCATTGTTTTTGTCTGTGGTGGAAATTCTAGACCATTTGCCATTACAAATATTCAAACTGTTTGCTATTTGAAGGTTTCGCCTCTTTACTAGTTTTGATAATTTTCTTCCTGTATGAGAGACCTTTTGGTGGTTGCCCTTGATTAAGTCTCCTACGTAGGCATTGAGATCTCCAATAACAATAAAAAGATATCCATTTTCTTGAGCAGCAAGGGCTTTTTCTTCAATGGTTTTTAGGAAAACTTTATAGTCTTGCTTTTTCAGTTTTGATTCAGGTTTTGAGTATACTAGTCCAAAAATAACTTTCTTAATTCCTATGGTTATCTCCAGCCATAGTTGCTCATTTTTATCATCTCCTTTCTGTATTACCTTGATATTGTTTGCCATTTCCTGTTTTATAACAAACCAGAGACCTCCACCCTTTGAGCCTGTCCTCCTTAGTTCTATTGGTTTGTTGTAGCCAGGTAGAGATAGAGTTTGTTCACGTCCTGTCAATTTGGATTCAGTTATGCAAATTATGGTTGGTTTTATATCTTCCGCTACTTGAGCTAGTGATGGAAATTTTGATTATAATCCATTAGCATTTGCATAATAAAGTGAAATGTTGTATTTTTTCAAACGTTTTGTTTTTTGGTAGTTTCTTATTTTTTTGTACTTTGACTTTGCAAACTCTATTTCTTTTAAGCTATTTATTTTGCCATCTAATTGACATCTGCCTTTTTTAAGTTTAGAGACTGTTTTTCTCTTATCTAACTTTGAGCGCTTTGAGCTACATTCTGAGGGGGACCCATTTGGATGGGATTCTGAGGGGGGTGCATTTGCACAGGTGTGTAGCCATTACTTACTAATCTTGGTTGGTACAATGTCTGTCTAATAGGGAATCCCTGTAGTCCATTAGGGGTTCTCACATCCATTAGATATCTAATGTCTTGCTGGAATTCAGCCTTCATGTTTTTTAGTTCTTCCATGATTTCATGCATAGGTTGTTTCACTGGTGGCTTTTCCATACCTGGACCTTTTTGTCTTGGGTGGAAGAATCTGCATGGGTTTCTATTGCATTCTCCATTTATGAAGAATTTGCACACTGGTCTCCTAACCATGTTTCCTCCATTTTCGGTTGGGAAGGACATGAGTTTTGGTGGGTTTGAGTTGTTTTTTACCGTACCCATATCATTGGTTTTTTCATTTACATAAAAGATTGTACAGTAAAAACAACAAAATTGGGTACTCTACGAATTTTTCTCATTGGTTTTGTTATACACGGCATCACCTGTATCATAGGCGGCATGAACTAGTTTTGTTTCCAATTGTTTGCGAAAATCTTCCTTGACAGGCTCTGGAATTATATTATCTTTCAATACGTTTAATTTTCCGTAAAGATCATCTTTCATGATTGAGAATTGAACGTTTTTTAATTCCGATTCTACGATAACTTCCCTAGCTTCTTGAATTAGCTGACTTCTATATGCTATAGTTTGTTCTTTTATTGTTAAAGCATCATCTTTCATTCTTTTAGATTCAGATAGGACAAGTTCTAAGTGGTGTTTTGAGGCTTTTGAGTGCTCCTCATGTTTAACTTTTTGTCTTTCTAATTCGACGAGGGCGTGATCTAACATTTCGTAGTAATTTCTGGTTATTAATTTTTCCTCTTCAAGGCTGTTTTCTAAGCTGATGTTAGCTTCTTTAATCGCTTTTAAATCCTGATTTAATCTATCGTTTTGTAGTCTTACATCCTTTATGTCTTTGTACAAATCTAATTCGGTCTTGAGGTATTTATTACTTGCAGTAAGAGTGGCTAATCTTTTTTCATAGGCGGCTTTTAGTTCACTTTCACAGTCTAGATTCTCTTTAAACATTCGTAGAGTACCCAATTTTGTTGTTTTTACTGTACAATCTTTTAGAGTTAATGTTTCAGGAACTCTACACATTGGGCAGGTGATAGACTCTTTTAGTCTGGCTGGTGGAACACAAACGGGTCCATACGGCTTCAACGGAGCTGGTTCAAAGCATAAATTAGCATAACAAACTGTGCAACAGCAATGATCACAACTCGAAGTGACCTAAATAAAAGAAATAAAAAAAATGTTTAGTTCTACGAACGCCGAAAATATTCCTAAGTCTAACTATGAAAAGACCAAGTATAAAAAATGCTAAGAATGTAGAAAATATAAGTATACTTACATTCCATCGGAACTGATATTTTTTTCCAATAAGATCATCCCAAGGATTGAGGCAAATCATGCATTTTTCAGTTGTCGGCTTGATTGCTTGCATTTTGAAGATCAGCATGCACGCTGAGAAACTCAGAGTGAATGATGAGTAGTGGAATATCTGAAATATTTATACATTCAGTTTGAATGAAATAACAACTTGAAAAACTAGAAAAACTAGAAAAACTGGAAAAACTGGAAAAACTGGAAAAACTGGAAAAACCGGTTTTTTTACGTAAAAAAATAAAAAAATACGTATTTTTTTTATTTTTTTTTTGAATTAAATACGGTTGGAATACGTAATCTATTTATAGGAATGAAGTCATATTCTATATTTAGGAGACTGAAATATTATAAATTGAAAAGTTATTAGGAATAAAATCACTTCAGAGTTGAGTATCAACTAGAAGCATACAGTGTTTGCGAGAAAAGAAAAAAATGGAGAGAGCAGGCACGAAAAGAGCTTTTCATTACGAAAGTGGATACAATGAATATGTACTAAACGACGAAAGTTGTGTAGTTAAAGACATTGTCAGCTCAGAAAGAAAGCTCGATACATTTGAGGCTCTTGTCAAGTTTGACGAAGAGGAAAGAGCTGCGTATATTAGAGGTTACGAAAGTACTGGTGGAGGATCTAGGTCTCTACTTCATCCAACAGGCCAAAGGAATATAATAAACGGCGATATAAGTGCGTATAAGAAATATTATATTGATGAGGACGGTGATCGTGACTATGAAATAGTGAAGGATGGATGGTCTGGGAGTTATTCAGGTTTAGATGAGTACCCTTTCGTTGCTTATGGTAGAAGTGAGCTGGAAGTATCTCTGGGATGCGATTTGGGTATGATTCCGACTAAATACGATTGCAGAAAGGAGATGATAGGTAATTATCATACAGGTTTAGTTTATTCTGATTTTAATGAGTTGGGAGGTAGGGAACTTGGAGCTAGATCTTTCATTGGAACTAGGTTTAATGTAAACGGGTTGAGTTCTTTAGATCCAGTGCATAAGAAAGATGATGATCCAGAGCAAGGTACTGAATTTATGAAAGGTATTAAGTTGCAATGTAAATCTAGAGGCTTATCTTCAGGTGGTTATTCTGATTGTCAAAAAACTGACAATTCTTTGATGAGAAATAAGAGGTTAATGAGTGGTAATTTTTTGGAGACTGCTAATGTAGTGGAGGATACTTTGTGGTATGAGCCATATTACCATCAAGATGTTAANGTTTAGTTTATTCTGATTTTAATGAGTTGGGAGGTAGGGAACTTGGAGCTAGATCTTTCATTGGAACTAGGTTTAATGTAAACGGGTTGAGTTCTTTAGATCCAGTGCATAAGAAAGATGATGATCCAGAGCAAGGTACTGAATTTATGAAAGGTATTAAGTTGCAATGTAAATCTAGAGGCTTATCTTCAGGTGGTTATTCTGATTGTCAAAAAACTGACAATTCTTTGATGAGAAATAAGAGGTTAATGAGTGGTAATTTTTTGGAGACTGCTAATGTAGTGGAGGATACTTTGTGGTATGAGCCATATTACCATCAAGATGTTAACCACAAGTTAGAAAGCTGTCATCAATTTCAAAAAACGAGCCAAAGATGTGGGAAGTGGTCAGAACCAGGACACATATGGAATGAGGTGCCAGCTCAAGATGTGTTATCAGAATTTTGCAGCAACAGGCCATTCATTTTCAATCAAATACAATGTTTGACTGAGCCAACATGGAATGTGCAGCATCATAGCATACAAGGAGAGAGGAGAGATGAAATTGGATACAATATTGACAGAAAAGATAAAGAAATGAATCTTGGAGAAGGACGCAAAACCACTATCAAAGAACAAAATACGACATTTGCATTTGACCATGAGGGTCGCAGATGGAGAATGAATCCTAATGGACAATACAATACTGATATGATTACTGGCTTTCGAGATCAACTATACACGAACTCAATCCAGTTAAAAGATTTAAAACGAAGTGCAGTAGTTGACCAAACAAGACCTCCGAGGACAATTTTTACAAACGGAAATTCACACGTAGGTTTCCAATATATTGAAGAGTCTGATGCTGATTTTGATATGCCATGGCATGGAATATCTGACATATACAGGAAAAGTGATGTAGAGGCTGTATGGTGGCATCAGGTTGATGAGAAGAGAGGGATTGCACGAGATCAACTTCCAGGAAAAATGGGTGAAGATGACCAAAAATGGTGCTGTAGTTCATTGCCGCATAGAGTCGTTTGGTATGAAAAAGCTTTAGAGGAGATAAGAATGTATCTGAGATTCAACCAAGCTTTGCAAGGATCTATGAATGAAGATGGAGGATATACTCATTTTAGACTTGAATCATTACCTGTGTATAATGTTCAACCAAATATGAATCGATTTAACAGTAAAGTGGTTAAGTTGGAGTCAGGATTAGATGTGAAAGTGGAAATATCACCAAAATTTGCCAAGCAGTGGAAACCTACGTGGAGTGATCCTACAATAAATCCTTTGACTGCTCCTTATGCTAATAAATCAAAAGGCGAAAAAGAATGCAGAGCATATGGCAATTGGGGGTGTGTGCATATTGAAGGTAAAGAACAAGAAAGAACAAATTTGGCTAAAGAAAAAGAAACAGTTTGTGCGAAATCCAGAAATTTTTTCAATTCAAAAGAATATTCATTATTTGATGAAAAGGTGGCGAATTGGGAGAACGACCATTCTTTTAAAATCCCAGCTAATAGATGCAAGGAGGAGAAAGAAATAGAAGAATCATTGGATGCGTTATTGAGTGAAGGTAACGGTTGGGGGCCTACGTATTTGGGTCTAATGCGCAGACAGAAAGATATTGATAAAGATAACTCAGATATTCATAGGTTAGTTCTTGAGAAACCTACTGATATGTTTGAGAGATTGAAGAAAATAAAAGAAGAGGAGCTAGAGATGAACGATCCAGCACGAAGAGATGATCCGAAAGCTCGAGAACTTTATCGTGATATGGTAATTACACCAGAATTTGGGACTCCTGATCGTGCCGTCATACAAGCAAGACAAACACAACTAGTTACGGATGGAGGTCATCTTGGTAGGGTTCAATCTCATAGCAGGTTTAAGAGGAGAGCAAACAATCGAGAAGCCAATCGAGGAGTTATTGATAGACATGTGTCTCAATTACGTGATAATACCAATCAATTCGTAATGGAATATTATACTAAGCACGCAGTTCTAGAATCAATTGCAAAGAAGAAGTCAATGGCACATTTCCGGCATATGTTTGAGCTGAGTGAAATTGATGAGTGGCGCAAGAAAGTCACTATGAGATCCAATGGGAGCAATTTAAAATGTCAAGATCAAAGACTTGGAAAGTCATACAGAAAATTTGAAAGCGACATAAGATGTGCAGAGCTGATGGAAAACACTTCAATGTGGGACGATCAGTTCAAGAAGATATACGNCCAATCGAGGAGTTATTGATAGACATGTGTCTCAATTACGTGATAATACCAATCAATTCGTAATGGAATATTATACTAAGCACGCAGTTCTAGAATCAATTGCAAAGAAGAAGTCAATGGCACATTTCCGGCATATGTTTGAGCTGAGTGAAATTGATGAGTGGCGCAAGAAAGTCACTATGAGATCCAATGGGAGCAATTTAAAATGTCAAGATCAAAGACTTGGAAAGTCATACAGAAAATTTGAAAGCGACATAAGATGTGCAGAGCTGATGGAAAACACTTCAATGTGGGACGATCAGTTCAAGAAGATATACGATGTGCAGTTTGGAAGCAACCAGTTTCACCTTGAAGTTCCTGTGCATAAGAGACGTTCGAATGAATCGATTGCTCCAATAATGCAGGGTATAATTACCAGGGACGATGCTATTAAAGTTGGAGAGCTGATGGCCTTTGGCAACGAATGTATTAGAGGAGAAAAAGCCTTTATATACAAGCCTATTGTGAGGAATCAATTTGGTTGTGACTTTACAGTTTCAGAAGAGGCTGAGATTTTGGAAAAATTACTCGAAAATGAAGACAGCGAGAAAGAGAGGGTCAGAGTTCCCACAAGATGGTTGTTCCCACAAGGTGCTTTTCGGGGGAATCAAGATGGTCAATTGGTCAACCACTTTCAACTACCAGAACAATGGTTAATGTCAAGAACAGCTGCATTTCATAGGCCTGATGATTTTTATCTTGCTTATGGAGGGTATGTTGAACGTCCGGGAGGTCAAAATCCTAGACCTGATGATGAAGTAACAGCATTTTTGCAAGGCTATAGAGAAAGACTAAATTGGATTTGGACGGGAAAAGAATCCGATAAAATAAGTTATTCGGTTGACACAAGATACGACTCTCCTAACCACAAGCAAAGAGATAGATTGGAAAATCTTCGCAAGATGACATTGCAACAAAAGGAGCTTATGAGTATTAATAGTATGTATTTACACTATTTTAATACAAATGTCAAGGCTGCAGCAGAGCAAGTTCTCATTCAAGAAGCGAAAATATTGGGTCATTATGATCAAATGAACAACCCTAACATTCGTATTACAATTGAGGCGAAACAGAAAGCCGTGCTGATGATTCAAAAAGCAAACTTTGAGAAAGAGCACAGAAAGTTTAGATTACATTTTGTGGCTCCAGCAAAGAATAGCATAATGAAAGTTTTAAATATCCAGCCGATTAGACTCAAGATCATAGAGTATTTGTTCGCCGCATATCGAATATCTATGAAAGAAGATATAAAGACATCAGCTCTTGAAATGCCAAATCATCCATCATTACAAATCGTCACATACGAGCAACTGATGACTGAGAAGTTGATTTTACATTTGGCCTACATGGAAGGAAACGGAGATTTGGGCGGATATGGAGGACTATACTATCAAAAAACAAACAATAATCTTTTTAAAAAAATGTTTAAAGAAATATACAGATGTAAATGTTTTTTGTCTTAAAGTTCTACTTTCATCTTTTTTGGATTGCATGATTCATCGTTTATGCAACGTTTCTGTAGTTCTGTATAACCTATGTCACTCTGCCATTTGTCACTCTGCCATTCTGCAGTAGAAGTTGTAGAATCTGTATCATCATCAGACATATCTTCATAAGGTGACTCATTACTTGAATCTTCTGCTGTCAGCTCGTTAAACGGTCGTTTTGCTCCAAACCTCATTTTGTAGTAGTGCTTCTTTTGTCTTTGATCTCTTGCTTTCATATCGTCGTTAAGATCTTTAATAAAGGTGACTTTTTCAGTCACATTGTAGTGGTTTTCTATTAAGCATTCAATTTTTACGTTTTTTACGTAAGTGGGAGAATGGGGGAGTTTTGTTTGTGTGAAAATTTTGGTCAAGTGCTTAATTCCAAAAACTTCTAAAACATTAGAGGACTCGGATTTTTTCAAGTATAAATAAGGATACATTGCAGGTCTAAATTTTCCATTTTTTTTGGATAAAATGATTACCAACATTGGTCTTTTTTTCTATTTCATACAAATCGTTTAATATGAGTAAGAAGTTTTTTTCGGATATGTTAGAAAGCAACTCAGGATGTTTATTTAAAGTATCTAATTTATCTTGTTTAAGATTTTTCTTTTGTTGGTTTTGGCGATTTTCAGGATCAACAACATGCGATTTATATGAAGCACAATTTCTATAATTGCGATAAATCTGATCACGATAGTCTTGCTCAGATTTTTTATCATTAGCAACAAGCGCTTTTCTATGCTGCATTTGTTGATATTGATCCATATGCCAACAATCGTCTTTTTCTTGTTTTTGTTCTAATGCTACAAGTTTCTCTAAGCACTTATGTCTTTTTGTAGAGAATTCTTCGAATGTCAATTCGGAAGGCCTTAACAATTCACAAGAACCGTTGGAAAGGGGTACAGCGCATGAACATATGGGATTATACCTTACGACATTATCAGCATCTGCACCATGCAATACAAATCTAGAAGGTGTAATACCGCATTCGGAAAATGCAAAAGACCAAGAATCAACGTTGGGTTCTTCTGAGGTTGGGTCTATCAGCATGGCCTCTGTGGGTGGTGTGTCATCCATGGATCCATCTCCATTCTTGGATGAGCTTTCAGATGATTTGTTGGCATCTTTAGGTGACAGTGTCTCCCAATCAAAGGATGAGGATTGTAACAAATCGTCAGAAAGGGATGTTAACATGTGTAATTTGTATGTTAATGCAACATCTGGAGATTGCATCATAGCTGAAAACCAATCAATTGATGATAAATTGGGATGGTTAGCTACAATGAAACCATTAGAGTAAGTATCTTTTACAGATTCGTTAGATGTGATGATGAAGGCGTATTCTTTACAATATTTCATCAGCCAATTGTGTGTAATTCCATATTTTTTTAAGAACTGCAACATCTGTTTGAGAGATTTTATTGCTTTCTTAACGTATAATCTGAGTACATCTCCACGTAACTCTATCTTGTATTCAAACTTTGTAAAGCGACTTCCTTCTCCATTTGAAAATCTTGAGATGATTTCAGATTGTACGTACAATCCCTGACCCTGTTCACGTAATTCTAGTTTGAATAATACGTATGGATTTTCACCATAGCAGCTTTCGCTACTTGCTACTTTGACTTTAATAGGTCCTTTTTCCATCTTAGATATGAGGCCACTGTTGAAAATGATGTAGTTGTGACAACTGAAAATGTGAATGAGTCGACAAGAGTGAAGGGAACGAATTTAAAGGATTCGAGTGTGAAAACATCTTGTTTAACTGTTACGGAGCTGAATCTGATGGAAAAGGCTGACAGTTTTATGATCAAAGTAAATACTTCAGATAATGACGACATATGCGACATATTGCACACCAAAAATGGAAGATTAGGATTATCTTCAAAGGTGGTTGTAAATGGAGAAGAAAAAAGAATAAAGAATTTAATAGAGATTCTACTTCACTCTGCTTCAGCTATCTCAGAATACGTAAAAACTATTGACATGGAAAAGTGTATGAACATGTTTGATGGATTACATTGTGCGAAAGGACTATCTCATTGTAAGATTTGTAAAAGTGATGAATCTATTACAATAAACGGTAAAGATCAAATGTTATGTTTAAATTGTTTTGCTGTTGTAAACATATCTAATATAGATTTTACATTGATATATGGACAGAGTAGTAAGTTGATCTCAATTGAGGCCAAATCAATAATGGATTTTGCGTTAATGGTTGGAATGACAACTAATGAGACATTATTTGCGTCACTTGTATTGGAAAATTCGATGTTTTGTTTGATAAAAACGGCTATTAGTAGAGAGTTTAACCGTAAAGACAGCTTATTATCTTTAAATGCTTATTGTAAAAATATTGCTAGAGAAATATGTCAACATATGGGTACTTGTATTGAAAGTTATCGACTTTATAATAAGATAAAAAGGTCAATTGGTGTTTTTGGACAATTTGATGTAGAGTTGAGCTTGATTTACGAGAAAAATAGATATACCAATAGTTGTAAACATTGTACCGGTAGGGTAACTTATAGCAAGTTATTTAAATTAGGTAGTCAGTTTAAGCATGAAAAAATCGCAAAATTTCGTAAAAGTTGTATCTTAAAGAAAAAAGCAAGAATATTTGCTAAATCACACTTGAAAAATTACTTTAAAAATGTTGTTGATAATGTTGTTGATTTAAGAGAATGATGCACCTTCGCTGTTGAATGGATTATCTTTATATTGCCTCTCTCTTTGAACTTCAGCATGTGATTGTTGAATAACTTCAATGTTTTCAAGAGCGCTCACGTCTATTTCATCGGGTTCATAGTATTCTTGATATTGACCATTCTCATCTAGCATGTCCAAGGTTTGAGCACCGGATTGGTTGTTGTGGGCATTTAAATGATTAAGAGAATTGTCCTCTTGCTCCTCTTCCTCCTCCTCTCCTTCTTCACTTTCGCTTGGTTCTACGTAAACAGGGGTCTTGTATTGTTTTCTACCAGCAGCAGTTTTTGGAGGTTTGGTTTGTCTTGGGGTGTACTTGGGAGGTGGGCCTTTGGGTACTGCAGCAGCAGCTGGTTTCTTTTGAGGAGGTCGTTTTTGCTTTTTGGTGGGAATATTATCTGATTGTTCATCGTTTTCGAAGTCTCCTTTTCTTTTTCTTGATGTAACAACTGGAATAGTCTCGTCTTCTGTAACTTCTTCATTTTCTTCCTCAACTTCTTCACATATGGCACGCTGTGATGATGGCGGGTGGTTTTCTTTCGCCAATCTATCAAAACTGATTGCTTTGAGACTGCTCGTGGAACAAAGTCTAGGCAATTCATATGGGTTGGATTGGTTTACTGCTATGCAATTGGCATATTGTAGATCTCTCAGGATGCGGTTATCTTGAGTCCCACTAGCATCAGCAATACCCCTCATTTGTTCTGCAGTTATTTGCATCCCTGAATCTTTCTGGAACGTCAGTTGGAAAGCAGATCTAAGAATGTTTTTATCTCTGTTATAATACTCTAAAAGCTTCTCTAGAGTAGTATAAGGCAGATTAATAACATCTCTTGGATTGATCTCCGAACCATCTTGGCAAGATCTTAAAAATGTTACACAAGGTAACATTATTGACGCAAGAATACGNTAGCATCAGCAATACCCCTCATTTGTTCTGCAGTTATTTGCATCCCTGAATCTTTCTGGAACGTCAGTTGGAAAGCAGATCTAAGAATGTTTTTATCTCTGTTATAATACTCTAAAAGCTTCTCTAGAGTAGTATAAGGCAGATTAATAACATCTCTTGGATTGATCTCCGAACCATCTTGGCAAGATCTTAAAAATGTTACACAAGGTAACATTATTGACGCAAGAATACGTATTTTTTCTTGTGCTGAGAGTGCATCATTGAATTTGGTGAACAGCGCTTGATCTTGTTTTGGGCCACATCTTTGCACTGACATCATCATATCATCACTAGTTGGCTTATACTCATTTGCTGGATTCTTGAATGAAACGATTTGATATTTGAAATAGTGATTGTGGGTTTCTCCAAGACGTAAGTTGGACTTATGTAGAATATCGTTGTGAGCCGGCAAGAGGGGGATAGTGCATCCTTCAACCCATCCTTTGTTAGCAAGAAGATCTACGTATTTCTTGCAAATTATTTTCCAATCTTGCATGGTGAGTTTCTTCTTTTTCTTCTGACAATTTTGAAAGAAGTCCAAAACAGCATCAGTGGCAGTCTTGAACATGAAGTCAACTTCAGCTGTCAAGGCAAGCATGCATTGTCTAAATTTAGCCGGAGCAAATCTAAACAATGAAACTTCTTTCTGCTCCATAACTTCTTTGTTGGCTGTTTTAGCCACGCTGATTTGAACCAGTGTTATCTTTGCGTCAGATTGTTGTTCTCCTTTTTTTAAGTTATTCTTTACAAAACGAACAATTCGAATGTTATTTCTTTTATTCACAAACCCATCGTCTTCAACTTGAATATCAGGAGTTTCATGAAAACAGTATTCACCTTCGATTTCGTATTGACCGTCAGATTTCGACATGTTGATGCGGTTTCTTGAGCTTGCTTGATTGAGATGCGACTTGTGAGAGTGCAAAAGCAGTATGATTTGATGTAATGTAAAAGTACGAGATTTATACTTTTTAAAAACAATGATTTGTGTTAGAGTACGTGAAATAAAATTCACAGTACTTAAAAATAGACGGTACGAAATGACATCATTTCAGAATGGCTAAAAATAGACCTTATGAAATGACATCATTTCGGAAGGTCTAAAAATAGACCTAACGAAATGACATCATCATTCCAATGACATCATTTCGGAAGGTCTAAAAATAGACCTAACGAAATGACATCATCATTTCAATGAGTCTATTGTACCATTAAAGATATAAAAGGGGTAAGATAAACTGAGAAATTTACTTCACTCACACTCTAGCACAAGAAGAGAGAATTCAGTTTGCAAAGTACTCGCAGTTAAAAGTTGGGATCAAGCTCAGTTAGATCATAACATCAGGTAAGAGTATGGAACAGTATGGATAAACAGCAAATTTTTAAATGTAAATTATGTAAGTTTGTAACTAATAATTCTAGTCAATTTACTAATCATTTTAAAGCTCAACACGTAAGAAGAAAGTGGATTTGTAGTTACTGCAATAGCGATCTTGGTAGTCAGAAGTCTCTTAGAATTCATGTTAACTCGGTTCATAAGAGTTGTAATCCATGTAGCAAAGTTTTTAAAACAGTTAATCAACTTAATATTCATAATTTAGAACACCATTCTCCAAAAACACTTGCATGCTCACTTTGTGATCAATTTTTTAGTTCACCATATGGGGTAAAAAGTCATAAAAAGTTAGTACACGATACACACAAATGCTTACAATGCACATCTTCATTCTACAAAGAAAGCGATTTATTGAATCATTTAGCAGTTAAACATAAAGAAGAGAATTCATGCAAGATTTGCCATTTAAGTTTTTCATGTAAATCGAAATTAAATACTCATATCATAAACACACATTTTACGTTTCCATGCTTTTATTGTGGAGCAGGTTTTCCGACACAAAATCTTTTATACGAACATGCTACGAAACATTGTGAGCGTAAATATCAATGCAAACATTGTAATCAGGCTTTCAACGATACAGTAAGCTGTCAAAGACATGAACTCACTAAACATGGGAAATTGGGGATTTCAGTTGAAAAGTTACCAACACTTAGGGCAACCCACAAATTCAGCAATTACTTAAAATTTGAATTGCAACCTTGGGTGGATGATGTTGATGGAGTTGTTTCTAAAACGGGGCATTATATGGATCTCATATCGCGCACTGTTACTGCAGCTAAAACGAACTTACAAGGTAGAGGTAGGGATATGAGAGGCTCGACGGCTCATAAAAACTTAGTACAAGGTGTAACTAAAGTAGTTAGAAATGATACGATCGATAAAATTAGAAAAGCATACCTTGAAAATATAACTAATGTTATGACTCACAGTAAGAGAGATTCTGATGGAAACATATTAAATTATAACATCACATTATTGAAAGACGAACCATTTGAAAGTCAAGCTACTAATATTCTTAAAACAATATATGACGAAAATGAACATCACTTACCGTATAAGCTTAATATTATGTTTGGATTCATGATATATACACCTAGCACTCAAAAAGTAGGACATTGGCATGCTAATAGTCATTTATCTAATAAGCCAGGAAGTGACATATTACAACAAAGAGACAACGTATGGGAAATACGTAATCCTGTAGATATGCAAAAATGCACAAGCGATGTGACTCAAACAGACTATTTTTCAGCAATGAGGAATAGGATGCAAGATTCTAACTCGATCATACTAGGAATGACTAACATGCGAGTTCAAATATTCCCTATGGCTACTGATCAGATAGGTAGGGGTATGACAGACGACGAAGATGAAGAGGAAGAGGAAGGTTATATTTTAGACTCTGACGAGGAACAGGAAGAAGAGGAACAGGAGGAGGAACAGGAGGAAAACAATGATGAGTTAGAACAGAAACCTGAAGACCCCGATAAGAAAATTAAAGATTTTTTAAGGAATCAGTCTCGAGGTAAAAAAATTTATGTTGGGGACAGAAAAAATAAAAGAAATAAAAACGGTAGCAATAAATGTTTTTTCGACTGTATAGCCGCATATCAAATAATAACAGAAAACAACGATACGCTTATTTCTAGTGATACACAAGTACAAATAGAGAATAGATCAAAAGAATTATTTGAACAATATTGTGAGCAGTTCAATCTGAGTGATGTAGACAGGGTGTCATTTAACGGTGTGCATATCAATCTCATACCTAGTCTCGAACATTTGTATTCTTATAGGATTCATGTATATTCTGTAGGAATTGATGAGACGAAAAAAATAAAATTCGATGTAATTGCACCATCTAAATCAAGATATGTATACAATACTAAAACTAAAATAACAATGCTATTGTATAATAAACACTACTATTTGGTTCTTAATGTCGACAGAGTAATGAATGATCGTTTTAATTGCTTCGACTGTGGTAGCTCATTTTCAAAAGCTTGTAATTTAATGAGACATACGAATTTGAAAGACTGTAAAAAACACAGAACTAGTCATCATTATGCTAAAGGACCTGTCGAAAGTGGTTCTTTGCTTTTAACTCGAATAAAACAAAAATTCGATGTACCAGATAGTATAATTCCTGCAATTGTATATGCTGAGGGTCAGGAAGAAGAATCGGTGAAAATGTTACACGAAACAGAAAATGATTATTATTTTACTAAAAAGTTTGCCACTTATGACTTTGAAAGTAAACTTCAAAAAACAACTCTTACTGATATTAGGGATCGTAATTTAAGTTACATAAGAGAGTCGTACAATGGGGAAGAGAGAGAAAGTGAATATATTGACATGCTTAACATAGAGTCAGAATGCAGACAACAAATGTTAAATGAAGAACGAGTTTTTGATGATGATGGTAATGAAATTTCGGGTGAGGAATTTGACAAACTCTATAATGATGAAGATTATGTGTTGGAAAATATTCCTATTTCATACGTAATAGCTCACAATTACGGAAATGAAATAGGGGAAGACGTGGTTGAGTATGATGATGTAAACATGGAAAACATGAGAAGCGACAAGTGTTCTTTAGACTCTGCAGGAGTATATACAATAGCTAGATCGAATGACGACGAAAAGCATTTAATTAAGGACTTTTATGAGGATCTTAAGACTATCTCTAAGCAATACAGAAGTCAAAATCATATGAGGTATGCTTCCTTAATTACGTACTTACAGAGATGGTTTGAAGGTAATAATATGCGTTTGAACATAAATAACGTAGAAGGAGACTCTGAAGAAGAGAGAGCAGAGTTAGAAGGTGAAGCTCATAAATATGCTGACTCTATTATTACCTCGCCAGATGGTGTAGAAACTATGTTAGACGACATTCAATGTTTTTCAGAAGAAATAAGACTAATGACTGATTTGAGGAGATTTTTGGAAATGGTTGTTGTTTTAGGGTACAATAGTGGAAAGTATGACATCCCTTTAATAAAAACAGAACTGTTTAAACAAATTTTTATTGTAGACGAACATCCTACTGATACGAGTCATTTACACATCATAAAAAAAGATTCTGCGTACATAAGTCTACAAGTTAGCAATATGACAGAATTAGGATGTTTCGGATTCATTCTAAAAGACATGATTCAGTTCACAGGTCCAGGTGGTAATTTAGCATCGTTTATGCGTGCTTTTAAGGATACATCAGTAGAAAGCAACGAAGATCAAGGGAATTTTTTTTGGCCTTATGAATGGTTGACAGGATTTGACAAGCTTTTAGAGACGTCTTTACCTCCAATAGAGGCATTTTTTAGTAAATTAAAGGATGTGAATGTTCTTGATGAAGAAATGGTACAATACAAAAGAAAAAATAACATACTACACTTGAGTGAAGATGAAATATTGAGTAGGGATGATAGACCTAACACAAAGGAAGAGAATTACATCATGATAAAAGAAAAATGGAATAAAAAAGGATGGCGTAATATGTTAGACTATTTAATGTATTATAATGAAATGGATGTTAAACCATTTTTAAGATCCATTCTTATGTACACTAATGCTCTCTGTCAACACGCGGTAAACCCTCTATTTTCATGCTTGTCTCTCCCGGGTGTTGCGAAAAAAATTTTGTCTCAATATATGCCTCCTGGTACAATTTACCATATAGACAATGAAGAAGT
>REGM01000708.1:0-19076 GCA_004194415.1 Aurelia aurita
AAATATTGCGATTTTGCTACTTTTTTCGCGAGAATTGAGATTAGAGAATTTGCGATTTTGATAGGGTCAGTCCCGGAAAACTGCCTCCCTCCCCCTCATTCGTCAAAATATTTCAATGAAACTTTATGAGCACTTGCACAATAGGTAGTTGCTAAAAGTCAAAGAGTTTCGTTGTTGTAATTTTTAACCTTGCGAAGTTATCAGAACAAATCTACTAGGGGGGACAACTATTCTTAATCATTACAATACTAGGATGCGTCTTGTATTTCTCAACTGTATCAATTATAGGGTCACCAGTTTTTTAAGTAGGCAGTATATCAACTGACCTAGGTATATTTAGATACAAGCAAAAGGCGAAACGCAATTGACCAGACCTGTGCCATGATACCAGTACCATCACTTCTCATTTAGACACAATCGATTTACTTCACACATAAGAAACAAAACTGTATTGTTCATGTAATTTGTCCCTAAAACAATCCCACTTATCAAAAAGATGGTCCTCTAGATTTTTCCAAAATACAATAAAATTGGTACCTTTGGATGAAGAGTATATTTTGTCTGTTTTCAATTTTGGTTTCAGTGCAGCCATCTTTCTCACACAAAATACATCTAAAAAGGGTGTTGCCCTTTTTCCGAGAGTCTAGAGGGCGCGGTCACGAAAAATTTTCCTGGGGCTGCCCCCAGACCCCTCCCACTTCTCAAGGGCTGCGTAAGCCCCTGACCAGAATGCTGGCGCGACCAATCAGAATTTTACAGCTTCACTACGAAGAAAGTCGTCGAAGTTCCCAAATCGCAGACATTTGAATTTATGAGTGTTTCTCGATTTTAATCACTACTAGAATAGCCCATCTTTTCCACTATCGAAAAATACCAAGCCTGTGGTCATTAAACCTAGGATATTCTAGCAGCGCGCGATTAAGCGCGACGTGACATCTAATTTGAGACAGACTTTTCTTTCAGGCTACTACAGAGAGATGCTCAGCAGAGACAGAAATAAATTTGTAAAACGTCTGATGTCATTTAACTAATTTGCTCATTTATAGATAAAAAATTATAAAAACAATTTAATCAATGGCTTGCAATGTAACCGTATCTGGACCGGAGGGAGGGCTGATTCAGCCCCCTCTCAGTTTTTCCCTTGCCATCTATTTCGGTAAAGTCATGAGCTTTATAGTTTTCGTGACTTTTCCTAAATATGTATTTACCATCTTTTCCTGCAAATTTGATCAAAATATCTCATTTCGTTATGAAAATATAACTATTTTTTCCGATGGTAGCTTTGAAATTCCATGTTTTTACGGTCAAACCCTTATAGCTTCAAACCAAGATAAAAGTTCACAGAAATAAGATAATGGAATCAAATTTTCACCATAACTAGTATGGACTCTCTATGGTGAAAGGATGAAACCTAGGTTGGCTATTCAAAAAAGCCTATCAGGGAGAAGTATGGAGTGACTCATCCATCCCCATTCTAGTAGCCTGGTTTTCATATAATCGTTACGATCGTTTGGATCGTTATGAACGACTCTAGCGATCTTAGCGATCTTATGGAAACATGCACCAACGATTCTAGCAATTAATTTCTCTTCATTTCATTGAGATCGCTGGGATCGCTGGAGTCGTTCACAGCGATCCAAACGATCGTAACAATTATATGGAACCAGGCTTAATCTTGAGGGACCGCCCAACACTCAATCAACAGAACTCTTCTATACCGTTGTATCTTTTTTAATCTCACTGGACTTTCTTAATAAGTTTAATTTCAACGGACTTTCCTTATTTAGAAATCGTATGATCGATAAATTAATTATGAATTACTCTCGAATAGTTATTACTATCCAATCTCGCACGTGTAACTTTTATTTACCTGGAGATGAAACAAGCTCGTCTCGAAACGTTCTAAAAATCATGGCCTAGTCTAATCAATTTACAATTACAACTGGATTTGGTTTAATATCATGTCTTAATTAACTGGAAATGTCGATTTAATACACTGATTTGTCACTTGCCTTTCTCTGAAACGACCCTCAACATGATGTTCGTCGTGGTCCTAATGTTGAAATTTCTACTAAAGCTGCGCTTTACAACCAATGTTTCAACTATAAAGATATTACCAATTTTCAGCTGAAACACTACATTACATAATTTTACATAAAACTTTCTTTTTGGTGCCTAGAATTGATTGGAAAGCATAATTACATTTTAAATTGTCTATGTTATTAAAATAGAATGCACGAACTAAAAAAAACATTGTTTTAGGATTCTGATGGTTGAAAAGTGAATTAAATATAACTGCTCATTTTTATTCTGCACCAAAGCCAATGTAAGTGAGTTTTAGAGACATTTTTCTTTTGATTGCAAAATAGTGGATTGTAAATCAGAATTAAAATTTACAAAATTGAGTTAAAGGCTCAGTCAGGCAGTGATGCATATTTTTGACGCATCTGGTATACAAGTTAGTTTTTCCACTCAAGACAAATCTGTGGTTTAAAGATATTAGTGCATAATTGGTGCAATTGCCGAAACTTGTAGTAGTTGCAAGCAAATCGCAACAGAATCATAAATCTCACGACAAATCTCGGGAAAATATGCTAGTGGAGTCTAGTCAATCAACATTTCTAGCTACAAATAAATAGAACCAAATCAAACATATTAAATATTTCTGCAGCAAACCATATCTAAATATAAACAGCCTTTTTATAAAGGACAACGAATGTCCGATAATTCTGCATTTCTTTCTCCTTCAACAGTACTGTCATAGATTTTTCCCAAGACAGTCCGATAGCAAACACGGCAATATTGTTCTTTTCTTCCTAGAAAGGAAAATAAATATCTAGGGTCAATAGAAGAAATTTGATTACAAGGTTTAACAACAATCAACTATCCAAGGGGAAAACATTGATTATTTGCTACTTTCAATCATTGAATAATACAATAGGATTATTTTTCCTCAAGAGGCTTGGCAATCAAGTGAACCTATACATGAATCTGGCAACGAGAAATGTTTGAATATGTTGATTCAGTCATCAATATGTTGAACCAATGATTTGTTTAATGCGAGCAACGTTTCGGAAGATATTTCCTCTATTTTCAGGCAGAGCAACTGGCGATGTTGGCACCCTTTTAAATATTTGCGTCTGTGTTTTCATATCGGTGAAACATAGAGATCCCAGTACCAATGAGCCAAATAACACAAAGCAGTTGTGAAGCACTGAAAGACGAAGTACAACGAAATCGCCGACAACTTCTGGAAAGACAACGCTTCGTTTGACTAGGATAAGCAGACTATTTTTGATTACGAAAGAGATTTCATTTAACGCAGATTAGATAAAGGACACAATTTACACCATTTAAGACAGTAATAACATTTCCAACATTTTATACAAACTACACGTATTTTATTATGCAGCACTTCCCAATCAATCCAGCCATCAACACGGAAACCACCAAAACCACCCACCACAAGCGCACCAAACGGTCACGTGCAAAACACAGAAGCAAGTCTATAAAAGGGCACCAAAATCGCAAATACCTCAAACCTCAGCATGAAGATGGTAGAATTATCAATCAAAACGTCACTCACATTAAACAAAACCTGTTCTTTTTAAAACAACAAACAATATCACAGTGTATCTCAATCCTGTGACAAAAAAACAAACTACCGGGTGAGTCAGAAAAAACAATCCCAGTTTGAAAGGCCACTGCTCCCTGGATATCAAAACGATAATATTGACAAATACATTATGTAATGGTTGACATGTTCAAATATGATTTAAAATTTACCTGACTGAAATCGGCCTCTCCATTTTGAAATTGTGAGCGATTTTCTGGAGAAAGCCTCTTCAAGAAACCTTCAAAACAGGCCTAAAATCACGAGCAAATTTTCCAAATATTTCTGCCTTACAGCAATGACTTGCACACTTGCACATGCTTTAGCACGTGTTATCCTCTTGGGAGGATAAAATCTCCGAGAATATTGTTGTTATGTTTCCAGGGATGGCACTTTCATCCTCCCAAAGGGATAAAACGTGCTAAAACATGTACATGTCATTGCTATTTAGGCAGAAATATGACGAAACATTGGTTGTGATTTCATGCCGTTTTTGAAGGTTTCTTGGAGGGGCTTTCTTGAGAAAATCCCTCCTAATTTCAGAAGGGAGTGGCCGATTTCAGTCTGGTAAAATTTAGAATTTATTTGAACATGTCTACTATTAAACAATATATTTANACCAATATTATTGCCTCGATATCCAGGGAGCAGTGGCCTTTCAAACGGGGAGTGTTTTTTCTGACTCACCCGGTATATTAACATCTATAACAGCGTAAATCAATCTGGCAATCAATAATAACGTACTGGCTGGACCAAAATGTTCTTTCCCTCTTTGCAAGCCCCAGACTTACTACACTCATCCACATATTTTCGCAGCATTCGTTTTTTACGGAACAATCAATTGCAGAGAAATATGCCACTGATGAGCACAGCAACAGTTGCTGTTATTGTAGACTATCAATAACTGGGACTCTGTAGTGAGTTTATGGCAGTCCAATGCACTGTAAGTAAAGTACTTTTATAAATACTCAACATTTATTCAGGAGACGTTCGAAATCATTTCATGAAAAATCCAGTTTGATAAAAAAGAGCTACATGTTTGTGTCTGAGTTAAATCTTCTGGGAGTAGAATCGAGAGCTTTTAAGGGGCTGTGAAAAAGGCAACGAGAAACCCATTCAACCTTAATCCATTTTGTGGATGGTGTTGATTGGAAAATGTTAAACAAACCAGAAACCAATCATTTAGCTATTTAGAAACAGGCATGTAGAGCCCGATTCGAAGTATTCGAAGGATTGATCAACAAGCTTCCAATTTGATTTTTGGACTTGGAATAGGCATTAAAACCTACCAAGCTGGCAAAGTGGATCTTATTTCTATAATTTTGTCAAGACATGTTTTGAGATGATTCCTATATATTAAAATTTTGCATTGAACTTTCAAAGCCATTAAATTTCTAAAATTAGCGCCAATATGGAATTGCTTGAAAAAATATCATAAACAGATATATTTCAAAGAGAACATAAATTACTTCACAGCCTATAACTAGAGGCTAAACATAAGTTAGAAATGAAACTTGTCTGACCATTCTGAACTGAGAAATGAGAAGTTCGAAATTTCGATCTAAGCAGTGCTATTCCGGAAGTCCATAGGAATGTAAACAGACTTTGGCCCAACTTAAAAAATCAACACCTCAGCTGTTTGTTGACCAATTTGATGAATGTGCATTGTTTATTTAGCTCCAGAATGCTCTCAATACGGAGTGCATAAATTGATTTGATTTTCAAAACTTCATATTTTTTTCAATGTTTACAATAATTTTCGCCATTTTGGATCACTGTGCATTCGTTATGTCTTTTTACACATTTCTATTGCTTAGCATTTAGCAGCACAAATAACTGGCAGCACATAAAAAGAACCAAGCATGCAGATTTCGGAGAATAATTAAGCAATGTTATCCGGGTATTAAACTTCAGGTTATTTTTCGATCTCCAAAACGCATTCAATCATTTTTTTCCATTTAAAGACCGCTTTCCAGCTCTCATTCGCTCCTCTGTTGTTTACAAGTTTCAGTGTCCTGGCTGCAATGCCTCGTACTTTGAAAAAACAACTCGTAATTTGATTACACGTTGCAGGGAGCATTTGGGAATCAATAAAGCAGGTCAGAAAATTAAAGTTAGTTCTTCTACCATCTGGGACCACATCAACCAATCAGGTCACGCCGCGTCATTGAAAGATTTCTTAGTCAGGGGCGAAGCTAAAGAAAATTATTGGTGGGGTGCAGACCCCTAATTTGCCGACAAAAAGGGCGTTCCTCGGAATGGCGGATCCAGCTTGAAGGGGTGACCCGAACTGCAGATCCAGCCCCAACCAACAGAGAGGGCACAGAAAGTAGAAAGTCTTTGGATGTCTGGATTGGAAACTTACAAAATAACTCCCCAATTGTATGTTTTTCACCTCATTGCGATGGAAACAGTTCAAAAAGTGCGTTAGTGCAGGTCTGTAGGAGTATTTTAGCGATTAGGTGGTCTCCGTCTGGCGCCGAAGGCGCTACAAAAGTATGATCCTGGGGGCGCAGCCCCCAGAAAAATTTTTAAGGCCACGCCCTTTACTTTGGCTTAAAACGTCTCTCCTGACTCCACGTTGGCCATTGCTAAAATGGAAAGTTAAACAACGTTTGTAGCAAAGTTTCTATAAATCAGCACCTACAGGAAAATTTTTTGAGGGTACTTCCGTTACTTTGGCTTAGAATGCATCTCACGACATCATGTTTGCCATTGCCAAAATGGAAATTCAAACGATTTTGAAGGGACTTAGGAAAATTTTTAAGGGGCACACTCTTTACTTTGGCTTAGAAAGCCTCTTTCGATGCAAAATTTTGCCATTGCTGAAATGGAAACTCGGATAATTTGAAAAATTCGTACCACACCAAATCTATAAATTCTTGATTTGCCGACAGAGGTTATCAATTTGCCGACAAACTAAAAGTTGGGGGGTGCCGCACCCCCTGCACCCCCCCTTTGGCTACGCCCCTGTTCTTAGTGTTGGACAGAGCTAACAATGATTTCAACTTGCTCATTCATGAAAGTCTACTTATTTTACGTGATCGTCCTTCAGTTAATTCCCAGCAGTCCTCCATTCCCTTAGTTCTGTTTTAAGGCTTTAAGGTTTTGTCCTTTGGGCTTGCCCCTTTAATTTACTATTCACGTAGGAATTGTAATCACGCACTTTAGTTTGTTGTTTGTCTCTTTATAGATATAAATATAGCCTCGTGCTTTCGAAAAATTTGTATTCTGAAGATGAAGCACAGTCTTGCTTCGAAACGTTAAAGTTAACAAAAATATGGCCTAGTCTTAAATAATATAATAAAACTGGATTTGTCAACTGGACTGTCACTATTTTGATATGGAAGTGTCGTCAACTTGAATTTTCTTTTTTGGATTTGTCAATCTGAATATGATTTGGAAGGACTGAAATATGAATAAAATGATAATCGTCGTAATCCTTGTTCTTCGAATTTTGGTAAAACTACGGTTCCCTGCCAACATTTCAATTTCTAATAGTAATAATAATATAGATAATTATAGAGGAAGGCCTCAGTCACACGAGAGCGCTTTTCGTGAGGGTCCTCTGTGACTACAAAAGCTACATACAATTGATTAAATACTGATAAACACTGGAACAACCTGTTTCGCATTGGATGTTAGGCCCCCATAGGCGCATGACGCTGAACAACAGAAAACCCGGCCAAGAGAACGACAATGACAAAAATTTCTGCCGCCACTGCTCACCGTCCACAATTCCAATCGCGTAAAGCACTGCACCCATGCTTATCCCCCCGGGGGGGGGGGCACTTCGATAAGTTATGCAGCGGGTATGTGCCCCTGGCCCGGGTTTCTTTTTTAGCNCTTAACTTGGTATCAGATAGGTTTTTGCTTAAGAAATTCGTCATTGTGAGTGAGTTCCAACTGATGCCGTTTACTTTAAACGATAGCTACGGCAACAGATACTGATTCTATTGCGTGTTAAAGTGGAAATAACTGTTCTTTATTGATTTTGTAGAACGCTCCAAAGGGCTATCTTTAGTTGCCCTTTCAATGGATTCCCCACCAGTAAAACATCCGTAAAAGATGCCCTGATATGCCGTTGCCAGAATATACAGTCAAGAAAAAGTTTCAGAAAAGTTGTGGAAATTTATTAGTTGTGGAAATTAAACTAAGTTGTGGAAATTTATTTTTTCACTAAGGTATTATTAAACTAAAATCGGTATTGTCGTTCTGGAATGGTCGGAAATTTTTGCTTGGAAGCTGTTTTTGGAAAAGCTTGAAAAAGGACTATGGAAGCCCGGGAGGGGGGGCACTTCGATAATTTTTGTAGCGGGTATGTGCCGCTGGACAGGGTATTGTTTTTAGCGATTTTGCTCCCAAACAGGGTATCCTTTTCACATTTTTGACAAGGAATTTGCAATTTTGCTATTGTTTTTTGCCAGACAGGGTAGTCAATTTGAAAAAAATTGCTCCCACACAGGGTGAAAATATCAATATCTCAGAGGCACACCCCGTACATTTTGGGGTCGAGTGCCCCCCCGGGGGGCTTATCCGGTCATCTCTCCTTCCGGAAAACCAAAAGAGAGGAAGAGGCATTTTTGTATAAGAAATAAAATTCTTACCTGTAGAAATCTATCATTGCGTCCAAATTGGCAAACAGATCCTCAGATCCATAAATGTATACTTTTCGATCCTCGGAGAAGCATATCTAGCAAAGTGAGACCTGCTTGTTAATTGTATTATTGGGAAATATTGGAAAAATTAAGTGAACGTTTTTAGTAAAACCTTTGGTCAAGCCTGGCAAGGAGAACTTCATCACACTGCATGTTAAATGGATGGAAAAATGATGTATTCTTGAGCGTATAACATAAAGATTTATCAAGATTTATCAAGATTCAGTCATAAAGATAAATAAAAAAATGGTGTAAGTTGATATGCTACTTAAAACATTCAATTGAGAATTCACACGATGAAAGTAAAAGATGTCAGATATCCTCACTAATTGAATGATTTCATCTATTTATAATGCACACGAACAGCAAACAGCACCCCTTTCTGTCTCTTAAATAAATTGAACTGTCAGTTCTTCTTGTGATGAGCCGGAGAAAAATTCATAATCTGAGTAAACAGATTACCTTGTAATGATACAAAGTCTTCCTTGGATCAAATTCTTTATCATAAAGCACCAATACCTGCAAATGTAATTGTATAATTTAGAAGTGTAGTTTGTCCGTTCCAAAATATGGTAATACGCCAATATATCAAATCTTGAAATCCCTAACCCTAACCCTGACCCTAATCCGAGCGCTAAACTTAACCCTGACCCTGAACCTAACCCTAACCCTTCCCCTAGCACCAAAAATAACCCTAACCCCAATTTATGTCATTATTTACCCTAACCCTAATTTATTTCAAGGTTTTGATATATTGGCGTACTCCCCTAAATATTATCATCATTCCAGGAAAGTAGTATTAAAAAGGAAATAGAACAGATCTGAATTTATATCTTTATTAACCTAGGCGATGATTAAGGCCATATTCAAACCCACGATTCAGAGTTAGTTTTTCCTTTGCTTCTTTTCCTCAAAATCTTTCCTGCAATGACTACATTCCAGATTTGGAGGTTGAAACACGATGAAAAAACTAAGTAGAGTAAAAAACTTTTCCCAAGCCATTATAGCTCTTTCCGTAAATGTTAACAACTAAAATGGCGTTTGAAAGAGAAACACAAGCATACCATTTGCATAAAAGGGTTTCACAAAAAAGTGCTGTTCTGAGATTATGACTGGCACACTCCTCTTGAGCCAAGGATAGGATAAACAAAAATGACCATAAACTGGCCTGTTCTACATTTAAGAGGGACTCTTTGGCTATCCACAACTGGCATTAGACAAATCGAACTATTTCCTTCTTCAGAGAAATTGCACTTTTTAAACACAGGGTGTCCAAAAAAAGTCGAACTCAAAGCTTGCTTCAAAACAAGATGGTCACTTTTTCGTCATCAATACAAAAATCACGTAAACATTATAACAGACATTTTTAGCATGATGTCTTATTTTTCGAATCATTTGCAGAGTCCTAAAATTTGAATGTGGCTTCAACGTGTTCAGTGTGAGGAAATTCTCTATGATTTGATTGAGTGTTTTAGTCCCTTTTTCAGGCATTTCGCAACCAAGGATTTTTCGTAAATTCTTATTTACCTCTATTTTGAGTGCTGGTAAAAAGACGAGAAAGATTGCAAAATACTTCAGTCATTCGGCTATCAAGCAGAATTCGATTCATTTAAATCCACCCAATACTCTACCGGGTGCGCCAAAAAAACTATCCATTGTTGACAGGCCACGATCAATCGTGTACTGGACCGATTTTTAAGATGTATGACTTAATCTTTAGGTAAAATCCAGAATTAGGTTCTGGTATTTTTTGTAAATTTTTAGTCTTCTGTTTCTTGAGCTATGAACGAGTTTCTTAAAAATTTTGCTCTCGAAAACTCTGAAAACGATCAAAAAACGTCGATCAGATTTTGTAAAGATTCGACATGATTGGACAGAGAGAAAACTTGTTCGTGGTGAATTGGGAATTAGTTATACATTGCAACACGAGCGTTTGCTCAATGTTGGGAGAAATGTAACATTACTTTCAACCATACAAAGAAATGTCATTCTCATTGTAATTTCATTGATTTTATACTTTCGTGCAGGTAGTAGGTACTGGCGTTCCTGTGTCATGAGAGTTAAACCTATCCAGACTACAATCTTGGCCAAACAAAGCTGGGGCATAGGCAAATTTCAGTGTGGTCGCGATGTTTCCTAAAATATCTAGAAGAAATCGAACATTTTGGACCTTGTGATCCCCCCTCCCCCTAATTAAATGTTGGCTAGGTCGAATGGCGTTTGATTCAAGCAACATTGAAACGGGGGGCAGGGGGCACGTAATCAAATGCCGAAGTAGTACAATTTTCTGATTTTTCCAAAGTATTTTGGCCAAGATTATCTTGGCCAAAATACTTGAGACAATTCAGAAAATTGACTGTCTGAAAAATTACTAATACCACCTCTAATTAATGTTGCTATAAATCAAAGTGTACTTGTTTCAGACAATCCCTTTTAAGAGGAATAGAAAAATAACTGTAGGCTGAACTCTAGAATACTTCAAAGTTTAATGTATTAGCAATTACTGGTTAATCCATTAGATCTATGACGTCATCAAATTATGCACAATTTTCCCATTGCGATCTGCAAAACTCCCCTTGTGCACAAAACCTACTGGTCGATTCGTTTGAGAACGTCACTGTTGGCAAGAAAGATTTGAAAATAAAATTTTCCGCCGAGATAGACAAATTATGCGGCTTCGCAGTGCCATTGTTTTCATTTCTAACGATTTATTCACTTTGAATGAGATTAAATCCACGCCAGCAACTTCCATTCACCCTAGGACAGGATTTAATTGTCTATTGTGCAGATGAATAGCAGTGCAGCATTTTTTGTTACAGAACAATGCCGATGTCGCCTAGCTACAAGGCGGTTTTCGTGATGGCTGGAATATTGATAAAAGGCCAACGGTTCTCCCCATGTGGATCTATCTTTAAATGTTAATAACTTCGGCTTCGTTCGTGCTATTTTCACGAATTTTGTCTTATTCTACTATGCAAACTAAGCTTTATTAGCCTAGAGTCATTTTGTATGTTGATATTTTCGCGAAATATGATTTCCCACAGTTCTCCACAACTTTTATAAAAAAGTTATTCGGAACGATCTATTTTTAGATTTTTAACTATGGAGAACCGTGAGATTTTCCCCTTCTAGGCGATTTTTACCTGGTTTTTTTCCATGAATAGGAGGGTTTTGATGTTCAAATGTGGACTCAAACGAATTTGCCCTAAAAGCGTGACTTATCCCAAAATTATGGGGTGTTTTCTATGGAGCGCAGTCACGGAGAACCGAGGCATTCATAATAAACCGGACCTCAGACAATGACTCTAAGCGCTTCTCTTACAACGATAAGTCGCATTCAAAGAGCGGCGGAGTACAGAATCTGATGACAGTGGAAGAAAGCTCACAATCCTAAAGTATGTCACCTTTTATAGAGAAATTTATACATGTGTGTAAAATGCAGAAATTTGACCACGCCCACATTTAAGAGAGTGCTCAGCGAATTTAGCGAACAACGCCCATTTCGACAGAAATGGTTGAGAACTCACTTCTTGTGCTGGGGATGATTGTAGTAAAATTTCAAGCACAAATCTCTATGGGTTCTCGAGCTATGAGTTATTTTTGTTAACAACCATTTTCAGACAATCTTGGCCAAAAAAGCTGGGACATGGGCAAACTTCAGTGTGGACGCGATGTTCCTAGAATATCGAGAAGAAATCGAACGTTCTGGAGCTTGTGATCCCCCCCTCCCCCTAATTAAATGCTGGCTAGGTCGAATGGCGTTTGAATCAAGCAACATTGAAACGGGGGGAGCGGAGGCACATAATAAAATGCCGAAGTAGAGCAATTTTCTGATTTGTCCCAAGTATTTTGGCCAAGACAGTAGGCTTTTTGAAACTCTGGGGAGACTAGGGGGGGCACATTGTGCCCCCCTCTTTATTCTCAAAACTATAAGTGCTAGAGACTTGAAACTTGGCACAAGTAACAAACAAAATATGGCAAACAAGATGACGTCATTTGTTTTTGTTTATGTCACGTGGTTAAGTGCTGACGTCAGCAAATGTTGCTAAATTAGGTGTAAAACCACCCGGACTTTGACATGTTGTATCTCCAAATCGATTAAATGTTTGATATGAGATTTGAAACATACAAAGATTATATCCTTAATATTCTTATTTTAACATTATTGCTTCGTATCATTAATATTTTTGCTGATGTCAGCATCTATTTATTTTGTTCAAGAAAAAAAGAACTTTTTGCCTAAAATCGGTTACAAATTGGTTTAAAAAATCGTAAAAAATATAGATGTACATAAAAAGACCTGCTGCATCGTATGATATTGCTAATTTGTCCAAAAGTGAAGCTTAACATGGTTTTTTGCAAGTACGCATGCGCGACAACGAATAATTGATGACGTCATCAAAAATCAACAAACTTTATATCAAATGAAAGCCATTCTCAAGAGGAGATCAGCTATGTTTGTTTCATTGTTATAAAACAAGTGGTTCAAAAGTTATGGCTGAAAAGGTATTTATTTTGCCGAGGACTCAATTTAAAATTATGTGTTGACCCCCTGAACCAGAGTCAAAATTTTTGAAATTGATATGAAAGGGTGTCTCCTAAATAGAAACTAAAAGTCATAAAAGTCACAAAGAATCTAGGTTATAGTAGAAGAACTCAAGGAGCTGCGTGGAAAAATTCACTAGGGTTAAAAAGACAAACAGTGAAGCGCCATGAGGTCAAGCAAGCATGGACACTCGTTGAATTGTCATGCGGGCAACGGTTTGGCTTGGCGCGTCATTGAAACTACTCCAGAATTTTGCAACAGGGCGGTTGTTGAACAAACACTCGTGCTGCAGAATATAACTAATCGATTTCTAAATCCCCAAATCACCCCGAAAAAGTCTCCTCTTTGTCCCTTCATGTCGATTCCTTAAACAATTTTATCTGCGATTTTTGATTATTTTCAGTGTTTTCGAGACAGGAGATTTTAAGAAACTCGTTTATAGATGAAGTCATAAATCTTCAAAATCGGGCTAGTGGACGATTTATCATGGCCTGCTAAAAGTGGATAGTTTTTTTAGCCCACCCGGTAGATACTGCGAATTTCCAAACTACNGCAGAATATAACTAATCGATTTCTAAATCCCCAAATCACCCCAAAAAAGTCTCCTCTTTGTCCCTTCATGTCGGTCGATTCTTTAAACAATTTTATCTGCGATTTTTGATTATTTTCAGTGTTTTCGAGACAGGAAATTTTAAGAAACTCGTTTATAGCTCCACAAGCAGAAGACTAAAAAATCTTAAGAAAATCTCAGAATCTAATTCTGGATTTTAGCTAAAGATGACGTCATAAATCTTCAAAATCGGGCTAGTGGACGATTTATCATGTCCTGCTAAAAGTGGATAGTTTTTTTAGCCCACCCAGTAGATACTGCGAATTTCCAAACTACTAAATTGTTTTGGCGCACCCGGTACTACTGACCATTCATAGTTTAATGGCTCACCTTGCATCCGTAATCACTTTGAGAATCTCTTATCAAGAATGATCCATTTCTTTGATCTTCAGGTAATTTTGCAACGCAGTCTTGAAGATATAGATCAAAATCCTATGATGGAAAGTCATGAAAAGTCATCCCTTTTCCACAGAGAAAAAGAAGAGTTTGCCTAATCCAAAACTTTAAAATTAATCGCGCAAAATGTTATTGCTCCATTCTTTCAACTGAGTTGCTCCAAGGTAACTTTAGGTAATTTGCCATAATTTCAGAGAGAGTTTTTTTGGTATCTTCATTATTTTTGGAATTACAGCGTTTTCCACATTTCTGCTCGATACTTGTTCTATGTGGTTGTTTGCTAGGAAAGCAAAGATAAACTCTGCGACTTTATACATCCTGCGATGACAGAAGACTTTACACTTTCTTCAATGTTACACTATTTAAAATATATGTATAAAATATTTTTTTCTCGACCTCTCTACCATTCTGGAGAAAATCGAGTTTTCTATACGGAAAAATAGTTACCAATACAAAAAGTAATTTATAAACACATTTCAAGGCCAAATATGTGCACCTCTAAGAGATGAGCCCACTTTGTGATATCAGAAATCTGATGACATCTCATGAACCCTCTTTGTGATATCAGGAATAGCATAGATACCGGCAGGCAAGTTTTAGCTAAAAGAGATAGATATCTACTAAGATATCTCTCCTCTATTTTATAACGGGTGAGTCAGACAAATGCATCCACTCCTTGAAAAATTGTAACAAAAACTATAACACCGCTTTGAAAAATTACAGCTCCGTTGCCTGACTGAGGGTTTAACTTAATTTGGAGAGTTTATTAATAATTTACAATGCATCATCTTAATCACAAATGAAGAATTCCCGAAAAGTAGCTTCCGTCGGATATTTTTTTTAGGTCAGGCATTGCTTTCTAGCGGATAAATTTTCTGACTTACCCGGTAGAAACTTTAGCTCACCAGAAATGCTAAACATATCATACTTTTCAGGTACTCGTACAAGTAATCTGTCATCATCTTTTCAAAGTATTTCTGTGAATTGAATAATTCTTTGCTTCAAAGGAGCAATCTTCATGAAAACGGTATCAAATTCTAAGTTGGGTTCTTGAATGTGAAAGATTGCCGTTTAAAACTTGCTATATTCCGTTGTCTTCTGCTTTACCTATTATTGATCCACAACAAAACACGAAATAAAACGCAGAATCAAAATATTCAACTTACCATTCCTTCAACCAGATGTTTCACTGGCGGTGTCGGCTGAAAGCTAAGAGACTTCGACAAAATTCCAGGTCTGGCTTTGGCTTGTGAACTCAAACAGGTAGGTAAAGATTTTTGTACAATAATCGGCGATGGTCTCTCGCTATTCATGATTTGTCCATCATTCTCAATACTTGATGACAAAGAACTGTCATCAGTGTCTTTAATATCGTTTCTAGTTATTGGCAACCCCTTTGTTTTATGCTCTCTACCTCTAGAAGGTTCTCGCAATCTCTTTCTATTTCTTTTTGCAAATTTGACAACTCGAGAGTCTTTTACAGAATCTATGCCATCATTTGAGCGCTCCCTGCGTTTCTTCCGCGCCAAACGAGGCGGTATTGTCTCTTCACTGGAGTATCTACTACAGTTTGCACCAAGATTTGCGTGATAAGCTAGTGTAGCAGGACTTGTTGGCACGCTCTGCGGAGGTGGGACTTGAATCAAATCTGGATATAATCGGTCAGCGTTGGCGACTGGAGAATCATAGACTTTGAAGTCAGGAACGCTGAATGTTCCGTATCTATTTGGTAAGCCTGCAATACAATCAAATGAAGTTAATCCAATTGCAATTTCTGTCCTTTTTTGTAAAGATCGCAATGCCTAGCTTACTGACACTGATGCTGATACTGATACTGATGTCATTACTGACACTGATGTCATAGCAACCAGCATAGGCGACCATGACATGCCTGGCTGCGTTCGCAAAATCAATAACGGCCGTTTCAATCCAAGGCTGATTACTTGTCGTGACTACAAGAGTTACAATGTGGAAAATATGAAATCTGATTTGGGAAAAGTTGATTGGGCACCATGCTATAGCCAAAGAAATGTAAACGAGGCATGGACAAAAATGAAAAGCATTCTTTCTGATATATTCGGGCGTCATGCCCCTAAAATATCAAAGAAGGTTATAGGTAAACCAGCACCATGGCTTAACAATGAGGTAAAGACTCTCATGAATGAAAGGGACAAACTGCTCAGGAGATCGAGGCGTACAAGGAAAGAATTAGACATCTCAGCATACAAGCGAAAGAGAAATGAAGTCAATATTTCAGTAAAGAGGGCAAAGTCTGACTACCACAATAATTTATTGAAGGAAAGTTCCAAGGATCCAAATAAATTTTGGAAGACACTGAAATCAATATACTCCACCAAGACAAATGACAAGCAGTCTATGAAAACTTTGGATGTTGATGGTGTAAAAATAAGAGATCCAAACCTCATAGCCGAGGCCTTTTGTTCCTTTTTCACAAGAGTTGTAACAACTTTAAAGGAGAAGGCCTTTCCATTGTGTAACTTCACCTGGAAAACGCCAACAAAAGTGTCTACGAAAACTGATCAAAAGTTCATATTCAAGATGGTATCGAGACAGGAAGTTGAGCACGAGCTGAAATCAGTTAAAAGAAATAAAGCAACGGGATTAGACGATCTACCACCAGGCCTAATCAAAGATTCAGCTGAGTTAATATCTGCACCACTAGCATACCTAATAAATTTGTCGCTGAAGACCAGCATCTTTCCAACTGACTGGAAAGTGGCAAAAGTTATACCAACCCATAAGTCTGGTGCACACTCTAACCTAGATCATTATAGACCGATATCGGTGCTTCCTGTGATTTCTAAGATCATTGAAAAAATTATACATCGCCAACTCATAACTTTTCTTGACAAGAACCACTTGCTTACAAAATTCCAGTTTGGCTTCAGGCCAAGACTATCCACAGAATATGCAGCAACTATCTTACTGGATAGCATCAGGAAGAACGTCGGCAAAGGCAAATTGGTTGGAGCGGTCTTTGTTGACCTAAGCAAAGCTTTTGACACTGTAAGTCACTCAATGTTGCTACACAAACTCCCTCTTTATGGAGTTCAAGGCAAGGAACTAGCATGGTTTAAGGATTACCTTTTCTTCCGAAAAGCAAAAGTAGCCAGTAACAGTTGTCTCTCTAAGGAGCACGCATTGTTGACAGGAGTACCACAGGGATCAATACTGGGTCCCTTATTGTTCTTAATATTGTTTAATGATGCTGTGGACGTCATTGAGTATTCGAGCATCTTGAAGTATGCTGACGACACAGTCTTGTATGTTGCGGACAAGGACATCCAGTCTATCAAAGCCAAATTGTCAAAGGACATGGATAGTTTAGCAGACTGGCTAAAGAGCAATGAACTGATTTTAAATTTAAAGAAAGGTAAAGCAGAATCCCTTCTTTTCGGCACCTCACAAAGGATTGCCAAGCAAACTGAGCCACTCGAAATCAAAATGTCGCATCCAACTTCAATTGTCATCAATAACACAACTGAATACAAGTATCTTGGTGTTCACGTAGATAGCTCGCTAAACCTGAATTCGAATTTCCATACTTGTTTCAAAAAAGCGTCTGGTAGGCTACGACTTTTAGCAAAACTAAGATCGTTTCTTGATCAAGCCACAGCTGCTACAATTTATCATTCAATGATACTGCCAACATTCACATACTGTGGCATACTACAGTTGAAACACACCAATACCCAGTTGAGCAGGCTCTCGTCATTTCACTCACGTGCGCTGAAAATAGTCTCTGGAGATGCAAGGCCAAGCCAGAAGCTTACCTCAGTCGTCAATGCAAACAAGACCAGGGCTTGCAAGCTTGTACAAAAATGTCACGACAACGACACATGTGAACAGTTCAAGAATTATTTCACGTTGCAGGAGCATGAAAAGCAGACACGAGGCAATAAATACACCTTAATACTACCAAGTATCAAAACTGAGTATGCACGAAAATCGTTTCTGTTTATGGGTACGAAGGTATACAATGAACTACCGCTGGAACTTCGTAAAATTGAGAGCTACAAGGAATTCGAGAAACAGCTCAAAGAACATTTTAAATGACATTTATTTGATAATTATCCGAAACTTTGAATGTAAATTGTTTGATCTGGTTTTTTTATACATCTGTATTATTACTTTTTATGAGATTCACATTTAATTGTAAAAATTTAGGGTGCTAACATTTAGGCATACGGCTAAGGACACACAGTGATAACAGCAGTTTTTAACTTGTTGAAGTGTACATCCTGTATAAATATTCGTTTTATTATATTATATTATATATATATTACTGCCAACGAACTACTGCTTAAAACTTGCTATGCTTCAAAGTCAGACTTGGAGATAACCATAAAATTTTGGCCAAATTTTACATGCATTTTCCCTGTTTATAAATCGCCTGTTTTTAAAATTTCACCTTTTTTTAGTCAAAAGTTCAAAATTTTTTTAAAATTTTAAAATGACAGTTTTACAATTTAAAACTGTCATTAAAATTTAAATTTTAAATTTTAAAATTTCACCTGTTTATAAATGGGAAGAAAGATCTGTAATGGACAATTATCGGCCAATTTCAGTTCTTCCTGTGCTTTCTAAAGTTATAGAGCGCGTTGTATACAGACAGGTTTATGAGTATCTTTGCAAAAACCATCTTTTGTCAGATAATCAATTTGGATTTAGGCGAGGTTCATCGACTGAACAAGCTGTTACTTACTTTACTGATCACATAAGAATGTGCATGAATAAAGGACTTCTGACTGGAGCCATTTTTATTGACTTGAAAAAAGCGTTTGATACGGTGGATCATGCCCGACTACTGTCAAAACTGCCGGCATATGGAATAACCGAAAGTGAACTGCGTTGGTTTGAAAGCTACCTCTTTAACCGAAAACACTTAGTTGTATTTGACGGTGTAAAGTCTGAGGAGGAATCTGTACTTGTGGGGTCCCACAGGAGTCAATTTTAGGCCCACTGTTATTCAGCTTATTGATCAATGACATTGACTTGCAGTTGGAAAAGAGCAATATAATCCTGTATGCAGACGACACCGTGATATTCACATCGGACAAGAACAGAAACGAAATTACCGAGAAGCTGAATGATGATCTTAAAAATCTTGGGAGCTTCTTTGTTGAAAATAACCTCGTGGTGAACCTTAAAAAGTCGAAAACAGAATTTGTGCTCTTCGGAAGCCATCAGAAGTTAGCAAAAACCAATACAATAGAGATTAACATGACCGGT
>REGM01000709.1:0-23920 GCA_004194415.1 Aurelia aurita
TTCCTTATTTTTTTAGACTCGCAGAGCGAGGGGTAAACTCGAGCCGTGCTTCCCCTCTACTTCATACTGGCGTGGCTCCGTTAAAAATTAAATTCTAGACCTGTTCCTTATTTTTTTAGACTCGCAGAGCGAAGGGTAAACTCGAGCCGTGCTTCCCCTCTACTTCATACTGGCGTGGCTCCGTTAAAAATTAAATTCTAGACCTGTTCCTTATTTTTTTAGACTCGCAGAGCGAAGGGTAAACTCGAGCCGTGCTTCCCCTCTACTTCATACTGGCGTGGCTCCGTTAAAAATAAAATTCTAGACCTGTTTTTTTTTTTAGACTCGCAGAGCGAGGGGTAAATTCGAGCCTACTTGAAGCGAGCCCCCCGTTCTTGAGGGTTCTGCTGACAATGAAGTTGAGGTTTTTGGTCACGTGACTATGATACGCGGCCATTTTGTTAATGGCGGACGGAACGGAGGATTGATCTTGATGTTGTTGCGAGAAGTTTTAGGCTTATAAATGCCGCAATTCGAGGTAAGTTGCTATGATTAATATATAAAATGAATGGCCTTTCTTTGGGCTATCGATTGATATATAACACATATATAATTAGTAAGTTATACTTTTATAAAATCTAGATTTTATAACAGTACTATAATATTACGGTCATAAGCAGGTGTGCGTAACTGCACAAGCGCCATTTTTTTGGTTGCCTAACATCAAACCATATGTGAATAATTGAATTAATTGTTAGATATACAACAAGTAAATTTCTCATGGTACCCTCAATATATATTGCAGCCTTCCTACAACGTTTCAAGAGACCAACTAAACAAGATACAATCATGAAACCAAAAATAACAAAGACAGGTTATGAAACAACACCAATACCAATCTGCTTAGCGTGCTTCAAAGATGGGGAAAAGAGTTTTGGCTGAGCAGATATAGTCAATCTTCACCAAATTAACACTTGAAAACTACTCATAAGAACCAGGATAGTTTCTCGGACAAAATTGTACCTGGAAATGCAATGATTGCTGCTGATGCAAGGAAAAAATACCTGCAAAACTATGTGACTTATTATATGTCTGATGTACCGGGTGTCCCAAAAAAGTTCCGGCGTTTGACTAAACGCAGAGAAAAAAGTTATGAACCTCGCAATTTCTATTCATTCTAGTTACATAATAGGCATTTCAACTTTCAGTTTGGCATGTCGTGGGAAGAAATTAGTTATCTGAAAATGGATTTATGAGCTATAATATCCCATGTTCATGTTGAAGGCCAAACCAGAGACGTTTGTATGCCTCCCTGCATCATTGCGGTGAAGAGGGACTCCCCGATGAGCAGCACTAAAATTGGTCTAAAATTCGCTTATCTTGACGACATGCACGAGTTCTGTTCATTGACGATATTCAAAGTAATTTCTGAAGAATTGAATCAAAACTGTTTGCTGCTGCTATTATTGTATTATGCCAACTGGGGAATCTCCTTTGTAGAGATGATTTATCTTTATTTTTTCACAAAGTAGGACAAACTTTCTTTGCTTAAAGTAAAAAATAGTTTTATTGTTTGTTAGACCCGTGATATTACGCAATAGTGCACTTTCCCGTGTTTCTCCATTAGAAACGCATTCAGCCTAGTTTCCATGTGGTCAAGCAATTTGTGTACTGTCGCCATCAGAAATATGACAATAGGAATGAACTTACACTAGCAAAGCACACAATTGATAATTGTTCCCCTGAGGCCTATTAGATTCGATTCTTCAGATCTTACTTTGAATATGCTCATCAGCAAGGAAATCTTTAAGCAGTGCGAAAGGATTCATAGCCATGGGACTTAGCTTGATGCCAGAGGATTACAATCAACTCATAGTTGGACACTGTCAAATATGGTATGATCTGAGCAACAATTGATACAGCATATGTCATCAGATACGCATATCCTTTCACTTCAACATAAGAAAGTGATAGAGCAAGGGGAGAAGAGGAGAAGAACTGTTGTAGAGAATCAGCTAAGAACTGCTTTGGGCGTGATAAAATCTAAGTCAACCGCCTTGCACTGAGCGACAAGGATTGCCGAATTGCATGTAGCTGGGGCTGACATAGGCGACTATGGTCATTCAAGGAAACTATTTGCCCCAATGGCTAAAGTTGCTTGTAATTACATTGGCAGATGTAGAAGGGAATTCTTACAAACATCCTTGCCAAGCACAGCAGTCCCACCACATTTTTATTTTAGTGCTGACAAGTCAACCAAGTGCAGGGAAAAGTAACAGACGGGCAGTATTTGAATTCTCCTTTCATGGATGAAATCAACAGGCCTTTGATGGAGTACCTTCAAACATATCAGGAAGAGCATCTGGTTGATCTGTCTGAAGTTTGTGATCCCTTTTGGTGGCCTCTTCAATGGGATCCAGGTCATTGGTTGGACAAAGTTCTTAGTGACCTCAGAGAGACGCAAGTTGTGGACAGGCCTCTCAAAAGGACTGCATTGTATCATCAACTGTTCAGGCATGGCAAGATGCAGTGTGTGGCAAAATAAACTGCAAAAAACTTCCTCTCTCTGTTCGAGTCACTACTGCCTTTGCCCAAAGAGATTTATGAGCTCAAGCTACCTTTCGCTGACACAAATTTAGCTATCAGTTTGGAAGCATACATTGAAACGTACAAGGATCACGATAATCAACTTGATATTGGATATAAGCGGTTGTGCTAAACACCGGAATCACCCAGAACCAGCCAGAATCACCCAGAACCAGCCAGAATCAGCCAGAACCAGCCAGAATCAGCTACAACCAGCCAGAATCACCCAGAACCAGCCAGAATCATCTAACAACAACAGCAGCCTTATCACAATTAAGAACACGTGTACTGTGTGGCTGATCTTCAGGGATGCAAGCTTGCAACTATGCCCTCTCGTTAAACACAATAATAGGTAGAATAACAATATTAATAACAATAATAATAATAGGCTAAATAATAGGCCTATAGGAAACATTATGGAATTAATGAAAATAACATAGGCCTACCTGTTGCACATTCGGAACATCCATGTTTGCTTGTAGCAAGGTTATTAATGATTTCTCAGGTAATTCTTTATTTGCTTTGTGTGATTTCATTTCTGATCTTCTATATGCTGTGTCCGCCATTATCATCACCTCGTGGTCGAAATGTGGTTGTTGTTTAGACTTACTACATCGTCACACCAGGTTGAGTTGCAGCAGCAACAAAGTATGCCGATGTAGTAAGTCTAAACAGGTCCAAGCAACAACCACATTTCGACCACGAGGTGATGATAATGGCGGACGCAGTTCCACATAGAAGATCAGAAATTAAATTAACAAAGCAAATTAAGAAGACAATTACCTGAGAAATCATTAATAACCTTGCTACAAGCAAACATGGATGTTCCGAATGTGCAACAGGTAGGCCTATGTTATTTTCATTCCTTCCATAGTGTTTCCTATAGGCCTATTGTGTTTACATACATATACAGAGAGGGCGAGGGCATAGTTGAAGCTTGCATCCCTGAAGATCAGCCACACAATGCCACGTGCTCTTAATTGTGATAAGGCTGCTGTTGTTGTTAGGTGATTCTGGCTGGTTCTGGGTGATTCTGGCTGGTTCTGGGTGATTCTGGNATCTTACTATATACCTATAGCAAAGATGATAGCCAATATTCTTTCAATTTGATCTGAAGTCAATTTGAATGAACAGAAAAGCAAGAAAAAAATTCCCAGGCATATCTAATCTAGCCTGCGATCTACAAAAGGCAATCTCAATTAGTTATCTGTCTGTGAGAAGAATGCGTTATAATGATGCTAATTGGCTATTATCCCTCTCTTGAAACTGCAAGAAACTGTTATCTGGGTTTTGCCGTACGTTTATGGAGTAACAGTCCAATGTATCGATGCGAAAATGGTAAATTTGGATAGCTGAGAAGAAGGGGTTTCGAATGATACCTTGCAATTCAATTTCTACCCCGTAGTTTCAATATTCCCCGAAAAGCCATTCCCCCATTCCATTCCCCTTTGTTTGAAGATGAACATTTTATTTCTTAATTTGTAACAAAAGTATAACAGTTATTGACTAGCTACTTGGTGAAAAGATACCTCTAGAGCAGTACTATCCGATGCTATATTTGGCTCTTTTATATCCTGCATAACTTTTCTATTCCCCGAGCCATTCCATTCCCCCATTCCATTCCCTGGTGATTCCCCCATTCCATTCCCCTCTTTAGATATAGCCGAAATGGAAGTGAGCAGAAACCTTGCAAGAAAATTTGTGACAAAAGCGCCTAGTTTCCTCCATGTTTCCTTTCTGGTCGGTCATTCTTCTTCCTGTGAATTCCTGAATCCCTGATCTCAACGTTTTGTGCCAAAAATTTCTGATAATTTGTATTGGAACCAAATATGGTTATATTGGAATAAATACATCTGTATTCGAATAAATACATTTGTATTGGAATGAATACATTTGTATTGGAATGAATACATTTGTATTGGAATGAATATATTTGTCGCAATACATTCAAAATACTATGTTCGCAAACAGGATGTCATTGGATGAATGAAGGCCAGAACCGAAAAATTTAAATCTAGCTTCTATCCTCATTGCTTGTTTGAATAAGCTTAATCCTGATATAGACTTGCACCTTCTGTTGCTGTTTTTAAGATAAAGCTTCTGTTGTAGAGAATCAGATAAGAACTGCTTTGGGTGTGATAAAGTCTAAGTCAGCCGCGTTGCACTACGAGACAAGGATTGCTGAATTGCATGCAGCTGGGGCTGACATAGGTGACTATGGTCTTTCAAGGAAACTATTTGCCCCAATAGCTAAAGTTGCTTGTAATTACATCGGCAGATGTACAAGAGAATTCCTACAAACACGGCAAGAAGTGGCAGAATTTAGATATAGTTTCTAGGTAGGAAACTTGTAGCAAACGGACAGTTTCGCCCGATGTGTTACAACGAAACTAAGTGGAAACGTCAAATTTCCTCCATAGTTTCCAATGGTGAAAATTGTCGGAAAAAGGAAATTTCCGTTTCCCTATAATTTCTAGTTGGGAGACTCGGCATTTCCAACATGGGGAAACTATGGAGAGATGTCTGATATAAATGGGAAATGTAGCAGAAACGTGGGATCTCCTAATATTTTTGTAGGAAATTCTAGTTTCTTACTCTTCCTTCTTCTTGAAAACTATTAGAACATGTAACATGAATTTCACTCAAAAAGCCCATATTTTCTCCAACTTCACTCATGCCTGTTAGCATGGGGAACAAACTAGAATTTTCCTCCCAATTTCAGTTCAAGCAAGCCGTTAAAACATCGTAAATAAATTGCAGAGTTAATGAGCAGAAAAGATTTGATGATACAAATATGATAATTATAATCAATATTTATTACTGTCAATAAAACATCATAAAATTATCCTTCATCAAACAAACAGTAGAAAATATGCCAACGTTTTAGGCCTCTTTTTGCATGTACATTAAAATCCAAAAGCTTTGAACAATGAAAGTTTCGGGTGTGGAGGGGGATGTTTGGCCGAATCACATTTAAAAGCATCCAAATCTCCACAAAAACGCAGGCTTTTGAAAATGCACTGGATCAATGTGAACGCACAAAAACGGAGCAGTGTGGACGGGCCCTTAACCCTTTGTTTACTGACAGGACTTCCAAGTCACAGTAAGATAAATTCTATCCAGAATGTTCAAGTTACATGAAGTACATATGATTTGTGCGGTTCTACATAAAGTAATGTCTTATGTCGTGTTTGAAAACTTCCTTTTGCTTCCTGGTTGCACCATGGCGAGTGATTTCGAAATTTTCAGAGAGCCTATTGTCCATTTTTGGGCATGACGAAAATTGTGGGGTAAGTTGAAGGTTGAAATATATAATTTCTTTGTATGTAGATATTTTAGAATGGGAAAGTAGGTGATTGTCTTGCAGGGTTTTGCTTGTACTTTCGTTAGGCCACCATAACAAATGAATTCAGAATACCTGGAGCTGATTCAGAGGCATTCCCAGTTTTTGGAAATTAAATCAGTAAAAACCGCCCATCCCCCCTAGGTAATTTGTTTCACTTTTTTATTTTATTACGGCCTATATGTATCTAATTTCAAAATCTGAGTACCGTATGACGAATATTTCTTATGGTGGTAAACAAAGCACTACTTTCGTTCACGAAAGAGAGAGCATTTTGAAAACGCCCTTCAGAAGGGATAATGAATATTTTTGAAAACGCGTTTCCTGTTGTAACATGGACAGACGGAGTTATGAAAACGATAACGTTGCAGCTTTCGGAGCAAGTGCTCGAATCTGTTAGACTGCATGCAGCCTCTCAGCGGGAAAAGAGGACGTTTGCGCACTACCTGAAATATTTCTGCTTTTCTTTCCAACGCCTTCAAAGACGCGCCTAGTGCTCATTGCATCTAAACCACTAAATCAATTTCGATTTTTCTCAAAGTATACACCACACAAGAATCTGGCGAAAAAATTTCCTATCAAGAAATTTTTGAAAAGTTTATAATGGTGGTCGTTCATTTAAAGTGATGTATTGTACATGATCCCCATAAACATCATTAAGACCATATCCTTTGTATCTCTGGGACTTACCTAAAAATACTGTTTCTTAAATTTAAATGCATTTTGCTAATGCAGTTATGTTATTTTCACTCTAACTATAGCATTGTTTTTGCAGTGGAAAATGCTGTTCTTGTTATACAATATTGTCCTTTTTTACAAGAAATAGCTAATAAGAACAAAGTTATATACAGTATTTCAGCAGAAAATCATAATTTCGGCTAAAGCCCCCCAAAATCACCAACAAATAACTAGAGGCTGAGCCCCTGAGACATCCAGATCTGCACCACTGCGACTGCAAGAAGGAGACATTTGGCTCCAGGACAATATTTTGAAAGTTGACATTTTCGGATCGTCGGATAAAGGAAATAGTTTTATACTGATTTCGGATTGTTGCAATATTTTGCTCGGATTTCGAATCTTGCCATCACACCGAATTTCAGATCATACTTCGAATAGAAAGAGATATGAACGGATTTCAGACTCTTTGTGTTGAACATTTTGTCGGATTTCGCTACCCCTCAATGCCCCTATTTTTCATTTGCATAAATACAACAAGGATGGGTGCTTGTTCTGAATGGGTGTTGCAAAAAATAGATTAGGTAATTCACAAACTTTCCCTTTTCATTTTTCTTTTCCAACACTATGCAGGCTAGTGCCATGTTGGGATCACACAAGTGCATTTTGCTAATGCGTGCATTTTGTATCGCAGTGTTTTCTTGTGGATGCATGTCTTCGGAAAAACGATCGATCAGGATCTGCCTACTTGTTCTGTATCCCAAAAATTTCTTTCCTCCAACGACAAAGAAGTATCCCTCCATACATCGTCAACAACAGCCAATGAAGGGACTGTCCTTTGTTTGATAGATTATCACTTCCACCTGCGCACGCAGAGCAAAAAATGTTGTACCCATCTTGGACAACAATGGATGACAACTTCAATTGACGTCAATCCTGAACGCAGAAAACATGAGTCTGCTTTCCAGGTACACTATTGGCTAGAACCATCAAATGTTCACTCTAAGTTCAGTCATCCGCGCCATGTCAACGTTCGCTACCTCAACTCAGTTTAAATATTTGCAGCTGCTGTGCAGCGCAAATCAATAAACTTCTTTTAATTCAATTTACTCAATTTAATGTGGAAAATAATTGTGTCAGTGTAATTTATAGGGGTTTAAGCACGATTAGGGATAGGGTGCTACCGATAAGTTCTTGAGAGATATGACACATATTGTTGTTGTCATCTGACATTACTTTCGCATGTGGACATGTTGCGAGGCTCTCTTTGAAAGGAAAATCAGCCTTCAAAAGGCAGCAAATTCTTCTCCAAAGCATAACTTAACAGGAATTTCTACCACAGCTAAATTCTTGAAGATTTGGCTAACAGTCTTTGAACAAAGATCACTATTCTCTAGCCTGTGTGCAGACTTTTTTGTCACTGGGAAGGAGGGGAAAGAAAGGAACTACAAAGTCTGCGCAACGCCGTGAATTTTATTGTTTTAAAACTTTCAATGTGATTGCGCAAGCGAGATGCCCTTTGTTTTCTCTTGTTAGGATAGCCAATCAGTATCAAGTCCTCAAAACCCCGGACCCAATAGATTTAACGAAAGACAGTTGTATTGTCTTTCTCACAAAGTGAGAAAAAGTTCATTGCCATCAAAGTACTCAGTAATGGAACAAAATAGCAAATCCCGAGGGGAAGCAGCCCGGAAGCAGATAAGATTAGGGATGGGTGATTAATACTTGCCGGGGAGGGGGTGGAAGACATCTGGGAGGGGGACCACAATTTCAGCAACTCAAAGAGAGGAGGGACGAACAATAAAGTACATCTCTAGGAGGGGGTATGAAAATAATTTGAGGTAAATGCTGATAATTTCTAAAATCTAATTCTTCAGGAATTAAAACATAGTTGTTCAGTTTCTAAATAAAACGCCCTGTTCATTTCTACACTAGTTCTTCTTGAAGGAGTTCTAAAATGCAACTGCTTGCTTGGCTCCATCCACTCAATGTTATTTTCTTATCTCAGTTGAAACAGCATTGTTTGCTCTTATTTCTTCCTATTGGGTTGTTAAATACTTTATGGCATTTCAAGCCCACAATTTGGCATCTTCTCCTCTGAATGCTCCATCCTTAACAAGGGACATTAGTGGCTTCAAATGAAATCTTGGCTTCAAGGTTGCAATTTCAAATCCTTCAAAATTCTCAAGACAGTATAGTGACACATGTACCATAAGTACAGGTATATATTCAGGTATATACACAAGTTTATATATTTATATATATTGGGAGGGGGGTTGAAAATATTCTCTGCAATGTTAGAGGGGGGACGAAAATGTTCGCGTCAATCATAGAGGGGGGAAGAAAATTCCATCAAATATTTGCAAATGTCTTCCACCCCCTCCCCGGCAAGTATTAATGACCCATCCCTTATCGTGTAAACATGTTAAAGATTGGGATGAAGCGAAGTTTCAGAGTGGCCTAAATCATGTCCAACGCATTTTTAAGATCCATCCTATCCTTGATGAGCAGAAAATTGTGATGAAGAAATTTCTTCAAGGAAGCAACGTGTACTTCAGTGCACCGATTGGTTTTAGAAAGTCCTCGTCTTTCAGAGTTTGCCTTTGATTGCTGACTGTATGTTGGACAGACCACTTTTCACAAGCATTGTGCTGGTGATTTGCCCGTTACAAGCCATGATNGAAGCAACGTGTACTTCAGTGCACCGATTGGTTTTAGAAAGTCCTCGTCTTTCAGAGTTTGCCTTTGATTGCTGACTGTATGTTGGACAGACCACTTTCCACAAGCATTGTGCTGGTGATTTGCCCGTTACAAGCCTTAATGATTGATCAAGTCAAATTCCTCTGTGATTCCATCGGCCTAAATCCAGCGTAACTTTCTTCGCTTCTTCAACAAATCTACGCATCGCCAACAGATATATTTACACAACGGTGTCTCTGCAAGATTAATGAACTCCAAAGATTCGATTTCAGTCTTTGGACTAAAGGAGCCAGCACTATCTACGAGATTCCTATCACTCTTGATATTTAATTCTTTGCTTCAGATCGCACAAGCCACCACTTTGCTTCGAAATTTCTTTGCGATTCGAACTAAAAATTGCGCCATCTTGTGACAAAGATGATGTCATGGTCATGTGATGAAAAACAAGAAAATGCACGGTGTTGCGCAGACTTTGTAGTTCCTTTCTTTCCCCTCCTCCCCAGTGACCAACAAAGTCTGCACGCAGGCTACTATTCTCTTGATTTGTATTTAGTTCAGCATCAACAGTATGTACGGAGGGGGTAAACCTTCAAAAGGGTCCATTTACAAATCAACCTACTTGTTATCGATATCTTACATACAAAAATCAAACTTCCATATTCTGCGCTAACATAATATTGTTAGCTGATTTTGGTTTGCGCAAGGGTGTCACAACTGTCCTTTGGACTCCCCACCTTGCAGATAACTTCATGGCACTGGTTGCTAGAAGATTCTTGCTTTTAGATTATATATACTGAAATCAAAACTTACCCTTATTGTCTATAATATTAAGACATCGCACATATTTACTATTGCAGTTACATCCAGTATCAGTGTCCAAAGCTGTTTCAATAGCTGCATCAGTGAGAAAACCATGCTAAAATGGGCAAAAACGTCCATGTCATAATTGATCATAAAGCAATAATGAGCACATAAATGTATAAATTTGAGAAAAGTAAATAACGAGTATGTAGCTTTGTTTCATTCAGCATCTATAATCCAGCTTGTACTGTAAATACAGTTTGGCTGCTATTGTACATTAACATTAACATTAAAGGATTCTCTAAAGTTCTAAATAATCAACAGCTGGTTCACAGAATGAGCAGGTCTGATGAATAAGATGTACATACAATTCCATTAAACTTTGGTTTCAAAATAACTCATTTTGGTCACAACCAGCTCTTACTTGCTGTGATAAAGCAAAGGAAATATGTCAAATGCAGTCTCTTATCATTATCAATATTATTGTTTTCATTAAATGATTACAAGATGATATACCTTCACATGTTTCGGTACATGTAATGAGCAAGTGCTGTGTTTGTTACCAAGGCAGTCTTTGCACAGCGGATTACTGTTTGTTGGATAACAATCTGGACATAGGAAGATATCACAATCCTCTGAATAGCAGCAAGAGCACCTCTTTTTGTCAGGAAGCAAATTTCTCGTGCAGCTATTCAAAAGTTGAGCACGAAGGTTAATCCATTTTTGAATCTCAGCTGTTTTTATCTCATCATAAGATTTGGATTTCCGCTTTCTATTGCCATCTTCTTCTTGTTCAATTGTAGAGTCCTCGGTAATATCTACACTATAATCCTCTGTAAACTGAAAACTACTTCCTTGCTCTTGTTCCTCATCTCTTGACTCTAGTAATGCATGACTTATCTTTTGGCGTTTAACAATCCTTCCTTGATGAAATCTTCTGCTTGTCAGAAACGATTTCCCCCCTCTTATAGGCATCAGAAAAATCCTGAATGAAGAAAACACAAACTAATGCAAATAAGCAAGGTTAGATAAGCACAGCAGAATACTTAGCCCTATTTTGCATGGGGGTCATTTTTCAACCTCACACAAAAATTGTTGTCAGTTAATCTAAAAATTAAACAGTTAATAGTTGCTGGGAATTATAGAAAGGCTTTAAAATCCAAAAAGGGTCATTGGCAATTCAAATTTCTCCCCTTCATAGAAAAAGTGGTAGTTATCCAGGCAAAGGGGTAGATATTCTCCCTGAATCCCACACATTTAATTTGAAGTAACATGACAATTTAAAAAAATTGGGAAAGAAATGCCAAAGGCTTAGTCAAATAGTTTTTCCTATTTGGATTACCTTTATTTTACAAGACAGGACAATTCTCTCTTTATGTTTCATCTTCTCCTTAATAGATAGCGAGCCACGCCGTTGTAAACAGGCATATAGCTTAGCCCTTTAAGTTAGGGTACATAATTTTGAGCAAACAAGGGCATATGCGAGGGGCAGATATAAAAAAACCTTTCAGACAGTCTGAATTTTGCACATGTTTTTGGCCAGGTCGAAAACGCGGAAAACGCGGAACCGGGGAAAATATAGCCAAACATTTTCCGCGTTTTCTTTTCCGCGCTTTCGAGTATGGACCAATGCAAACTCAAAAGCGCGGAAATAAAATATGCAAAAGCTCCTGAAATAAAATGAAGACGCTTTACGATGAGTAGCTTTGCTGTCAATATCTCTTGCCGATCCGTGTCCAATTTGGTAACAGTTGTTAAAAACAAAGACATCAAGTGGGGTGTTTGCATTTGTGTTTGCATTGGTTTTGCATTTGATTTTGCATTGCTCCATACTCAAAAGCGCGGAAAAGAAGACACTGAGATTTCTTGGCTCAAAGTCTTTGGCCTAGATTATCAATTATCACTTGGTCATTCGAATGGAATTTTACTTGAAAAGTGGTGTTTCTCTTAAACTTTTGGACGAAGGAAGTTTTGTCCCAATTCACTTGATGTCTTCGTTTTTAACGACTGTTACCAAATTGGACACGGATCGGCAAGGGATATTGACAGCAAAGCTACTCATCGTTAAGTAAAGTAAAATAAAGTAAGTGATATTAGTTTGCGAAATGCAGCCACTGATCTCTATACCACCAGGATGACAACCTGCAAAGGACAGAAAGCGATTATATCTTTCTGTGGTGCAAAATCTTGGAATCAGCTTCACTTGGACGTAAAACAAGCAAATTTGCTTACTTCTTTTAAAACCCATTTAAGAAGCCATTTGCAGCCTTCCGTTTAAACATTTGTTGGAACTTTAAGTTCCATTCACCAGTTTTAATGTTTACTAGGTTTATATCACATGTAATTTAGTTAGATTTTATCATTTGTAATTAATTTTGATTAAATATATCAAGTAAAGTATTTTAATTTTGTAAGTTTTTAACACAGCCCCCTGTAAAGCAGTATTTGAATGATTAGGCCACCGTGTATAAAGAATTAAAAATGAAATGAAACGAAGCGTGTTCATTTTATTTGGGAAAGTTTCCAAAGAAAACAAAAATTCAGATTTCCACGTGTTCCTTTCTGTGTTTTCCTGTTTGCACTGATTCATACTTGAAAGCGCAGAAAAGCAAACATAGAAAATATTTGCCAATATTTTCCGCATTTCCCGCGTTTTAAACCTGGCCCATGTTGTTGATGTAGAAAAAGGCCTAGCAATGTCAGTGTCTTAAATTATATACATATATATTATCTTAATTCAATATAGTTGTGCGATTGTCATGAAGTATGATTGTCAATGGTGCATGGAGCACACACATTATTAGGCCAGGATTAAAATATTAGGCAAGAACCACACAGATTCAGCAGGGCATACATGAATGCAAACATTGAATTGAATAGCTAGCTTGATCCTGTCTGTTCTTGCCTCTTTGTTACATAACATTGACAATATTCTAAAATTGAAGTTAAAGGCTCTTGGTCAACCGGCAGGCATTGTGATTGTTTCTTTTGCTCGTGGTTGATTTTCACGCCGCATGAAATTAAGCCAACTTTGGAAAGGGCTGCAATGTGTGCCGGTTGCCCAAGAGTCTTTAAGCAGCATGGAATGGAAAGAGAATTTGGTATAAAGTCTAAACCTTTTGTGGAATGTAACAGCATGACATAATAATAATATAATAATATAATAATAATACCATGATAATAATAATACAATGTGATAAGGGAATAGAGGGCCAAAGGCCAGTAAAACTTGCGAGGTTTGTGTTCTACAACAACTAATACTGAAACTTTTCGGTAAAGTTATAGCGGACATAGGTGTTTTCAAATTGTTAAGAAACAGCTGTTCCAATTTCAGGTCTGACGTGTTTCTTATAAAATGAGATATAAATGTCAAATCAGGGTAAAGTTTCTTATTAAAAAGATCACATGCTAATTGCTTGGTTTGTTATTTGTATACAACATTCTTGTTTTTATTTGAAGAGGTACAGTTCAATTCCACTGAAAAGCTGAAAGAGCAGAAGACAGGCAGTTCTTATGTCAATGATTTAAACCCTCATTTATTATTTATTTGTATACAATATTCTCACTTCCAGGAAATGCTTCAAATAATCCAGGAAGAGAAGTCTGCTTATTTGAAATGCAGTTCATCTACAGTATAATATAGTACTTTGATGTTTTTCTCAGTTGTACAGTTTTTATGTTTTGTCATGTTTTTCAAAGGTTATAATCCCTACATAACTATTAAATAAGAAACAAGTCTTTTTCAGACCTGTACCTGTTTCTTATAAAGTGGGGTATTATTTTGAAAATCAGGGTCTGTGTTTCTTAAATGTGTGTTTCTTGTATGTGGGACACTACTCTACGAGCAGTTGACGACTCCACTTGGTAGAAAGTCCTTTTTATAATATTTTGAAGACAAGACAGTGCATAGAATTCGTCATATAAATGAGCGCCTAAAAAATGGGCCTAAATAAAATAAATAGAGTCTTTCATTCCAAGATGCATAAATACTTCCAAATTAGCAGCTCGTTTGTTGTTAATAATAAGATCTGAAGTTATCAATAAGATTCATTAGTTACCTACCTCTGATCAGCGTGTAATCACTCCAACAACAAATATTATTGACAAATATTTCCTTGCAGAACGTACAGGAACCGCCAATGCCGCTCCTCCATTGCATGAACTAAAAGAAATACTTCATGTATCACAAACCATCATCTTCGAAACTCTCATACTGATGGTTTCTCTGGAGCATATGTTCAGCCCATCATGTGAATCGTATCATGTGATGGTACACACCATCTTATGAATATAGTCATGTGATGGTATTAGGAACGGGTGNGAGTCGGCGCAGCGGTTGAAAAAGGCCCGTTTGTTCTCGTGGAAGAGTTGAGAACGGATGTGTTTAGCTAAGTCATTACAGAAGGTTTGAGGAGCCGGATTGGGGACATCCTCGAGAACGACGGGGCGAATATTAGAGGTAGCGAAGGGGAATTTAGGGCGTGTCGCGAGTAGAGGTTTAGGCAGAGAAGGGGTAGAAAATAGCGGAGGGATAGAACTACATGAAGAGAGAGCGGGTGCTGTGAACGAGATAGACATAGGAGCGAAGGAAGTGGGTGTGTTGAGGGTGTGGGAAGAGGGAAGAATAACACGCTGAAAGCTAGGAGGAGAGGGATGGCCTGAAGAGGTTGGCCGAGGTGTAGAAGGAAAGAGAGATATGGGGTGGGGTGTCGGGAGAAGGCCCACTTCAGTGGGGGAGGAGAATTTATTAGAGTTCCCTATCAGACCGAGCTTTTCTATGCGTAATTTGAAAGTGTTTTTGAGGCAGATCAACCATTAAACTTTCTATTCTGAAAGTTTTTGTTGATCAATTGAACTATTATATTAATTAGAAAAAATGACAAGAAGAGATGCAGTTAAACTTCAACAGTTCACAGAGTAACTTTGTAGGACTAAAGGGGCTTTCTCAAGTAGTGTGTTCAACCACGAAGGGAACTTCTCAACCAAGTTTCGTTTCAGTTGTAGTTATTCAGTCATAAAAAACGAAATATCCAGGCTTTAAAATTAGTGAAAATATCTTTCATTGCTCAAAAAACCTCCAAAAAATAATTTATTGTTGAGCTGCCGAAAAAACTCTTTCAAATTACGCATAGATAGTAGTAGCATAATTCAATAACCATCTGTCTTAGGCTGCCTCAGAGATTTTGCTTGTTTAAATGAATTACTCTACAAATACGAATCCGAATTGGTCATGCAAGATCGCAAATTGGAAGTTAAGATCTCATCTATATCATCACGTTAAAATAAAACATTTCGGAATTGAGGCCCCTCCACAGGAACTGTTCAAACGCTTATACTTTTTTTGGGACAACCGGTATATAATTATCTTATATGAATTATTGTATGGTTTATGCAACAAGAAATTGTGTTTGATATACAGTAGGCAATTTTACATGATTTTTTTGTATGTAAACTTATTGGCTGTTCAGTCCAGTTCAATTTGAAGGATGTATTCTGCTTTCTAAAAGGAGAGCATGGGGGCCTTATAAAACTTTATAATTAGCTACCAGCAATTGGATTCAACCCCTAAATGACTTACAAATTGACAAGCTGGAGTCAGTTAACTTACCCTGGGTAACCAACAGTAAAACTAAAATCTTCTCTTATTTCTAGGATGCTGTAAAAGATCTCCCTATCGAAGTACACCAGCAACTTGTTGTTGAAATAGGTGCTATTGGGGAAGGAAGTGCCAACTACACACCCATAAATGCCAATTGCACGTGCGAATAGTCAGCCTAGGTGCAAGTGTGGTATTTGCATTCCAATGCCTGACCCTGACGAAAAAAATGTTGCAACAGGGTCCTATGTGTCACATCTTACCAGATTTTTCGCAAAATCTGCATTGACAGAGATGTGCTTAGGCTTCAGATATTGGCAAGGTGTGATCTCAGGGCTGAGCCAATGGAATTCAGAACCAATTCATTGAGGAAAGCTGCCTATCAACAGTATGCAGTTTGGAAGTATGGGAAACTTGGTCGTCTGAACAGAAGAATCTTGCCCTCTTGTGTAGTGACAATGATCAGGAAATCCTACCCAGATCCTAATGATCAATATATGGGATTTAAACCAAACTAAGATCTTTCTATGGAAGCAAAGCAATTTAGAAATAATAGCGAAATACTAACACTTTTCCATAATTTGTAACAATTGCCATATTTTGCCATATACAGTATACATACAAGACAGTTCGTCAATTATTTACATCAGGTATTTTAAAGGTGTGTCTTACAGCATCAAATCTTTAAAAAGGTGGGTGTAGAATTATATTACACTTTTCCTTGAATTAAAGTGCTTGAAAGGAACTTTGGGTACCCCTTGCTGCAAATCTGCCATGGAAATCTTTTGATAACTTGATTAGTTTCAAAATGTTATCATTGTGATATTTGAGGTTGTGACGTCATCAAGTTTCTAAATTCTAAACCAGAAGAGCTACAAATGTATTGTTGCTACCATATTGTTACCCTGGGTACCAGAGTCATAAATAAAAAGAAAAAGAAAAAAAAAAGAAAGAAAGAGAGAGAAGAAAAAACGAGGCTCTGGTTCCATCCAAACATAGTCTTGTTCGGAATTTTTCCAATATTCCACAACTGGAATATTGCTCTGATTGGTCAAAGTGAATCATGTGACCTGATCATGCGAATATTGATTGAATCATCTGGTGGTATCGCCATACACAAACATGGCGGACATGTTACAGCGAGCTGTTGAGAATGCGTTAAAGTCACATTTTCCAAAAATCAAAGAACTGACTTTGCAGTAACTAGAGATTATCAAAGCTATTTTTTTAGGAGACAAGACATGTTCGCAATTTTGCCAACTGGTCATGGAAAGTTGTAGCCGTTTTAAAATTACGCAATTCATTCCTATTCCAATTGTTCTAGCAATCATTCAGGGTCTGGGTTTCTCATAACGCGGTTTCTTAAAGTCGGGACTTTACTGTAATGCACCAATCATACGTTTTCCCCACCCTAGGGGGACCGGGCAGACACATGGGGAACTACCTTCAACAAAATAAAACAATTAATTCACACATTATTAACTGCTTTACATAAATTGCTTTTATTTTTGGTAGACATCAAACTTTCACTTTTGGTTTTTATGTATTTCCCAGAGGAGGTACTCGTATATATTTAGGATAGGGGTGCTCAGGCTGTCCAAATCGACTCAACATTAGATTATCAAATATGAAAGTTACCAAGATGACACCCTCTGTATTGAATTGGGTAGTAGATGGGCTAAGGCAGGAGAAAGAGAAATATAATAAGACAATAATTTATTGCCAAAGTATTGAAGCTGTATCAAAAGTGTTCACTTTTCTTCGGGAAGAACTAGGACAATATGCATATGACTCAACAAAGGAGGAACAGTCAGTAAATTCACTGCTGATTAGAATGTTCCACAGGAAAACCCTAACCAAACATAAATAAAGAGTACTTGCAGATCTTTCAACAGAAAGTGGTTCTTGTAGGGTTGTTATTGCAACAACATCTCTTGTCATGGGTGTAGACATAAGTGATCTCAGGTCTGTAGTTCATTTAGGTGATCCACTTGACACTGAGGACTACATTCAAGGTATCGGAAGAGCAGGAAGGGACAGATCACCAGTGACAGCAATACTTTATTTTTCTGGGCATCAGATTGCAAAAGTATCACCAGAAATGAAGAGTTATGCAAAGTCTGATACCACCTGTTTTCGCAGAGAATTGTATGGACAATTTGCAAAATCAAATGTTAAATGCCGTGATAAAATGCATGACTGTTGTTCATTTTGCCATTGCTATTGTAATTGCCAGGGTGTTGGATGTGCTGTAGCCAAGCCAGGTTATGAAAAGGAACAAGAGTTACAAGCACAACTTGCAGTCAGAACTGTTTCAGAGGGAGAGTATAATTTACTTGCAGACATTTTTTCTGATTACAAAGTCAGAGTTGAAAGGCAATATGAGCAATTTGTTTCATTTGCTGATAAACAGTTTCTTACTGGTATCTCATCCCAAATAATAAAAGAGGTTGCAACATATGCACCTTACATAACATCCATTGAAGATATCTTAGACAATACGACGGGTGTAATTTAAGGAATTCGGAACTATGGAATTCCGGAATCACGGAACTATGGAATTACGGAATTCGGAACTGCGGAATTACGGAACTGAGTCACAGGTATAAATTGCGGAACACAAATTCTCTGGAATTCTATCCAGTGAAATCGCAGTGGCTAAGCCATGAATTGTTGTGGCATAGCTTCTTTCAAAACACAACTGGGTATAAATCTTGCTTTGCATCTTTTGGTATTATCAGAAAAGATTCTGACAACGAAGTACACACAGTTATTGTTTTGGTGTCCTAGATTATCTAAAGATTCATCATAGACAAAATATTCAGTTATTTCTGTTTCAAATACCGTCAATATTTGCTTGCATTAAGCATTAATATTGTAGTTGTAGTGTACCCCATCTAATGTTAATGTACCCCATTAATGTTAGTATGTTATCTTGTAGTTGTAGTGAAGTTATGTTGCGAGAAATACAAACCATTGTTTGTGTTTTTCGTATTTATACCTGCGTGTCTGTCTCAATACGATGTATCGGCCTTTGAAATACTACCAACAATTGAAAATTCAGTCTCTGTTGAATTTCCTTTCTGATTTGTTGCATGAAAGATCATATTAAATTTAGGAAAATAGGTTACCCCATTAGCGGCTTAAAAAATGGAATTCTGAAGTTTTATTAGGTACCTGGTTTTGAAGCCCACTACGAAATTGCGCAGAATTTTAAACAGATCTATCTTTTCGTCTCTTCAAATTCTTTAACATCATGTACCTATCAAAATCCAACGTGAAATCATAAAATTAAAAATCCTGGGCAAGATGCATGGGGTTTCAAGCTATCATTTCAAAGTCTTACACAAAATTTGGCTCAATTTTTATTAATGCTAAAAATAATTTGGCCTTTGGTCTGCTTTGATACAACTAAAACGGAAGAAATTTAAAGAGAAATAGCAACACCAAATTTTGCGAATTTTTCAAACGTGGATACATCATTTTGGGACACCCGGTACTTTCTGTATCGAATGATTAAATCTTCGAGAAATAAACAGCTCTGTCATGCACTACTTATCAGAGAAATTCTATAAAAAGTAACTCATTGTTTAGGAACTATCTGCTTTGCAGGAACTAGGCAATTTGAAGAATGACATATTTGGTCAAAATCATTTGTCAAAAGATGCCCCTTTTAACAAACATGGATTTCTTGAAGATAGTGCAAAATATACAGTTTATAGAGTATCCTTTTAAATCTTCCCCCTAAATTGTATCCTGAAATATTTATCTTTGGCCCATAAAATATATAGAGAGTTTGTGTTCCGCAATTTATACCTGTGACTCAGTTCCGTAATTCCGCACTTCCGAATTCCGTAATTCCATAGTTCCGTGATTCCGGATTTCCGTAGTTCCGGATTCCTTAAATTAAACCTGTCGTAGACAATACGCCTGTATTTCTTGTAGCTCATGCAGGGGAAATCCCTTTGATCATACATGATATTTTTAATGACATACAGGATGGGGAAATTTTGAAAGCATCTGAGGCAGTTGCAAAGTATAGTGATAACGTAGAAAGCAAAGGAGAAGCTGCGTTGCAAATCCCTGAATACCAATCAGTTCTAGATTCTAAAGAAGATATCAACTTGAGTGAACTTGATGTGGAGCTGGATGATTATTTTGAAGATTTTGAACTCATTGAGTTCTCAGTTACTGATGAACTATATATATTGAAATATTGCCACACAACTTATAGCCATTAAAAGTACCAAAGAATTTAAAGTATTTTCACTGGAGGGCTTGTTGGAGATGCTGATTGTACATACTACAGTACAACCTTGCGGACATCAACATACGATTTTCCTGCCTGAGAATTCTCAAGAGTTTCTCAAAAAATCTTGTTTAAAGAAAAGTACAGTCTTTCATATGTTTGAAGAATTCTCATCGTGATGTGAAGAATTCTTAAGAATTCTTGTCATGTTAATGTGTGCAAGGCCTGTATGGTACATTACCATTTTTTGGCACCACTGTGATGTAGAATAAATGACACTTTGTAGGAGAGAGCAGACATCATCGGGCATTTCATTCTCATCAGCACTGGGATTGCCATTGACAGGCCTTTCAAGCTTGAATCCAGTGAAGCACCTTCCAAGATTAGGCTAGATAGTTTAATTTCTGTGCGCAGTCAAATTGGCAAATTTCTTTTTAGCACAATCAGTGTAAGATCGCCGATTATCTCTTTGTACTGTAATATTATAAAGATGTCGACAAACTTTGATTATTTTAGAACATATATGCTTTACCAAATGCTTTAAGAAAGGAAAGAGATACTTAAAATAGCTTCGCTTCGGCATAGGATTCTGGATTACGCTAAGATAGCATCGAGGAATTCTTTACCAAGATAAGATGCACTATGTTCTACCAAAGAAACGTTAAAGATTCCTATTTCGAATAAGGGAGTGTAACTACAAGATCTCCGCCGCTATCTCTAATTTAATCGTCTCCTAAATTTAAATAGCTAAATTCAAAGATAAGATGTCGTTGAACCTTTGTTCTTTAGTAAAATTAACTCTAGTTTTAAGTTTTGAGTGTAATAAGACACTTTTTCCTCCCACCCGATGTTTTATATATCAAGAACATATCTGTAGCAGCGTTAGAAACTAAATCATAATTCATGGACTCAAAAATAAGAATGACATATGAATACGAGCCCAAAAGCAACTGGGCATTACAACATCAAGGGTCTTAGATGCTAAAATGACAAGTATGTGTCCATGGAAAAATATTTTCTCCCGCAGCTCACTGAGAACATTTCCAGGAAGAGACGTACACCAGGGGTTTTCCTGAAGCAACTTTGAAATATACTAAATACCCACTCCACCCTCTGAGATCGCAACTAGGGTGCAGTAATACATATGAATTTTACCAATAAGTCTAATTTGCAAGTACCTCCACAAAGTATGATATATACTCATAAAACACCATTGTCAAATAATGAGCCATGTTCGGCCTGAAACCTTTTGACTTCAGCATGTACTGTATAGTTAGCCAAACATTAAGCCTAAATTGACCATATGATTAAATTATGTTAAAACTCTTTATTGTTAAGCCAACCGAAGTTGGTTACCATGCAACTTCAATCAATACTGTCACTAAATGTGTGAAATACCTTGCTTTTCGTCAGTTAATGTGCTGTATCTATACAACCTACAATTCCTCTATGCGTGTTTTGAGGTACATGCAATGCTAGTTTTGTAGTGCAATGGGTATAAAGCTTCAACATAAGTTTGAATTTCATGTAATTCTTTTGAGACAATTTAGTGCAAGGCAACAAGAAACAATATTGAGGTTCTAAGAGTAACAGATTCAAAATTATGAGTGAATAAGTCCATGTATGTTTTGAGGTACGTACTGAAAAAAAGACAAACTTTAACAACAATTTAAAATAGGATTTACTATTTTATAACATGTAAACTTACTGGGAAGTAATTTTAGTAGGTAGGAGCATACAATAAAACAAAACCAAAACCACAAAAATATCTTACCTAAGATTTTATTTAATAAGTAAATTTTGTGTATGTTTTGAGGTACATATACCTGTAGTCATCCTCCGCAATCTAATTGACGACGGCAACATTTTGTCATACGATTGTATGAGGAAGGAAGAAGGAACAAAACGACGAAGATTTGACGACTTCACGACTTTGTCGTTGTTCAAGCATGTGACAAGAATAACAAGGATAAATATAACAGCGAAGAAAGCAAAGGGTGATTACCAAATCAACAAAATAACAATGTAGGAGTGTCCGTCCTAAATTTTGAATTGTTCTAAGCTTGGAACATACTCTCGAGTCCAGAATAGACGGGGGGCTGGAATAAACGGGGTGGGTGGAAAATTTCCCAAATCCTAATAAACGGGGGTCTGGAATAAGGGTGTCCTGGGTGGACTTATAAACATTTAATAAGCGGGGGGGACGTTTATTCTGGACTCGAGAGTAGATGTTCTTTTATAAGAAACTAGTTTATAAGAAAGTTTAACCATGGTCAATATGATTTAACGGCCGAAAGCTTGATGCAAAGTTGTTATTTGAAGATTAATATTTCAACTCTCAAAGCACAAATATCAACAAACAAGGTATCTTTTTCAAGCTGACTATCGAGGTATGTTTTAAAATGTTTTCGGACTGATTCGCGCTAAATTCTCATCGCTAGGGTCGACCAAATCTGTATACTTTTTTGGGACACCCGGCACAATGGCTAATCGCTTTGTAGCGGCGTGTTAACAATGGCTAAGCAAGAGCAATGGATGGCCTTGTTGTCTCAACAACCATGGGCGTTAAGAAACGCGGTAGTTATTCCTAAAAAAATTTTCATCCCTGTGTCCCTATGCGCAATCATCCCTGTGTCCCTATGCCCGTGAAGGTTGTTGTTGTTGTGCCTGGTTTTTCTTGTTTTCCTGTGTTCTGATTTGACAACCTTCACGAGCATAGGGACACAGGGAGGATTGGGCATAGGGACACGGAGGGAAAAAATTTGTGGGAAGAACTACCGCGTTTCTTAACGCCCAACATAAGATCCTTTTGGATGATTACAAAGTCTGTCCTGACCTATGATCGTGCAATCGGGGCTTTAGCGTTCTCCGCGTATCTGCCCTGCTAAGGTCCCAAGAAACAAACAAGCATAAGAATCACTGATTGCAGCACGAAAATCTGTTTATTGAAGCCTGCATGACACAAATGATACTTGATGATGTCGTTTTGTTGATATTTTGCAAATCTGCCAACAATAATCTTCGACATTGGTCAATTAATCACTGCCAATATTGTGTACACTTCCTTGTATGGAAGCATTTTAGCAAAGCCCTTATTGTTGATTTTTTGCCCAATCCAACCTTTCTGATGAAACCTAAATTTAAGAGGCAGGACGAACTTATGAACAGGCTGCACAAATGCCCCGACAGCCCCCGGGGGGGGCACTTGGTACCTGACGTGTTATCATGCTCGTACAAAAAACGCGGGAAACGGTAACTTTCTTCAACGTAGGCACGGGCCCTCGTTTAGGGGTGCCAATTCGACCGTAATGTCAAATCAAAGGACCCTCTGGTGGGACTCACGGACGTTGGCATAACGTTTAAGTGTCAGACAAAGAAGGTCGTAGGAGATATATCATTTTTAGAAAATCTCATTATACAACAATGTTTTTCAGCTTTCAAAAACTAAAATTGCTTCTAAAAACAAGAACAACTTTTATAAAAAATGAAACCTTCAAGAAAAAGTTCATAGGCTGACTTGACAAGCCTTGAAAATGTTCTTTGAGGACGTTATTTAAACCTTCAAAAGCTGTAGAAAATGTCAATGAAAAAGTATGGGGAAGTTAGTTTCTAGCTAAAATCAAAGTACATATCTGAAAAGGCAGCATTCAAACTCTGTTCCATTGTTCCGAGCTACGACGGAAAATCTATAGGGTTACTTCTTAGGCGTACAATTGCCCTCAACTCTGTTTGTTCTTGCAATCAGATTCCGAGAAAGCCCGTCAATGTTAACATTGACGTCATTACTGTTTTCAGCAACAATGAGTCAATTAGAGGTGGTATTGATATTCCATATCCTTACTTGAATGCAAGCAACCATAAACAGCCATTATCCTTTTTACCTCGACGTTAGCAAGGCTAGCTGGTGTAGTGGTTAAGGCGTTGGAACTTCAGATCTGACGGCTGGAGTTCAAATCTCTATGTGAGCAAATTTTTTTATTTCTGACGATTT
>REGM01000071.1:0-21076 GCA_004194415.1 Aurelia aurita
TACAATCTCACCTTGTGACAAAGATGATGTCATGGTCATGTGATGAAAAACCAGAAAATTCACGGCGTTGCGCAGACTTTGTAGTTCCTTTCTTTCTCCTCCTCCCCAGTTACCAAAAAGTCTGCACGCAGGCTAAACACGAACGAGACAACAAGCGAAAATTAAAGAGACTTATGTAATAAGTCTATTGTCTTATCGTCTTTAAATTTCCGAACCGCTCTATACCAATCCTTTCAGTTACCCTCAGTTTAGGCCAAAATGTTCGCTACGAGAGGTGCAAGACTTCTGTCGCTCGTCGGAGCTGATTGCATGCAAACAGGAAGAGCCAAGGTAATTCATAATCCATTTTTTGATTTTCACAACAAGTTGACGGTTTCATCCTCTCTCTAATTATTGCGAATATTGAATAGTAATGTCTTTGCTGTTGGAGCAGCTCAGCAAGCGGGACTAATCTTACAGACCAGCAGTTAACATTTTGCAGGAGTCCTATCACGCTGTGCGGCCACCCTTTGAAGTAATGTCAATTGCCAATGTCAATGAGCTGTTTCCTTACGTTCCTTATATTATGGTGATTCCTGCTGCAGTTTTTGTACCGCGCGCCAGACTGCTAACTTTGTCTCTCGCCCAGATAGATTGGAAAGTTTGCAGAATGCGTGCAGTCTGGTCCAAACGTAGGTAGTATACTACGATGTTCTTGATCGTAAACCACAACTTTATTTTGAGGAAGTAGTAGTATACTACGATATTTTCAAGCTCGTTTTAAAACATTTCCATACATTTCTTCATATTTCTTTACGCCAACGGAAAAAACAAAGATCAATATTTTTTTACAAGGTGAGATTGTAGATAAGATGCTGGGCCTTTGTTTTCATGTCTTACATTTTGTGCACGGCCCTTGGCCTCCGTGCACGGCCCGTTTAAACTTATTATCGTAGTATACTACGATCATGTGCTTACATCGTAGTATACTACGTTTGGACCTGACTGCGTGGAGGATTTCTCCTTCATTCAAATCGTTTGCACGGCTGTATTTGTGTCGCTAAACAGTAGGCCTATTGTTTCCTTTTGTTGTTTTACGAAGATTTCGCAGCTAGAACGGCGGCTGAAATTTAAAGTGCGCGGCTGAGCACAGCAAACTTTCCAGTCTGGTTCTCGCATGGAAAGAATTCTGCACACACTTTAGATCTTCATCAAGCAAGCACGCCAACGCTGGAGGGTCCAAGTGTCACATAATATTCCATGAACGCTCCGTGACAATGCTCCATGGTCACCCCTAAAAATATTGAGTTTTGTTTTGTCACGGAATAGTTTTCCATGAATGTTCCAGCTAAGGTGGCCTAAATTCAAGCCTTTAATGTATGCATCTAGTCGAAAAGACCGAAAGATGCAAAACAAGACTAATATCTTTTATTGAAAGAAATGTTTTTCTATGCTATTCTTGAAATAATGTAATTTTGTAGTCATTCCATGGAAACATTCCATGACAAAAATAGACACGATTGCCAATGAATATTCATTACTTTTTCTCAGATAAGGACGAATATTCCTTACCTTTTCTCTGTCACGCGTGTCTTTATTTTAGAAATAAATTCTGCTCCTTCGTTGTTGTATTTTTAGATGTTGCTTTCATCTGTCGGAACATAGATTTCTTTGCAAATTGAAACCACAGCCGAAGTCGGCATGAGGGACAAGCAATAATTATCATATTCAATAGGATGAAATGCTCCTTCACAGCTGGAAGAATGGTTTATCTCAAGAAGCAGTTTCAAGCCACCAAATTGCCTTAACCAATATGTCATTTTAGACTGTTGTAGAAAACGTGCCATGATGAGCGATCTTGCTCTTGTCACAACAAAGCAATATAAAGTAAAACCATGTTGAGACAGGAGAGGTATGTCAACTAACGGAAAATTCCTCTGAAATAGGCATAGCATCAATGGCCTAGCGGACGAAACAGGTGTAGCGTCTGGTTTTCCGAAGGCAAGAACAGGTATTTTTGTCAAAGAATGTAACATACCACACTGTCAGTTATGTATAACAACAGGAAACAATAACTGGAACAACTCTGTCAAATACCTGAAGTTTGATTTTTATCTGTGATAGAGTATGGGCCGTGATAATTTTCAGTTCATTTGGTCTTCACAGACACCTACAGAACGTTAACGGAATATTCTGTGACATCGGCACCCTCCTGTCAACGCTATTTAAGGAATTTCACACCCACATTTTTCGTTATGATTTTAAATTTACCAAACAATTAACTATTTAGCAAACATTTAAACCAAATACAAAAGAGTTTTGAAAGCTCATCCATATGCATGTTTATCCAAGGGTGTCAGGACACCTATTATGTAATTAATAAATAAATGTTTAGTTACTTTGTCTTGATTGTTGTTGTCTTCTTTGTTTTGTCTTTCCTGCCTTTCAACCGACCTTGGCCTAAATATTGGGCCTAACCGCTTTTTTGAATCTAACTCCCTTGTATTCCTGTGTGTATGTGCGCCTTCGCAGAAGAAAGGGGTTTAAACCGCAAGCCAGAAAGAAAACTTATGGGAGAGCAATCAACACAAACTTCCATTGTTCTCTATCGTTGAATGCGCGAAACTTTTTTACTTCGCATTGGTAGTTGGGCGGAGGAGAAAAAACACTAGCGAAACCACTTCCGCTCCTAACGTTTCAAGGGGACAGCATCTTGCAAAACCACAACTATGCCAACAAGGGAAAACAAATAGGCCACTTTGAACGCAGGACTTGAAACCACGCCTCTGTTTATACAATACCCGAGTACCGCCAAATAATAAATTAAAATATGAAAAAGCGAAAGTATGCCTCGGATTCCTTGAGCTTGAATAAAATATAATTCTTTAATAATGTTTTCCCGTAGTCAGGTTTTTGATTTTATTGATGATCTGAGAGTTGAGTTTCTTAAAAATAGTTTCTTACACAACAAAATACGCGTTGATTCGGACATCTACAGAATAATTGTCTTTGCTGTATGGGCTGTATTTGTTGAAATACTGGGGAGAGTCAGTTGAGACTTTATTTCTTCTCGTCAAAGAAATTCATAGATTATTTTCAAATTATTTTCACTTGTTTTGTACATCGTATTACTTAGATCCCGTTTACACTGTACTGGTACAACTTTGGATCCGCAACAAAAGTGTAACGGATCGGCCTCCCGTTTACACTGCTCCTGTCGATCAGTAATATTGTTGTTCCTTTTATCTGTAGAATAATTCTATTCTGGATCAGTGTAAACAACTGTACCTGTACAGTGTGAACGAACATTATACATTAGAATGGGAGAATGATTCCATAAAAGTTCCAAAGAGATATTCTCAAGGGCACAGGAAGCAGACACACAAACTTGGAAGAAACTCTGAGCCCCCAAAATCGTAATCTGATCAAAGCCAAAACCTCATTTACACACTGTGATACAATTCAAAGTTTCCTGCGTACTGAAACCCTACAGTTGAAACCTCCTGAAACCCAAGCTCAAAAGCCAAAACCTATCACATGATTGATGATGTCTTCCTGGGCAGACGTCATCAAAATGTGTCGCTTATTCAACAAAAGAGCTTAGTGAGAGTTTGCAGTGATTGCTATCCCATAAGTTTTCTTTTTTGGCTTGCGGTTTAAAACCCTTTCTTCTGTGAAAGCGCGCATACACACAAGAATACAAGGGAGTTAGATTTGAAAAAGCGGTTAGGCCCAATTTAGGCCAAGGTCAGTTGAAAGGCAGGGAGAGACAAAACAAAGAAGACAACAACAATTAAGACAAGGTAAGTAAACATTTATTTATTAATTACATAATAGGTGTCCTGACACCCTTGGTTTATCATTTGGAAAATAAATCTTCTGCCCTCTTTGCAAACTTTTCAATGAAGTTTTCATGTTGTGCCATAATAGAATGTCAGTTTTGATCAAAATATATCACAGAGAAAGAGGCAGTGCAGTTAGCATTTCCAATCCAACAAAAAGTTTTCAAATTCATAAATAAATGCACTAGAATTGTAAATCTTGTAATAGGGATCATTTTGCAATTTTACTCAGTATCTTGAGAAACAAAGAAAAATTGAAACACTGCCTCTATATATATATATTTGAATTTTGTATGGGTTGTTTTTGGCCAGGGTGAAAACTCGGACAGCTCGGAAAACTCGGAAAGTTCGGAAATCTTTTTCCAAACTTTACTTGTCCGACTTTTCGTATTTACCCCATATCAAATTCGAAAACACGGACAAAACTTTCAGAAGTTTCGAAAACACGGACAACACTTTCCGAAGTTTCGAAAATACTGACAGAAGTTCCGAAAACACATTACGATTCTTTTCCACTGGTTTCAAGGAAATGCTTGAAAATTACTTCAAATTGGATAAGACTTCGTCTCGACACTTGCCAGAGAGAAAAGGGAGTCAAAGATCAAAATGGGAAAATTTTTGGACAAAAACTTCGGACAAAAAGTTTCGGAAATTTTTTGAAAATTGTTAACTTTTTCTTTTTTAAAGTTTATTGATCAAATTTTTCCATCGAAATGGGTTATATTTGTATAGAATTAACAGAATTTTAAGCGAAAAACAGCACTGAATGCTCCAATTATAAAAGTCATCAGCAAGAAACTTAGCCACAAACTTTTTATGACGCTTTTATAGGTAATTTGGACAAAAAGGTTTCATAGGAAATCTGTCCGAAACTTTTACTGTCCGAAACTTTTGGGGTTTTAANAATGGGAAAATTTTTGGACAAAAACTTCGGACAAAAAGTTTCGGAAATTTTTTGAAAATTGTTAACATTTTCTTTTTTAAAGTTTATTGATCAAATTTTTCCATCGAAATGGGTTATATTTGTATAGAATTAACAGAATTTTAAGCGAAAAACAGCACTGAATGCTCCAATTATAAAAGTCATCAGCAAGAAACTTAGCCACAAACTTTTTATGACGCTTTTATAGGTAATTTGGACAAAAAGGTTTCATAGGAAATCTGTCCGAAACTTTTACTGTCCGAAACTTTTGGGGTTTTAATGTAGTTGTGAGAACCACTTTTTTGACTCCCTTTTCTCTCTGTCGAGACTGAACAGGCCCTAAGTCCAATTTTTTTGCAAAAGTAATGATTTGTTTGAATTTTGTTCTAAATATAATTTGCATTCAATTCCTGACGCTTCTCATTGCAAAGCAGGTTGCCGTATATCGTGCTTGTGGGCATTCTGCTTCCTGCTTTCGGAGTTTTCGAAACTTCGGAAAATTTTGTCCGTATTTTCGAAACTTCGGAAAGTTTTGTCCGTATTTTCGAAACTTCGGAAAGTTTTGTCCGTGTTTTCGAAACTTCGGAAAGTTTTGTCCGTGTTTTCGAAACTTCGGAAAGTTTTGTCCGTGTTTTCGAATTTGATATAGGGGAAATTCGAAAAGTCGGACAAGTAAAGTTTGGAAAAAGATTTCCGAACTTTCCGAGCTGTCCGAGTTTTCGCCCTGGCCGTTGTTTTTATCATAATGGCACCAAATAGATGTTGGTGAAATCTGCACAAGCACATTGTGTGATTAGGAAAATATATTTAGGCCCTCACAGCTATGACTTTCAAATTGCTTTCCGAAAGGAACGCAGATTTGTTGTTATTGAAAACAGAGAAATAATGAGTTTAAAATATAAAATAGATATTTATCAAAGCTACATTCAGGAAATCTAAGAAATCTATATATACTTTAAGAACACAAGCGCTCAAGATAATAACCAGATGGGATTTCTACTGTGCAGATGGACAGCTGCTGCCCTTTAGTTTGATGTGCTGTCCCAATAACATTAAAGGTCAGCAGTTATGTCCAAAAGCCAATAGGATTGCCTGTTTGCCGATTTTCTTAAATCCATCTCATAATCTCATTGCACCATTAGCACTTTTGATTTAATAGGAGATTAGAAGCTATATTGTATAGATCACCCTTGATAACCATTCTATTGGCTGTTGGACATACCTGCTGACCTTTGTTGTTATTGGGACAGCACATCAAACCAAAGGGCAGCAGCTGTCCATCAGCACAGTAGAAATCCCATCTGCAACAGCTGGCATAGGGATTTTGAATCCAATTTTGTAATATCAATCCCGGGAATGTCAGAAAGTTGACCAAGGAGATCTCTGCGCAACGGTTCAAAAAGAGGGCAGTGCAGGAGAAAGTGTTCATTATCCTCTATAGCTTCGCCGCAGTTGCAAGAAGGGTTTAAACAGTCAAATCTATGCCTGAATTTGTGTTCATTAAGAGGACTAAACTTCAAGCGAATTTTAGTCAGGTACCTAATACCTTCTGCATCAGAAATATTGTATTTTTCACTGGTTTTATAATTTCAAGAAGTTTTCGCTTGAACTCAGAAATCGACCCAGAATTTTTATCTCGTCATCGAGTAGATTCCATTCATAGAGTGTGTTCTAAAAATAGGTGTTTGAAAAGCGAACAGTTCTTACAATAATGGAGGGCCCCTTGAAAATCAGCCTTTGCTGAAGGGCAAACCTACCTAAATGAATCAAATATCGTAATCCCGCGGATTTCTAAAATTGTACATTATTTGACGATCTGAAGGGATTTCAGAAAACAAATATTCGGGTGCATGAGACCTTATTAATCTAAAGAAATGACACAAACATCGATACCATCGTCTATGGTAAAGGGATTCCCAGCCTAGTTCATCGTAAAGCCTTTTCCTACTTGTTGCTACTGTCCTACTAAATACTTGTTGGTGGGCACATCCCCATAACAATGAAAATCAAGTACCCCCCCCCCCCACCCAGTTTCGGCCAGCTCTATGACGCGGACCTTCTCAAGAGAGATGACTGCCAGTTCCTCAAAACTGGTCGAAACACAGAAGACACTGTACCTCTGACAGTGTCTTCTGACAATTCTGACAATGACTACCCATGCACCCATGCAATCTTTTGTAAAGATTTGACGCCTATGCTGACCATGAGATACCTGTATTCTAATCGGCATGTCCAAAAATCACCCCTATTGGTAAAAAAACTGACAGCAGCAGAAAGGCGGGCCAGTTCTTTTCCAAATATTTTGATTCAGGTGGGAACATAAACATGCAGATGTCGGGGAGATGGTGCCAGCGCAGTATTTTGGCAGGTTTTCTGCAACTGCTAGCTTTTTAGTTTGCAAATTGCGAGGAATGTTTGAAATGCATCAAGCCTGTCCAGGCGTTGCCACTTTGTTATAAACAGTATAACGGCCTAGTTTTCTTCTATGATACACAAAGATTGATGTCAATCAAACTGTTAAATGTGAATGAACAAAATACTAAAAGTTAAACATTTTGTACCAGATTGAAATGTTAGGATGACTTCTTGTGATTCTTGTGATTCATGATTTCCATCGACCCAAGGACGCTTCAACATAATTTTCGAGATTTTGTATATGCCCATGTACCCAGATGCCTACAATCATATATAGGGTGTCTCAAAAAATTGTGCTCCATTTGTACAGCTGTTTTGGAGGAGCTGTAACTTCTATTGTCCCGTTTTGATACAATAGCACAGGATAAGCTTCAACTTAGAGTTGGAGACCTTCTTTTAGCCAATGAGAGAAGTGGTTGCTGATCTATTGCACAAGAATGTTAAAAGATTGATTGCTTCAAAAACAGCACTGTCTTTTTCCAGAAATGCAAAAATCAAGCAAATACTGCAAGAAAGGATTCTGGTGCTGTTTTGAAATTTTTTCTACAGTTTTAAAACAGGTTAATTGTACTGTTTACTGATAAGACAACACCATTGACCCATTTTAAACAACACCATACTGACCATGCACTAGTCAGTCTAACTGAAAATATAAAGTCTTCATTAGACAATAATAGATTTGGTTGTGGGATATTTATTGATCTTCAAAAAGCCTTTGATACTGTTAACCATAATATTCTTCTAAATAATATTCTACAATTCACTTTTTTCATCTTTTCTCAATTATGGTATTACTGTCTGGGGTCTTACCTTTGACTCTTACCTCAGTCCATCATTTCTTCTTCAGAAGAAAATCCTCAGATGTATAAAATTCGAACCATATACTGCTCCATCTGCACCTTTATTTCATTCATTAAAGATAGTGAAACTTGAAGATATGATTCATTTAAATATTTCATCATTTGTTTATAAAGCCATCAATAAACTCTCACCAGTCTACTTCCATAACTATTTCACTCCAAGTTCTGCTACTCATAGGTTTGGAACTCTCAGGCTACCAGAGGTGATCTATTCATTTCTTTGAAAAGGACCACCCTCTATGGACTCAAAACTATACAATATTTTGGCTCTAAATTGTGGAATACCCTGCCACTTTTCATACGTGTTGCTGGTTATTTCTCAATTTTTCCGATCTAAATTGAAAACTTTTTTCATAGATTCATATGTCTAATTTGTATAATTGTTGAGGCTCATCTGGTTTGTATATTTCATTTATAACATTTTTAGTTTCTTTGCTCTCTCAATTAGTTTACCTATTTAGAGAGCTCCTCCTTAATCAATCTATCCTATATACCATCATGTAATGTTCTTTCCTTTTGTTTTAGTTTGTAGTTCTGTAAATCCTTGATGTATTTAATTTTAACGTAATGTATTTAATTAATGTCAGCAAATGTTGCTAAATTAGGTGTAAAACCACCCGGACTTTGACATGCTGTATCTCCAATCAATTAAATATGTTGATATGAGATTTGAAACATACAAAGATTATATCCTTAATATCGTTATTTTAAAATTTTTGCTTCGTATCATTAATAATTTTGCTGATGTCAGCATTTATCTATTTTGTTCTCGAAAAAAAAAACTTTTTGCCTAAAATCGGTTACAAATTGGTTAAAAAAATCGCAAATAGTGCTAGATGTACATAAAAAGACCTGCTGCATTGTATGATTGTACTAATTTTTCCAAAAGTGAAGCTTAACATGGTTTTTCGCAAGTACGCATGCGCAACAACGAATAATTGATGACGTCATAAAAAATCAACAAATTATATCTCAAATGAAATTATATCTCAAATTATATCTCAAGAGGAGATCAGCTATGTTTGTTTCATTGTTATAGAACAAGTGGTTCAAAGTTATGGCTAAAAAGGTATTTATTTTGCCAAACACTCAATTTAAAATTCTGTGTTGACCCCCTGAACCAGTGTCAACATTTTTTGAAATTGACATGAAAGCGTGTCTCCTAAATAGGAACTAAAAGTCACAAGAGAACTAGGTTATAGTAGAAGAACTCAAGGAGCTGCATGGACAAATTCACTAGGGGGGGGGGGGCACTTTGTGCCTCCCTTAGTCTGGATAGGGTTAACCCTTTTCTTGCAATATCCACTAGATTTTGACATTTTTTCAGAAAAAGGGAGTGCTATTTTGGAGGTAATCACTTTCGACTGTTTTATGCCATAAATCAGCAACCACTTGTCCAATTGGCTAAAACAAGGTCTCAAACACAAAATTGAAGCATATCCTATGTAATTGTATCAAAAACGGGACAATACGAGTTACAGTTCCTGCGCAGCAGCCGCACTAAAGGGGCGCAATTTTTTTGTGACACCTTGTAGATGTTAACATGAGACATTCTTTTTGGTGCTGAGCAAAATTCTCACAAACATTTATTAATTCAGTTTATGATTGTTATCCTTTATCATAAAAACAGCGCAGCTATGGGAGACCAGCCATGGTTCCACTTACAGAGGCGCTTGATGAATCGCTGAGAAGCTATGGAAAGCCAAATGAAGGAGAAGTAAGGGTAAGTTGCGCAAACAAATCTTCTGAGGTACGTTTGTCAAACTTCTTTCTATGCAGGCAAGAATTCCTTCCTTGGCAACAAGAAATCATTTGAATATAACAAGAATTCTCTTTGTTGAACAAGAATTGGTAACAATTCAAAACTAGTTAAAAAATTCTTAAAATTTTCAAAATTCGTACAATTTCTTAACTAGTATTAAAAATTCCAAGGCTGTTAAAGTACACTTGCTATACCAATGTTGCAAACAATATTTTGGTACTTCAATAAGGTAACAGTATGTTGATAGGTTATGCTGTATAAATATTTATATTCGTATTCTTATAATAATAATAATAATAATAATAATAGTAATAATAGTAATAATAGTAATAATAATAATAATAATATTATTATAATATAATAATAGTAATAATAATACTAATAATAATGATAATAATACTAATAATAATAATAACAATAAAAATCATCAGAATAATAATCAGAATAATAATCAGAATAATAATCAGAATAGTAATCAGAATAATAATCAGAATAATAATCAGAATAATAATCAGAATAGTAATCAGAATAATAATCAGAATAATAATCAGAATAATAATCAGAATAATAATCAGAATAATAATAATCAGAATTATAATCAGAATAATAATAATCAGAATTATAATCAGAATNACAGATTTGGTCAACCCTAACGATCAGAATTTAGCATGAATCGATCCGAAATCATTTTTAAAACATTACTCGATAGTTAACTTGAACATAGATACCTTGTTTGTTGATATTGGTGCTTTGAGAGTAGAGATATAAATCTTCAAAGGACAAATTTTCCACCACCTCCCAACCAGAGCTTTATAAGGTTTTGATGAAGATATCCGTTATGCTGTTTGGGAAAACTGATTTGCCCGTAGTTACCGTAATCTGACTGATAGCATGAAGTAGGCCATACGGCTCGATTTTGTTCATATTCTCAGAGCTCTTTGCATGTACAGAGTTCCTTGTTTAGTATCGTAGGTATTGATTTCCCTCAGGAACTGTTTTAAATAATGTGTCGGGTCACAGAAAACTGTAAAAATTCCGTTTGCGTTAAGTTGCGGCCGAGAAAGCATGAATTTCCAAATTTATTGAAATTTACCATGTAAGGTAAGGGGTAAATTTTGGTCACATGACAGTAGTTATCTTGGTCCTGAACTCAATAATCAAAGTTATCAACTCATTATCAATGCTGTTTCATTCATAGTCGAGGAAGGAAATTAGTTCTTTCCAACGCAAAGCTGACAATTCTTTTTCTCCTCCGCAGAGGCTCCTTGTCATAGTGGTACTGTTTGAACCCCTTTTTTAACCCCCAAAACCCCAGCAGATCCCCGTTCACGTCTTTGTCTGCAAGAGTCCTACAACCAACATATTGTCCATGGAATGTCCTTATGAATTAAGATGCCTTATAACGTTTTTATCCAAATGCTCGATTTCTGGTTTTTTATTTATTCAGAATTGCATAATTTTCACCAAAATGATTGCTCAACTGATGAAATGTCTCTCCAAAATCTTTTTAACCTTTGTACATGGCGTAAAGGACTGGCAAACAGAATATTTCAGACTAGAAAAACAGAATAGTTACCAGAAGTCTTTGATTATTTGGTATATGATCACAGGTTCCACAGTAGCGACCAGAAGTAGCTGTACCAGGGGGTTTATTGTTTTGTTCTGCAGCTTTGATCGAACAAGAATGTAAAGCTTGAAGTTTTAATTAACATGAGTATTTTGCATTATCCATTGTTTATAACTGAACATTTTATGATCTATAGAAAACAAAGTTGGATAATGGAATTCAAGTCATTTCGTCGGCTGCAGATGGTGGTGTGTCACGTATCTCAGTATTTATAAAAGCAGGCAGCAGATGTGAAGATGCATCGAACTTAGGTATTACGCATGTCTTGAGGAATGCTGCTTTCTTGGTAAGTTCCAATAATTCATACCATAATGCCTTTTATGCCGTCTTCCAAAATATTGCAATCATTTGCCAAAGTTTAAGACCACCAGTGATTTCTATCTTCAGAGTACGATTATCCAGAATGGTGAAAGCAAGGAAGACACGGCAAGAAACTATTTTGCTGCAACCAAATTCATTGTAAAAAATCTTTTTGAAGACATATTTTATGGTACCTCTTTGTATTTTACTGCTGATGTAAAATACAAACATACATATAAAGACCAAGACCAGACATATAAAGCCTATAAATCTATATTATTGATGCCATTGTGGAAATGCTTGGAAAAGTTGGAAAAATAAAATTTTTCTAAACAAATTAAAATTTATTAAAAGCACCTATAGAGATCGTTAAAATGAGATATAGATGAACAGTTTCTGTCGATTCAGAGCGGAGAAATGGGAAGTTGGAAAAAAAATGCTATTTACGCATTGCTGTTCCGGAAACAGTAATGTCAACAAATATTCCCAACTGCAAAGGGAGTATAAAATGAACTTGTACTTCAAAAGTTAGTTTTTGTCATTTCTTCTCCATGCCTTGGTTCATTCTGTTCGACGTTTGATTAAATATTGAAAAATAACATTTAAATGAACGGCCTCCATGGTAACATAACCCTGTCCCTAAGACTTGAAAATAATTTCAGGCACCAGATCCTTGCAAGAGCTTTTAAAGATCAAGTTTGTGCGACAGCTGAAACCAGAGACCCCTAAATGACTTGACATGCATAAAATCTCCAAAATCGAGGTAAAAGAGGGTTATTCAATGTCATACCTCTCCTTAATATCAGAGCGAACCAACTAGGACTTCGAAATTGATTTAATCCCTGTAACCATTGTCAAAATTCCACGAAGAATTCAAGTCTCTAAAAACATTAAATCAAAACTTAATCGACGAGAGACTAGTCATTTTCAAACTTTGCAGAATTCCTCAAAGCATCCATAAGCTTGGAGTACCAAATGCAATCTTGCAGTACCAAAAATGAGAACAGCTTATGGCCATAAGTCGTTTGCGTTTCTTGGAGCTAACACATGGAATAAACTTGATGAAATTAGCCCCATCGATCCAGTCATTCAAAACAAAACTGAAAGCTTTGAATTGAGAATATTCAAGAAAAGCTGATTTGCGTAGCAACTACCGGGTGATTCAATAAAAACAATCCCCATTTGCAAGGCCACTGCCCCCTGGATCTAGACAATGATATTGGCAAATATATTATTTAATGGTGGACATGTTCAAATCGATTTTAAAATTTACCTGACCGAAATCGGCCACTCCATTCTGAAATTATCAGCGATTTTCTCGAGAAAGCCCCTGTAAGAAACCTTCAAAACAGACCAAAAATCACGACCAAATTTTCGAAATATTTCTGCCTTACAGCAACGGCTTTTACGTGCTTTAGCACGTGCTATCCCTTGGGATGATCAAAGTGTCATCCTTGGAACATAACAGCATTGCATTATTCTGGATGATTTCATCCTCCTATGAGGATAACACGTGCTAAAATGTGCTGAAGTCATAGCTTTAAGGCAGAAATATCAGGAAAATTTGGTCGTGATTTTAGGTCTGGTTTGAAGGTTTGGTAAAAATCCAAAAATGGTTTTGCTAAAATGATTCAAAAGACTGGTCAAAGTTTTATCAAAAAATTAATCTGTTCGAAATGCCAAAAATGTGTCCGAAAATATTTTCGCCGAAGTTTATTGTCCGAAAGTTTATCCTCCGAAAATTTTTGCACTCAATGTATAGCATAATTTCAAGATTTCATAATTGGTCCGATTTTTACAAACTTTTGCGTAATTTGAAAGACAGTTTTTTACTTGAATCGCTAATTTAAGCGTTAAAAAAGGGTTCAAGCACGGGCAATGGGATACATTAACATATTTAGTTGTTTTTGAAAATTTCATCGAAAACAGAACCATTATACTACCGGGTGCGCAAAAAAAAACTATCCACTTTTGCAAGGCCACGATAAATCGTACACTGGACCGATTTTGAAGATTTGGGACTGAATCTTTAGCTAAGATCCTGACTTAGATGCTAGTACAGTAAATCCCCGCATATAAGAACCTAGAAAAATAAGAACCTACAGGCTGTTTTTCCTAAATTATGCACCTCGTAATTAAGAACCTGTTTCAGTTTGATGAAAAAGCATGTTCTTATTACAAGGGTAATAAAGTTTATTGTTTGATCATCCTTGTTAAGTTTAGTTTTGTCCCAGTTGGCTGTTAAAAGCTGAACCTCCTCCTTTGCTATTTGTAAGGTTGGCATTAGTTATTAGGTCCTTAATAACATTGCCAAAACAAATAATATGATTGAAAATCTCTTGATAATAACTCCTAAAAGGTTTACATGAGGGGCCCTTCCAATAGGAACCTTTGTAACCTGAAATTGATCTAAGTACCTTTGAAATTAGAATCTCATTCAGCCTGGCTCTCAAAAAAGTAGGTTCTTATATGCGGGGATTTACTGTATTTTTTGTAAATTTTTTAGACTTCTGTTTCTTGAGCTATAAGCGAGTTCCTTAAAATTTTCGGTTTCGAAAACACTGAAAACGATCAGAAAACCTCGATCAAATTTTCCAAAGACTCGGCATGAATGGACAAAGAGAGAACGTTTTCGTGGTGATTAGGGACTACCATCTTCATTCGACCATCTTCATCGCCGTGGAATGCCCCAGTTATTCTCGTTAAGAAAAAGGATGATTCCATGCGCTTCGTTTGTGATTTCCGAGGGCTTAATAATGTAACCAAGAAGGATTCATACCCTCTACCACATATTCGTGACGTGATCGACAAAATGCAAGGGGCGAAATTCTGGACAACTCTGGATGCTGCCTCTGGCGTATTGGTCGATGCCCGTAGCAGAAGAAGACAATGAAAAAACAGCGTTCTCCGTGCCCAGGGGTAAATTTGAATTCAACGTCACACCATATGGCCTATGCCTTCTNTAAGTGATCAAGTACAACAAATGCTTGACAACGGCATCATTCGACCATCTTCATCGCCGTGGAATGCCCCAGTTATTCTCGTTAAGAAAAAGGATGATTCCATGCGCTTCGTTTGTGATTTCCGAGGGCTTAATAATGTAACCAAGAAGGATTCATACCCTCTACCACATATTCGTGACGTGATCGACAAAATGCAAGGGGCGAAATTCTGGACAACTCTGGATGCTGCCTCTGGCGTATTGGTCGATGCCCGTAGCAGAAGAAGACAATGAAAAAACAGCGTTCTCCGTGCCCAGGGGTAAATTTGAATTCAACGTCACACCATATGGCCTATGCCTTCTCTGGTCTTCCTTCAGATCGAATCTTGGCTTATATGGATGACATCGTGATCTTCAGTGGAAATTTTCAAGAACACCTCCATAATCTTGAGCAAGTATTTCAAAGATTGCAATCATCGGGAATATCGTTAAAGCCCTCGAAGTGTGTGTTCGCCAGCGACAAGGTCGATTTCCTCGGCTTCGAGTTTTCAAAAGGAGGAATTAAACCACAAGCCCGGCTCTCAGAAGCAATAGACAATTACAAACGCCCAGAAACTAGAAAAGAATTAAAAGGATTTCTGGGACTTGCCGGATTCTACAGGTCATTTATTGAAAATTTTGCCGATATCTGCCAACCCTTAAACAAGCTAACTAGTGAAACCGTTCCCTTTCAGTGGGATGATGCTTGTGAAACTGCCTTCTCTGTTTTAAAACAGAAACTGTCATCCAAGCCAGTTTTAAGCTTTCCCAAATTAGGGGAACCGTTTATCGTCGAAGTCGATGCTAGTAACCATGCAGTTGGTGGAGTTTTATCACAAGTTGGAAACGATGATAGCTTACATCCAGTAGCGTACTTCTCTACAGCATTACAAGCTTCACAAAAGAACTGGTCGGCAACCACCAAGGAAGCATTCGCTGTTGTTTGTGCAGTCAGACATTGGCAAGTTTATTTGGCAGGCACAAAGTTTGTTTTGAATTCTGACCACAATCCTCTTACACAGCTTCGTGACCAGAAGGATCCACGTGGTAAATTCGCTCGCTGGTTGTCTGAGTTAGAAGAGTTTGATTATTCAATCCAATACATTCCTGGTAAATTCAATATCAAAGCCGATGCCCTATCGAGAAATAAAGCCGCAAGTGAAGTTCAACCGCCAACAGAATTTGAGGAAAAGATATATGCCCTTTTCATTAATAAGGATAGTTTTCGCGTTCAATTAAAAGAGGAGCAATCGAAGGACCCTTCGGTTTCCGATGCTACAAAGTGCGTCCTGAATGGCGAAAAAATTGCGAAAGGAAAATTGAAAAGAGTCCAGTTACAGTTGCGTGTCTGTGATGGTGTGCTTACAAAATCAGGCCGCCCTATCATTCCTCCTTCGTTGCGAAAACTCATTGTGACAGAATACCATAACATTGCTCACTTTGGAACAGACAAAGTTTACTCGCTGTTGAAAGATCGTTATTATTGGCCAAGTATGTACAATTACATCAAGTCGTTTAGCCAAGGTTATGAAACCTGTCAGAAGACAAAGTGCGCCACATCTCCACCCAAAGCACCACTCGTACCAATGTTTATCCCGAATGCACCCATGCAATTCCTATCCATCGATATCGCGTATTTACCAAAGGATAATAATGGCTATCAATATATTTTGCTCATTGGGGATGTTTTTTCGAAATTCGTACAAGCTGTACCCTTAAAAGATCAGACAGCACCGAAAATCGTCGATGCCTTACTGAGAAACTGGATTTATATTCATGGCAGTCCCTTTTATCTCCTCTCCGACCAAGGCTCCAATGTTGATGGAGAAGTTATGGCACAAGTCTGTAATGATCTCGGAATCGAAAAGCGTAGATCTTCAGCATATCATAGCCAGGGTAATGGATTCGCCGAGAGAAATATTCGTACGGTCAAGGATTTATTGCGTGCTGTTCTGTTACATCGTCACCTTCAGCAAAGCAAATGGCGTTCCATATTGCCTGGATTAGTGTTCGCTTTAAACGCCAGCGAAAGCAAGGCAAGTAATGATTGGCTTAATGACAAAGGGCTTTTTGGTTCGAAAGAGATGGCAAATCAAAAATAAAGGGTATTACCGTGGGTAATACCAAACGCAAACGGAAAACAGACAATTTCGAAAGAAAGAAAGAAAGAAAAAAAAAGAAAGAAAGAGGATGTACTGTTTAACTGCCGTATGCACTTTATTACGCAACTCAGAGTTCACAATTTAACACAATGACTCACTGTTTATATAACTTTCAGTAGTTACTTTTTTTTCGTTATGAAGATATCTTCATTAGAAACAATTAACGTTACCGTTTAACCCTAGTGTGCACTGTACTTAAGTCCATTTGAAAAGACTTGAGGCCAAAATTTCGCGTCGAGGAAAACAAAGTCACTCTTTTGTACTTGAAAATGCATCTAACCTCGCCGACTCCGTTTTTAAACTGATTGAGGAAAGAAAGGCCATTTATCTCCATATAACTTTTTGTGCCAATTTGACGTTGGTCGAGCAAAAATTACTCCAGGTTTCAAGACTTTCAAAACAGACTTTACTCCGTTCCGATTTCACAATTTAACACGGTTATTCCAGTAGTTCATTACCAAATCAACTTCGTTCTTTTTTTATATTTTCTCCTCAACATTCGTTATCAAGATCTCTTCACTAAATTTCACTTTAAAGCCTCACCCGTGCATGTTCTTTCTTTCTTTCGAAATTTTATGTTTTCTGTTCTCAATTTCAAACCTATTCAAAGCTAAGATTGGGCGTTGATAAGTGGTAAAGAAAATACTGTAACAGCTCTATATAGCCCCCTCTCTATTAATCCCCGTATCTAATAATCTCGTCCCTTCCAAGCCATAATTTTAAATCATTCCAGCTCTCTATTAAGTTCCCCCCGGTTATATGAAACAAAAAAGGGTAGGGGAGACAGTATGTTGATTCAGAAAAATATAAAGTTAAAGTCCGAAAAACCTATAATTTTAGTGTTTGACTTTGTGAGTAACCCCCTCTCTACTAAGTTCCCCCTCTCTTGTAAGCCCCCTTCTGTACCCTCATAAATTAAATAAGCCCTTCGGGTAGCTTTTACGGTAGGCCTTTTCTTTTGGTGATACAAACAGGGGTCCCTTATTGACAACATGGGAAGTAATGTTTAGACGCTATTGCAGTAAACCACACAAATATCGAAACGCGCTTTTAAGTCAAATAAAACCAAATCGAAGAACGAGTTTCGAAAGTTTGCAACGTATCAAGGGTTTCTTTCTAGGAAGCGGAGACCATCCTGTTGCAAAATTCTGGGGTAGTTGCAATGACGCGCGGCTACAAGCCGTCCGCGTCCCCTGCATCACAAATTGTACAACACTCCATGCTTGCTTGATCTCATCATGTCGCTTCACCGTTTGTCTTTTCAACCCCCTTGACACAGGAACGCAGTACCTGCACCAGAGTATAAATTCAATGAAATTTCAAAAGGAAAGACATTTCTTTGTGTCATTAAAAGTAATTTTACATTCCTCCTAAAATTGAGCAAGCGCTCGCGAGCAGAGTATAACTGATCGATTTCTAAGTCCCCTAATCACCACGAAAACGTTCTCTCTTTGTCCATTCATGCCGAGTCTTTAGAAAATTTGATCGAGGTTTTCTGATCATTTTCAGTGTTTTCGAAACCGAAAATTTTAAGAAACTNTTTGGTGATACAAACAGGGGTCCCTTATTGACAACATGGGAAGTAATGTTTAGACGCTATTGCAGTAAACCACACAAATATCGAAACGCGCTTTTAAGTCAAATAAAACCAAATCGAAGAACGAGTTTCGAAAGTTTGCAACGTATCAAGGGTTTCTTTCTAGGAAGCGGAGACCATCCTGTTGCAAAATTCTGGGGTAGTTGCAATGACGCGCGGCTACAAGCCGTCCGCGTCCCCTGCATCACAAATTGTACAACACTCCATGCTTGCTTGATCTCATCATGTCGCTTCACCGTTTGTCTTTTCAACCCCCTTGACACAGGAACGCAGTACCTGCACCAGAGTATAAATTCAATGAAATTTCAAAAGGAAAGACATTTCTTTGTGTCATTAAAAGTAATTTTACATTCCTCCTAAAATTGAGCAAGCGCTCGCGAGCAGAGTATAACTAATCGATTTCTAAGTCCCCTAATCACCACGAAAACGTTCTCTCTTTGTCCATTCATGCCGAGTCTTTAGAAAATTTGATCGAGGTTTTCTGATCATTTTCAGTGTTTTCGAAACCGAAAATTTTAAGAAACTCGCTTATAGCTCAAGGAACAGAAGCCTAAAAATTTACAAAAACACTAGTATCTAAGTCAGGATCTTAGCTAAAGATTCAGTCCTAAAACTTCAAAATCGGTCCAGTGTACGATTTATCGTGGCCTTGCAAAAGTGGATAGTTTTTTTTGGCGCACCCGGTAGACGCAAAAAGTTTAGGTGATTTCAGGGGTTAGTTTTAGATATTAAAAATAGTACATTGTCTCTGGAATACTTTTGCCAAAGGGTTTGAAATGATTTCGAAGGAACTAATATAAAGTTGTTTGATTTATTTTCGAGAGAGTTTTTTTCGCTTTTATCCATGAAATTTAAAGTGTAATTAGGACATATAATTCCTTTAAAAACGATATTAAGCAATAGCTATTGTTTGATGAATAATTGTGTCGAATATGAATGATTCCCCCTTCTCGTTGCAGAACCTTTTTGCCAATTTTCTACGTCAGTAAAACAGACCGGGAGGAGGACGGTAACGTCATCCAACGGGGAAAATTATGGGAGTAGGTTGGTTTTGGTTCATTCTGGGACGCTGATTCTAAAAATCGATGTTATACAGGGATGTTCGGGGGCGTTTTTTTCATTTTGGGGAATGTCTCATTTTTTGGTCGAAAACAGGCAAATTGATGTGAAAAATGAGGCAATTTACCAAAATGGGTACTTTTGGTGAATTCCAGGATGCTGAGTTAAAAAAATGATGTTATTTCGGAAAATTCGGGGGTCTTGTAGCTTTTTTTAGGGGGGCGAAGTCACATTTTTGCACAAAGTAGTGTTTATTGTCACGACAAACAAAGATAATCACTGATGCAGAGGCTTTAAGTCAATTCTAAGACAGCCTTTGCAAAAAACTGACGAAATACTGAATACTTTTTGGGGGGGGGGGCATCCTGCCTTTTTGGGAGGAGGGAGCCCTTTGGGGGAGTTCGTATTGAAAGTTTAGTTATAGTAGCCGAAGGAGCTCTGTGAACCATCACTTGCTTGATGATGCAATCTACTTAACCATTTTTAAAGACTTGTCTCGAAATTTCCTCCAATTGAGTTGGCTAAGTTCTCCGAATTATTTTTTATTGGATTGAAATAGTACCTTGTGAGGAATTTAGTAGTCACATGCTCTCCTCTGTACCAGAACGTCGAGGAATAAGGAATCCTTAGAGATAGTGAGAGATAGAGGCCAATGCTCAAGTTATTTTATTCAACTAGAGGTTCAGCTACCTTTCTATGTACCAAATTGGTGACGGCTGTAAGTTACTGCTAAAAGTAATGCTTTGATTGATTAAAAGAAACTTTCAGATGGTAAAATTAAAAGAAATAACGTCAAAGAGAGTTTGTTATCATTGTGGCTTTCCACAAGGCTCTGTATTGGGACCCTTATTGCTAGTTTATTATTATTATTATCAAATTATTTACAGTTGGTACAATATATAGTAATATAAAACTAATTCAAACCAACTATTTACATACAAAGAAAAAATTACAAAAAAGTTCATTTCTAATCCTCATTATCAACTATTTTATTTTTTAACTGCATATCTTGCATGTGCAATTTTGCCCATTCCATTCTTTGGTCATCCTTTTAAATATTGCTGCTGAGTTTGCATTTTTTATATTATCAGGTAAAGTGTTCCAAAGTAGAGCTCCTTTGAATACAAGTGAATTATTTCCGAATGTGCTTGCATTTCTTTTTGGTAATTGCAAGAGATTCTTAGTTCGTAGCTCATATTTCACGTCCTTTCTTTCGAAGAATGTCCACATGAATGATGGATTTTCTTGTGAAAGGGACTTATAGATTTGAAGCATCAATTTTTGCAGGTTTCTTGTGTGGACTTTTTGTTCATTTGTTCTTTCAAGAAGTACTTCAAATGGCATATTGAAGTCATTATGCAAAATTCTTAATGCTCTTTTCTGAACACGGTCTACCTGATTATTGGATGTCTTCCCATGGTACATCCAGATCAAGGGGCAATAATTGAAATTAGACATAACAAATGTGTTATAGAGGATCTTACCCTTTTCCTGGTTCAGATATGGGGCAACGCGTGAGAAAGCACTCACTTTCCTGTTAGCTTTTTTGCAGAGGGCTTTTACATGATCAT
>REGM01000071.1:21096-35896 GCA_004194415.1 Aurelia aurita
ACAGGTCTTCCTCAAGGTTCAAGTCACACTTTCAATATCTTTTCCAAACGTGTAAATTGTTGTGTCATCTGCAAAGTTACATACTTCAGATTCTTTAACTGCAAGAAGTAGATCATTAATGAAGATATTGAAAAAGAGTGGGCCAAGGACTGAGCCTTGTCCACATTACCACATTACACATTACCACTTGGGGATATCATAAAAAGCAAGGGACTCCAGTTTCGTCTCTATGCGGATGATACGCAGATATATATGTCCTTCACATCAAACAACTCCGGCGTAGCCTATTCGTTAGAGTGCTTTGAGCAGTGCATACAAGAAGTCAGCTCGTGGATGTTAGCAAATTGACTCAAGCTAAATGAAGATAAAACCAAGATGCTGGTAATTGGCACTCCACAGCAATGCTTGAAAGTCTCTAACATAACTCTCAATATAGCTGGTAGTATCATCGAACCAAGTCAAACGGTAAAAAATCTTGGAGTAATTTTTGATAAGCATTTAAATCTTAAGTCACGTCAACGTTGGAAAACGCTGCAATACGTAATTTACCTTTAAAACCTTTCCCTAGTGTCTCGATTTTACAGTCTTCAATTTTCACATACGCCGGACACAATCCGATATACATGTAGGTCAGAATGTGCACAGTTAACTTACATTGGTCCGAACATGACTGTCTACCAGGTACAACATTCAGTCTCCCAAAAGGTCAAACCTTTTCACTCACCAGACCAGGTAGAGGCTTTAATGGACCTGAGAAGTCTACAGATTTAAGGCTTGAAAGATGACCGGGATAGAGGAATGGGTGCTTGTATCATATCCCGATAACGTAGCAGAACTGTTAATTGACATGGATGAGGAGGGAATGGATGTCAATTAATCATAAGATTTTGCGTGAGGGACATATTTTCTGATGAAGATGGCTGTTGCAATTAATTTTTGTAAATTGACGAAATTTTCTACCAATTCTTCTGCGATGGGCGTGGATTTGATTGGTTATATTTGTTATATGGTTGTATTTACCTATCTTTTGATCATTGACAGTAGGAAAATAGAAATTTATTTGTTATATCGGTCGACCAACATCGGAATTCGTGATCTACGTGAGAAGTTGGTCTAGAAAAAGTTGGTCTGGAAAATTCCCAGCTCGGGTGACAATGCTCCCCCTCCACCCTCCGGACTAATCACCTATGCTCAAAGCTTTTTTCTAACAAACGCTTACATTAGCGATTTAAGTAGGAATTGCATTTCAAATGAAGTGCAGTTCGTAAAAATCGGACCAAATGCAGGCTGAATTATAAAATTTTGAAACTATACTGCCGCTTACCGCTATGAAACCATAGGCCATTCAATTTAATGCTACTGCTCTGTTGGTGTTGTTGTTCCTACTTCAATAACGCAACATTATTGGTTGTCTATGTTGTACAGTATATAGTAAAAATAGCAAGGAGTGAAGCTTATTTACCTGCCTAAATTTAACAACATTTTGTCCTCGCTCAGTCTCGGTGAATTTCGCATTAAACGCCCAGTTCTTTGCATCAAAATTTTCCCTGTTCCCCAACTCTGTAACTTTGTACATAAGACATTTTATTTTTGCTTTCCTCCATAAAATTATTTAAAACGAATGCGAAACAATACTCATATCCTAGATTGTTTTAAATCTGCCGAAGCTCTGTCCTACCAAGGGTTTTCAACTCAAACAAAGCCGACATTCAAAATTTGAAAGAAATTAGTAGCAAATCACGTTTTTATCCCCCTGATCTTCGACGAAAGTTTTTGCAGCCAATATTCATTGTTGAATAGGTTCCGGGGGATTGATTTACTTGTTAGGTTTACAAATTTGTACAAATTGATTTACACATTTTTTTAAAGGATACAACCAGTATAAATTTATCAACCAGTTGTTGAATTGTGTTCCAATGATAAACGATTCTATATATTATATCTATCAACTGATGTTATTGTTGTAATTGTACCTAAGTAATTTTTTTTTCTAGACAAACAAGGCCAAGAGCAGTTTAGGTATTGTGAGGGAGATGCAGCAACATGGGGTATCTCTTGGGTATGCTATTCAAAATGTATTGTCAAGATCTTATAATAATTCAAGGAGCAATCTTCTGTAGCTTATAACAGTAAAGCAAATTCTAAAATGTAATACCGGGTGACCCAAAAAAAACTTTATGTGCTAGATCGCACCTAGCTTACAGAAAGCAAACTTTATTAACACAATTTGGTAGCAGCATCTGAAGGGCTTAGCTATTTTTTTAAAATTGCTTAATAACATTAACCCTCTTTTAAAGAGATAGAATACTGAAATTTACTGAATTTTCCTACCATTTGGGAGGCTAGCAAATTTTTAGGTGTTTCATTGTGATGTATATAGTCGCGTGACCAGAACAATCTGATATTTTGGAGAGATTCATCATAATTGCAATCTCCAAATTAGGTCATATTAAAAACAAATCCCAATAGCACCCGAATTGTTCGAGACACTAAATAACTAAGGTCTTTTGTAAAAAACCGCATTGGAGTCTTAAGGGAATGAATTGTTGAAACACTCTTGTTATTTGAAACAAAGATTGAGTGTATGTCAGAAAAGTGCATGTTTTCAATGAGACATGATGAAAATCAACTTACAATTATATAATCGATGGTCTAAACAACAAATGCGCAGCAACTTTGCAATCAACTGTTTTGGTATTTGTATGTCAGTATCAAATAAAAACAACAAGATCAACATTCTGTTCTGCCCACATGCTTTTGGGAGCAGTTCAGAAATTGTCTTATTTCCAATGACGCAATTTTCATTTGCATTCATGCATTTTCTGCAACACTGTTTGTTGTTGCTTCACCAGAGGCTCTGGTTTCAACTATGGCCTACTCTTGAAATGGAGTTATGATAATTTGGCGAGTTCTTGACCGATTTTAACGGGATTTAGACGGGGCTCGTACCCTCTAGATTACATGTATTGAAAAATAATCTTGATCGTAGTTTTTAGGTTTGTTGTGCAACGATGCAATCAGGGGTGCTTTTTTTAGACACCCGGTGTATACCACCGGTACGCAGTCTGCATTGGATCTCCGTGTATTGAAGTATGAATTATGCAATATCAAAGTAGCCAAGTACCATATTTTCTGTTCAAGGTATAGATTTTATCGATAATGACAATATTTTATATGGTAATATTTGTGATGATGGTTTACATATTAACCAAGGAGGAGCCAAAAGATTTGCACGTAATGTCAAGAAATATGTAGAGTATTGGTAGGGGTACACAGGTTCAGAGAAAAATCTAAACGAATCACAACGTAGTGTAGGAAAACAGACAAACAGAGGTTTACGAATTGCAGCGCTTAATGTTGTATCATTACGTAAGCACCATTGTGAAATTGAGCACGTGATAAACGAGCACAAGTTTCACATTCTGGGTTTGAATGAAACTAGGTTAAGTAAAGATATTAAGAACCCAGAGGTAGACCTAGAAGGCTATGAAATTCACCGTAAAGATAGAGATGTTAACGGCGGTGGTGTAGCTATCTATGTAAATTCGAGCATTAGCCATAATCGTAGGCATGATATCGATGATCCACTATTAGAAATTGTAGCCGTAGAGATCACTCCCCTTCATGCCAGAAACTTTATAGTTATTTGTTGGTACAGACCCCCCACCCCGGGCAATGACAAGGAGAGTTTCGCGGCATTAAGGAACCTACTCTCTGCTGTAGATGCAGAAGGTAAAGAGATTATCTTGATCGGGGACACTAACTGTGATCTAAAAAATCGCAAGGATGGGTGCACCAAAAGCATAAAATCAATCTATTCCGAGCTCCAATTTGAGCAGCTAATAAATGAATATACTAGGGTAGCTGCGGTGGAGAAAGATGGCGCTCCCCATACTTCCAAGACTCTCATAGATCACTTTGCCACAAATCGCCCAAATTACATTCTGAGAGCGAATGTGCTAAAGCTAGGGATGGTGGATCACTACCTTATCTTTGCAATAAGGAAAATAAATGCAAAGCGACTTATAGATAAGCAGGTAAAACAAGTCGAAACGCGTAGCCTTAGAAACTATGATAAGCAACTATTCCTGGACGAATTGTCAGCCATTGACTGGAACGAGATTCTTGCTCCGACTAATGGCGACCCTGATCTCATGGCCTCAGTTTTTAATAGTGTTATTTCGTCCCTTCTAGAGGTGCATGCACCATTAAAGCGTAGAAAGGTAACTAGCCATCATGCTCCTTGGATTACAGCCGAATTAAAAAGCCTGATGAAGGAACGTGATTTGGCTAAAAAGAGATCTGAGAAAGATGCTTCCTATTGGTCAGACTATAAGAAATTGCGGAACAAAGTCACTTGTGAACTTCGTAAAAGGGTACAGGAATACTACCATAACCTTATTGATGAAACCCAAAACAATCCGAAGGCTATGTGGAAAACAATAAATAAGGTTTTGCATAAGAACTCAAATCACACTGTTACTAAAAACATCATTTTTGAAGGCACAGAACTTAAATCATCTTCGCAAATTTCAGAAGCTTTCAACAAACATTTTACAACGGTTGGACCTAAATTAGCGGAGAAAATTAAAAGTCAACCTTCCGATGACCCTCTTAAATACCTTGGAAACAAATCCAGCGGTACCAAATTTAAGTTCCAGCCAGTAAGCGTAGAGTATGTAGAACGTGCTATAAGAGCCCTGAATAACTCCAAATCTCCTGGTGCTGATAGAATCCCCGTGAAAATATTGAAAGATGCCGTAAACTTAGTGTCAAAACCATTGACACTAATATACAATGCATCTTTAGAAAAGGGTATTTTCCCCCAGACCTGGAAATTAGCCAGAGTAACACCAATTTATAAGGCGGGCGCTAAAACAGATGTAAACAATTACCGGCCTATCTCAGTGTTATCAGTTGTGTCGAGGATATTAGAAAAGATTGCACACGACCAATTAATGGAATATCTAAAAGGGCAAAACAAACTTTGTTTGAACCAGTTTGCATTTCAGAAACTGCATAGTACACTGACATGTCTATTGAATGTCATAGACCCATGGTTCAAGAACTCTGATGAGGGGAAAATAAACTTGAGTATATTCCTTGATCTGAAAAAGGCATTCGATACTGTAGACCATACAATCCTATTGTCGAAGCTACGAGAGTATGGTGCCGAGGGTACTTCCCACAGCTGGTTCACTTCTTATCTGACCAATAGGGAGCAGTTTTGTTATTTTGATGGGTCTAATTCCAGCAAAAGCAGCATTAAGTGTGGTATTCCGCAGGGCTCGTGTTTGGGACCCTTGCTTTTCATACTATACATTAATGATTTTGAGAACTGTCTGGAAAGCATGAACCCAAATATGTATGCCGATGATACATGTGTGAATATCGCGTCAGAAAACCTCAAAGAACTTCTAACAGATTTGAAAAACGAGCTGGAAAATATATCGAATTGGATGAGGACTAATAAACTTAGTTTGAATGCCAGCAAAAGTGAATATATGGTTATAGGCCATAGGCGACAACTGAATAGGGTAGATGATGATTTGCCAGACCTTGTCCTCAATAATGAAGTTATCAAAAGAGTCGACAAGACAAAATATTTAGGGATCAACATCGACGAAAGCCTTAATTGGAAAGAGCAGTACAAAACTATCAAAAACAAGCTAAAAGGGGGCTTGAGCTCCTTGAGAAAGCTGAAAAATATCCTTCCGCAAAGGAAACTTGACCAAGTCTACAAAGCTCTCTTTGAAAGCCATCTTCGCTATGGTGACATTGTTTGGAGTACTCTTTCCAACACCAAGCTGTCCCAACTGCAGCGACTACAGACCAGGGCAAAGAAGCTAATAGTGGATGCCAAGTATAAGGACGGTTGGAATTGTGATTGGCTCAATGTAAAGTCTTTGCTCTCCTTTGACAAAGGAGTCATGACATATAAAATTTTGCATGACCTCTGTCCCGAAAATCTTCGCCATAAGTTCACTGAAAGATCCATGATCTCAGAGTATAGAACCAGAAATCATGGAGATCTGCAAATTCCCAAAGTTAAGTTAGAATATGCAAAGCGAAGTTTCTACTTCTCTGGTGTCAAAAACTGGAATGATATCCCTGACAACATTCGAGAACAAGAATCAATCGCTCGTTTTAAAACAGGTTTTAGAGAGTATCTTTTGAACCTACAGGACCCAAACACGACCCCTTGGTAGAGCAGCAATTCTTAAAATTATTTTGTTTTCTTTTCTAAAAATACATTGTTATTAGTGTTAATTTTCCTAGCTGAAAGGTACTCGTGTATATAAATATTGATAAAATGAAAAAAAAAAAAAATGGTGCTGAATTGCTAATCTATCAAATAAGAGAAAACATGTTATCAACTGAATTAATGTATGCGAGATCATTTGTTTGTTCAATGTTGATAATTTGATATTATCTTACATCAAATTCTTTCTTTCAGGGTTACAAATTCAAGAGACCACTTTATTTACTCTGGAGCATGCACAAAAGATGCGGTGTTAGTAATTTTAACTTCTTTGAAGTCTGTTCATTGTTTGAAATAAAATGATTGTTGATAGGGTCTTATTCGTAAAGCCTGGTTTCCATGTGATCGTAACAGTCTGGGACGCATCACCGAAGCAGGCCAGGGGACGCATCTAGGATGGTTACGGTGATATGCAAACATTTTCTCAACGATATTGCCGATTAGACAGAGACAGGACGGGGACGCATCGGAAGAGGTGGGATGATTTAAGCTTTGCAACTGTCACCAACCAGTGCATACTGCTGCTATCAAGTTTTTTATGGAAACATGATTTTGGCTGCACGGCGACGTTGGAGACTGAAGATCGATCCCAGCACAGCAGGAAAGCATGTTTCTGTAAGACATAGGGATCCCCTATCTGTCGGCGTTCCACGTCTATGATCAATCAATCACGGTTAAGGTTATACCGGGTGAATCAGAAAAATCTATCCACTCTTTGAAAAATCGTACTACAAAACTATAAGACCGAATTCAAAATTTGCAATGAATTATCTTAATATCGAATGAAAAATTCCCGAAAACTATCTTCCGTGGGCCTTGCCTAAAATAGTTCTCATTTTTTTCATTTAATTTAATGTTACATTCTTTACACAGGGTTAAGTATACAGTTGCAAATACTGATTTCCAAACTGCCCTGTAAAACAACAATAACTTAAACTTAAGTGATCATCAAAATTTACAAATAACTACAAACATAAAAATAAAAGCTTAGTAAGAAGTTAAACGAAAAGATTAATTGCTGCTTTTATATGCGGCTTTAAATCGATTTAGGTGGGCGCTATCTTAGCATCCGCGCTAAGATTATTCCATAATCGTGCTCCTCTGAAAGCAAAGCATCGTTGGCCACTGGAAGTCACCAGTAAGTCAACAGTAAGTGAATGGCTCAATTTGATCCATCTTTCAACAATCAAAGTGGTAAAATAATGTATTTTTAAGCCCAGGCATTGCTTTCTAATGATAACCTAATTATGCTCCCTCCCCTAATACTGGGCATCAAAAAGCCAAAATCTGCATGATAGTAAACAAGCTATTTTTAGCTGTTTTTGGCATATCGAGAAATAGAACTTTTGGCTAAATATACCTAAAATTATAAGAAAATCTTGAAAATTAAGTTGGGGCCGCAGTAAAATGCTGGATTTAAATTTTACAAATTGGTTACCTGTACGATTTTTCAAACAGTGGATACACTTGTGTGACTCACCCGGCATGTACACAAGTCGTCGATCGAGAATGCATTGCAGATATACGTTGCCGATTGATCTGCGATCTGTCGTCGATTGATGTGAATCTATGGAAACGAGTCTTAACTTCCTAAAAATGTATTCTTTTCAGAATTATCAATGTAAAGTCGATAAGAAAGGATTTTATTTGCGACATGTATCAATTGTCAAAACAGGCCCCAGGGGGTTACTCTGGTGTATTTAGGATAGGGGTGCTCAGGTTACTTTGTTGGGTCTAACATTTTGGGGAAGAGTTATTTTTTTGGGTCAGTCATTTGTACAATTATTTTTTGGGTTCATGAAATTCTGTATTATTTTTTTGGTCTCAAATATGGGGAAAATTTAAAAGAATAAAGAAACCATAATTTACAAACAAAATCAGAATCACGCAACGTTATTAAAATCAAAATACTTGAATATCCAAATTTATTACGAGATTTCTATCAGTTAGTGCACTTGTCCATAGATGTAAGATGCTGAATTCATAATTATTGGGTATATAGGTTAAGAAATTTTATTTTGTTGGGTTTTTTTTTTGCTAGAAATTATTTTTTTGGGCTGGTGCTTTGTACCCCAGACTGAGCACCCCTATCCTAAATATACCAGAGTAACCTCCCTGGGAAACAGTCCTGGGGCATGTAAACCATTTTGCGGTCATTCTTCAGTGTCTGTAAAGTTGACCAAGTCTATAAAGCTCTCTTTGATAGCCATCTTCGCTATGGCAACATTGTTTGGAGTACTCTTTCCGGCACCAAACTAGCCCAACTGCTACGATTGCAAGATTGCAAACAAGGGCAAAGAAGCTAATAGAGGATGCCAAGCATATGGACGGATGGACTTGTACATGGCTCACTGTTGTGTCTGCTCTCTTTTGACCAAGGAGTTATGACATATAACATTTTGCGCGACCTCAGTGTCGTTCGCGAAAATTTTCGCTATAAGTTCCCTGAAATATCCCAGATTTCAGAGTATAGAACCAGAAATCGTGGAGATCTGAAAATTCCTGAAGTTAGGTTAGAATATGCAAAGCGGGAAGTTTCTACTTCTCTGGTGTCAAAAACTGTCTTTATATCCCTGACAACATTCGAGAAAAAGAATCGCTCGTTTTAACACAGGTTTTAAAAAGTATCTTTTGAACCTACATCACCCAAACATGATCACTTGGTAGAGCAGCGCTTTATAGTAGCTTTCTTTTCCTTGAATACAAATTTTTAATAGGTTAGCTGAACGGGAATGTCATTTATAGATATTGACAAATGAAATGAAAGAGTAACATAAACATGGTCTCCGAAAGATTTTCCTCAATCTGATCTTTATCATAAGTTTATTCTTGCTTTCTTTTGCTGTATCCCGAGATAGAATGTTTAATTTCTTGTTCAAGATATATACCGGGTATTCCAGTAAAAGCACCCCCGTAAACCTAGAAATCATTATCACAATACATTTCAATAAACATAATACTGGCTTAAACTTGATGCAAACCCCGTGAAAATCGGTTAAGAACTCACTGGTATATAGTCTTTTCAATCCCAAAATAGGGCCTTGTCAAGACCAGAGTCTTAAGGTGAAGCAACTCAGAGCACCAAGATCATTTACAAGGCACTAATAAAAGTATTGTTAATCAACAGCCTTGGATTTTCAAGGAACTATTGAATCATTCTCTTTGGATTGGAAACAAAGATTAAGTGTATCTTACAAGCAAAATTGCCTGTTTTCAATGGGAGATAATGTAAATTTATGTCCCATTGAAAACAGGCAATTTTGCTTATGAGATACACTTAATTTTTTGTTACTTGTGATGAGTGAGAGATAATGAAAGCAACATGCAGCGAGTTAATCGATGACCTGAACAATAAATGTAAGTTTGACGTTTCAGTATGAAAAATAACGAGACAAAGTATCACCATTCTGTTTCGCCGATATGTTTTGAAAACGGTTCAGGAGTGTTCTTATATCCGATGCAGCAATTTTCTATTCCATTGATACATTTTCTGCAACCGTGTTCGTTGTTGCTTCACCAGAAGCTCTTGTTTAAACTATGGCCTACTTTTGGAATTGAAGTCGGAACAAATTGGTAATTTCTTGACCGATTTTCTCTTTTCAAAGTTGAAACCTCTACAGGGTGTATACTAAAGGCTACTGGTTGACAAATTGAAATTTGTCCAGAACGAAAAGCCTATGATATAAATAAGATAATGATTTTCTGAAGCCTGACTCGCATGCTTTCATTTGATATATGATTTTTGCAAAATAGGTCTCGCAAAGAGCAAAAAAATAAGCATTCGAAATCGCAAAGAGCAAAAAAATATAGGTAAAAATGGGGTAGCGTCTCTTGTATGCATTATTTAGGAAGAGGGAAACTAACATAGCAAATATTTTAAGTGTTCTTATCCTGTTATCAACACGAGAAGCTTTCACAGTAACATTCATAAATGATTTGAATTATTTTGGACAAAAGCAATACGTGTTGTTGACAATATGTTTTCGACAATGAAAACTCTTCGAGAAGTTCCAACAACAAAAGCTCTATTCAACAATTTTTGCTGCACCAAGTTTGTTGAGAGAAATTGTTAAAGTGAAACATTTCAACTTATGTGAGACAGTTTCTGTTGAAAAGCTGCTGTATTCACAACTATATTACTTATTGTACCTCTCTTTTCCGCTCTGATTAGCACGGAAAGCCGGTTTACAGAAATCCTCCTCTCCAGAAATTTATTAATTACTCCGGAACCAATTGGTGTATCGAAATTCTGTAAAAAGCATGGTATTACCCATATCCTTGGCAATCGAAAGATATATTAAACGCAATGGTTTGCTTTCGCAGCTTTTAAGACTGGTCATTTTAAAATATTTTGTAGATTTCAGAAGAACTGCATTATCCACCCCGCTAATATAGAGATTTTAATTAAACATTTTTACTACTGACACGACATGTTCACTGAGACACTTGCCAAATTTGAAGGCAAAAGCTTGGCTAGATTTTCCGCAAAAAAGTTTAAAGTTTGGTAGCCCACTCGATAACAAACACTAGAAAAACTGGTCAGTCGATTATCGATAGGCCAGTGCCAAAGAATTGGTGAAGCGCTTGCAAGCATGTGTGAACAATTTCAGCATTCTCTCGAGATCGAGAAAGAGAATCTAACATTTTCCTTGCAAATTTGCTATTTGACATCTTGATTTAGTCCCAAAGCGAGGAGTTAAAATGCAGAGAAAGATTTTCAATCCATATACCCTTTTGCAATTGCTTTCTTTTCCCTTCCCCTGGGGATCAAGTAAAGTACCTCGTTGCTCATGCAAGATTTAAAAGAAAGTGATAAATTTCTCGATTAACATTGCTAAAACGATAGAAAGAGCTAAAACGATAAAAGGATTTGTGTTGATCATATTGGTAAATAGATCCGATGCCTTACTTAGTACAGCAAAAGAAATTGATTTAATGCCGATCATTGGAATTCTGCTGCAGATGAAGGTAGGCCCTTTACCCTCTTTGGTAGCACATAGCAATGACTCCTCAAGGATTTTGAAATCTTACCATAACAAACATTTTTAGGTTATTCCGTGATCTAATTCACGTAACATGTGAAATGCTGGAAGCTATATCTTATTTGTAGCGTTTCCGAGAAATATTTGAACNGAAAGATTTTCAATCCATATACCCTTTTGCAATTGCTTTCTTTTCCCTTCCCCTGGGGATCAAGTAAAGTACCTCGTTGCTCATGCAAGATTTAAAAGAAAGTGATAAATTTCTCGAAAAAATGCTGATCCATTTCATTCATACTTGCAAGCGCTTCACCAATTCTTTCGCACTTGCCTATCGATAATCTCAAAGGTATCAATTCGCTGCGTCATATGGGGGACCTGAGCCTTGCACATTCTTTTGTTTTACGCAATTCTTCCTAGTTGTTTGCAACAGCACAACTTGGACTGGAGAGTTCGCTGGAGAGATTGAGATTTGATCACATTTTTTCAGAATTAACATTGCTAAAACGATAGAAAGAGCTAAAACGATAAAAGGATTTGTGTTGATCATATTGGTAAATAGATCCGATGCCTTACTTAGTACAGCAAAAGAAATTGATTTAATGCCGATCATTGGAATTCTGCTGCAGATGAAGGTAGGCCCTTTACCCTCTTTGGTAGCACATAGCAATGACTCCTCAAGGATTTTGAAATCTTACCATAACAAACATTTTTAGGTTATTCCGTGATCTAATTCACGTAACATGTGAAATGCTGGAAGCTATATCTTATTTGTAGCGTTTCCGAGAAATATTTGAACATAGGCCAATATTCGAAGGGATGAAATTCGATGTACCGCCGATCCTTGATGAGGTTTTAACCAAATGCAGAAGAACAAATATGGAGTGCGGCCTGTAAAATCGATTCGTGGTGAAACCAGCTCTGTATCTTTATTAGTTATAATTACCATTTTTATTTTCGTAAAGGTACTCGAAAAGTTGTCTCAAAAAGCTTATTTTCGGTCATGCGATCGGAATACGGCGATGTCATTGGCTAATAAGCGTGAAATTGGATGATTTGGGGGGTTTGCCTGTGCCTTATTGAAAGATTTGATTTGTATGCTCGAATGATATATAGTTTAACTAGATTCCGCTAATAGTTTGGCTTGTGGGGAGAGAAAACCCGAGAAAACCCAATCTTGTGCTACAAACTTTTACCGTAACATTAACCGTTTTGACAACTTTGTGATCAAATCGCAACGAGGGTACAACTGCCAGTTTGAAATTTGGTAGTTAATGCTGGTTATTTTCACATTTTATTGCATCTATTGATACCGGAGTTTCTGACAACGCAGACTTGTTTGTATGAAACGTTTTATGTTTTATTGTTACAATACTTGAAAGAACTCCGAAAAGATAATCTTTCACGGTTAATTGCTTGTATATTTTACTTTGTCAGCTCAATCCTTTCAAGTCCAAACTGCCATTCCAGTGTTGTTCATTAATTGCACAATATGCATTCAATAATTCTATTGTGGCAAGATTCAACAGGAAATTAAAAACCGTTCAATTTAGATAATAGTTGTTACTTAACTTTCTTGTAGGGAACCACTTTTGGAAAGCATCGCCTCGTCAATCTATGGTCCAATTTTCCAAAGATGGGAGGTCAGTATCGATTTCGTTCTGTCCAGGACTTTCATTTTATGCTATTTCTATCTATTTTTTTTTTTAGTCTAGGGTGGAAAGGCTAAGGGCTGATGTTTGATTTCCCAAGTGTTGAGGTTTGTAGTCGCTAAAGTGAACCTATTTTAACATCCTACAATCAGTTGCAAAAGTGTTGAGCCATTGTAAAAAAAGCGATTTTCTTGCCTTGCGTCCCCCCTCCCCTTATGCAATGTTGAGACCGGTCTAAAAATTTGTATTTTATGACCCTTGATTAGAAAAAGTCTGTTTCCTCCGAAACAACATTGCAATGGGGGGAGGGGGTGGGGGGGGGGGGAATCCATATTTTTCCACAATGGCTCAACACTTTTGCAACTGATTGTAGATTTCCTGAAAAGGTGTATCGGCGTTTGCCAAAAATTTACAATCATAAATTATGGACCGTTTTCATTAGACACCAATCATTTTGTAGCAAAATGGCTCAGTTAGAATTCATTTCACAAGAATCAGTTATACCTTTCTAAAGTTCCAGACTATTTTACTGTTGACAAGGCTGTATTTGAAAAGTCGTGAAACAAACTAGAAATAGGCCTTTTCCCATAATTACATCTTCACCAGCGTAACAGCGTAACCCGCAATGAATACAGGGATTTGTAGTTTCACCCTTAGGCGAGTTAGTGGGTTTAGTATTTAATTTTAATTTTAAATCCTTCAGCTATATGAAATCAATATTAGATAAGAAAAGAAATAATTATAGTTATATTAAATATATATATATACAGTTAAAGCTAAAATAATATGCAGTACTCATCTACATAGCAGTATCGATTTTCGGATTTCTTCAAATCCCAGAAGCCCAAATTTTAAGAAACACAAATATACCATCTATGGAAGTAACGGAAATGTTGAAAAAGTTTTTCTGTGTGGTTTAAATTCTAATCCTATCTTTTTGACCTATTAAGCCGGTTGTGTGCTAGAAAACAAAGATTAAACCACATTTTATGTATCGATTCCTTTGTTTAAAAGCATTAATTGCTTTTTAAGCGCTAATTGCTTGACCCGGATTACATTGTGGCTTATTTGACCTTGATGTTTACATTTGAAGTGGCATTAGTAGAATTCTCTTTTTTCATGACTTACAATTCCACTATGTACATTTACGAAAAAGCTATTTTGTACCCAAGGAACCAATCGAATGGCTCCACATTTTGCACACTTCCAGAGCAGGCTTCAGGCAAGCAAATGTTGTCTCAGAATTTCGGTATGTCCTCTGGTCCGCCTTTTATAGCCCAATACAACTGTGGGAGGGCAGAGAAGTTATTTGCAAATTTATGACAGCGTATATTTTCAAGGGAAAGAGGAATTTAAAGAATCTGAGACACTGTTTGGTAGCTTAAGAAGTGCTTTTCCTGTTGATATAAGTTAGATATTGTTACGTTTAGCACAAGGGTACAAAGTAGCTTTTGAAGGAGGTATTCTCGCTTAAACAATAAAGTTGCGTGGAAAATATCATTTTACCATTTTTGCCAATTATTTTGATATGGCTAGAATCCCTACATAGACCTTTTTACTTGCCAGAAAAGAGGCTTGGATCGAGCGTCCAAATCTGGTACAGTTTGACAAGGAAAACAAAATCACGGCCCCCGTTCTAAGTAGAAACACTGCTAGCTGTGGCACGAAGTTGCTTCGGATATTGGAACACTTTTCAGAGAGTTGATCATCGATAAATTTACTCAAAGTGAGTTACGAATGTTGCAGTTTATACACAGACAAGTTTGATTCGCCTTCTGGCTTTCTTCTCGTAGTTTTTGTTCATTGTTAGCTGATTTTGTTATGCAGAAGTCTAGGCCCATTTTTAATCAAAACACAGCGATCTTCTTTCAGCAAATCTTCCTTCACCTTTTTTTTTTTTTTTTTTT